>OX359285.1:24441218-25041218 GCA_947179155.2 Hedera helix
TTATTATTATTATTATTATTATTTTATTATTATTATTATTATTAAAGTGTGGTGGTGAATTTGATTTGGGAGAGAAATGTGAGGGGATAAATTTTTTAATTTTTTTTTTTAAATTTGGGCGTGAAAATTGAAAATTTTAAATTTGATTAGTGACCGTTGGATATTGAAGCCTTAAATGATTTTAGACTGGATGTTGAAGCCTAAATTAATTTGAGGCCGTTGGATATTAAAATTTTGGAATTTGAGCCGCTCTGTTTTATTATATAGATATTATTTTAAATACAAATAATATTTTTAAAATTCGTCTAATATAGAATACTATACGAGTAGAGTATTAATTTTTCAAATACAAATATAAATATTACACAGTACCGAATTCACATATATTCGTTTACAACCTAATTAAAACTATTCAACAAACGACAGGCTGGCAAATTGACACTAGTGGAGAATTAAAGAATGCAAGCTAATCTTTCTGAAATAAGAATAAACGAATCAAGTAGTAATGGTCTTAGTACCATATACTATGATCACATGATCAGAAAATTGTTTTCGCCTAATTAGATTATTTATACCCTCTTGATTCTAACTTATAAGATAAGTTTTATTTTTTAATTCGTTTTAATACATAAAAGATGATATTTTTTTAACACTATAAATATAGTGTACTCTTAATTTGTCATTTTTTTTTCTCTCACCACCACTTTTAATATTATATTGCAATTATTATTATTTTTTAATGTCATAATCTATTACAATAATTTATCCTAATTTAGGAGAAGGAGTTTAGGTAGACGGTAACTTATTATCTTTATCATTCTATTGTCGTCTTTTGAATTTTTGAACCTATTTTTATATTGATAAAAGTGAATTATACTAGTCAATCAAGTGACCATCGTTATACCACAATTACTAAATTCTTAATTAAAAGCCACATTTAGAAACTTTGAATAATTCTTAAAATTTGTCATTTCAAAAATTGGAGGGAGTATAAGTATTAGTTTCAAATCTGTATCTCTAATTGGTGTATTGTTGTAACTGTATACTTCAAAATATATTTCCGCCAACCCATATCTCAATTCTAAGTGGTTAAATTTTTTGTTTATTTATTTATTTTTTCCCCCTTTAAAATACTCAAAAACAAGAGAAATGGACATAAGCTTGGGTTTTCATTCATTTTTTTTCTTTTCTTTTTGTTTTAAAACTTAAAAATAGTATGAAAAAAAATATATTTTACGATAATTTCTGTGATGACCTCCATTACTAAATTCTTAGTTAATATTAATGTTATATTTGTTAATATAAAATTATTTTAAAAAGTTCTCATTTTAAAAATATATTTCAAATTTTAGAGTATATTGTATTTTAATTTCATTGACTTCACTTTAATTTTTTTTAATTAAATTTATAAATAAAAAATAATTTTATTTACATTGACGTCAAATCCTAAATCTGCCGTCGTCGAAAGTTGATCTTTTCTCGAGGGTTGGTTGAGACTTTTCCATATTGTTCTGCAGGAAGAAATCGTTCGCAATCAAACAATAGAGATAGAAAATTGATAAATGCATTTATGTTTAGGAGGAAAAAAAAATGATAATTACACTTTACTTTAATATACTCTTAATTCAAAGTGGAGTGCTCTTAATAATGTGGCGAAATACATTAGCACCTAAATGATTTTGGTATTAAAGCTTTTGACCAACTTGGGAGAAGGGTGTCAGGATCTCGTTAAGAACACCCCACCCCATCTTCGATGAAATAAATAATAAAATTGATGCTCACTCCGTTTCCACTCAATACATAGATAGTGAATTTCCCGTGCCAGATTATTATTAATTTTTAAAAATTAATTTTTGAGATATATATAAAGTTAAATTAAAATAATTTATTAAAAATTAAAAATTAATAAATTTTATAATGAACATTATTACTTTTTAGATAATCTATAGTATTTATTATTATATTAATCCAAAAGAATTCATTTCAAAATATTAAATATTAAAAAATACAAATTAATTTTAATATTTTAGAACGGGCCATGGAGAACAAAATACTACCGAGGGCAACAATATTCTGATAACTAGTATAATAATAAATAGTCAAACACTAGAAAAGTAGTAGTAGTAGTATATATATATATATATAAATAAAAATAAATCAGTTCTAAATAATTTTCAACAAGAAAAAAAAAACAGTACATGTCCAAATCTTTGACCAAAGTAAACCCTCCGTAAAATCATTTAAATCATCCTATCCCCTCATGCTTCACCTTCTCAATTCCTCCCAATATGGCGTTCACTGCCGCCTACCTCCTCCTCCTCACGGCGGTGCTACTAACCTGCGTCTGGTATACCACCTCTGCCACCGTCTGCTCCAACTGTGGCACTACGCGAGTCCCATACCCGCTCAGCACCGGACCCAACTGCGGCGACCAGGCCTACAAAATCCGGTGCGACTCTGGGACACTGAGATTCGACACCCTCAACAACACCTACGCCATCACCTCCGTCTCGCCCGAAAACCAGCGGTTGGTGATCCGACCAGCTGAATTCCTCAATAACAATAGGACCTGCGTCACAGCGGATATCGCCACCCAGGGGGTCCAGCTCAACGCTTCATTACCCTTTAACGTCACCAGCAGTAACACCATCCTGTACCTGAACTGTACGGACCTTGCGCTTCAGTCGCCATTAAATTGCACGTCGACGAGTATGTGCCATTCGTATATCAACGACTCGGCCGAGGCGTCGGCGTGCGGGAATTCGAACATTTGTTGTACGTTCCGGGCGGGCGGGTCGACGAACTCTCACTCGATTCGGGTTAGGGACTCGGGTTGTCGGGCGTATAGAAGCTTCGTCAACTTGGATTATTCGTTGCCGGTGAGCAGGTGGCCGGCGCCGGGATTGGAGATTCATTGGGTATCGCCGCCGGAGCTGCTTTGTGGAACCCAGGCTGATTGTGATTCGGAGTCTACTTGCGGGGCAGCTGAGAAGGGATTAAGAAGGTGTTTTTGTAACTCCGAGTTTCATTGGGATCCGGTAGCCGGATTGTGCGCTGCAGGTGAGTTTGTGCAAATCCCTTTTTGTTTTTTGCTCTTTTTTCTAGCCAGTTACTTTACTATTTGGAAAAGTATAACTTTACAAAAAACAGTGATAAAATGCATCTAAACATTAAAAAGTAGTGTTTAATATAAAAATTTATGTTAAGTTTTATATTTTAATAATTAAAATAGATATAATATTTAGTTTTATCACCAGTTTTGATATATGTAGTATTGTCCTTACTATTTAAATTTTTTTCTTAAAAAAAAATCATATTTTTGGATAATATAAGATCATACTTTCACCATCCCATTAAAAAAAAAATTAGTTTCAAAACTTATAAATATTAGAGATGTATTGTTGTTTACTATTTATCCTTAAAAAATAGGACAAGTATATATATACACAAACTAAACACAATATTCAAACAGAACATCATTCTTATAATTAAAAAGTGTATTTTTATATTGTGATTTGTGTCACACAATATTTTTTAATGACAAGGACGATATTATGTTTAATTTGTGTGTACTTATACTTTTTCTAAAAAATAATTTGTTAATTTAGTAGTAATTTGTTAATTTGTGTATACTTATACTTTTTATAGGACGAAGAAAGTATAATATGATTTCAAAGTATATCTTTAATAAAATAAACACTATAAATAAAAGTATATCTTTAATAAATTTATAAATTAGTACTTCAAGGGTGATCACGAGGTCTTGAGATATAATTTTAGCAAAAACCAAAATTGTTAAATTTCAGCTCAACATAGTAATTTTTTTTTAATAGGAAAAGATGGTAATTAGTCAATACATCATGCATAGTAAAATGTAAAGAGTAGTATAATCGTATATTCACAAAGCAGATGTTTTTGATTGACGAGATCTCTATATATTACTATAGCTAAAATATAATATTTGAATATATATTAAAAATATAAAAGATATGACATACGAGAGTGTTTTCAGCCTATTTTAGGACTTGTATGTAAGAAATGGATTGCTAAATTAAAAGGCAGAGTATATTTGTTGGGAATATGTGAATTGGATGGAAGGGTTGACGGTTGATGGTGTTATTTGTGACAGATAAAACTTGCGGAAATGGGAAGGATTGTTCAAAAGATCGAACTGCACTCATAGCAGGTATGTATGAATCTATATCAGATGAAACTGCAATTTTTGGTTTTGTTATACATCCATATTTCATTAGTCCCAACTGGTTGCGCATCTATGTTCAATTTTTTTTTTTTAATTATTTCAAAACTATATCACCTTAGAGATTTTAGGGTTTACAAACTGTCATTTAATCTACTATATTGAAAGAGGAAAACTTCAGGATGAGTGAGTTCAACAAAGACTAGGTTTGGAACTTTAACAACTTTGTATACCAATTTTATTCCTTAATGTCTTTAAATTCAAGAAAGTTGAACAAGGACAATTAATTTTGGTGGTGAAATATATATATATATATATGAAAAAGATCCGTAGCACGTACTTGTTGTGGATCAAAAATGGACATACACTATCTCTATCATCCAATAAAAGATTAAACGTTCGAGACTAGAACGAAAAAAATGTCATTCGCTACTAATAATAGCGGACGTTCAAAAATATTATACTTATCCGCTGCTAATAGCAGCGGACGCTGATCATCATACAGCCTAACCTCACAACTACATCCAATTCTAGTACTAATTAGGATGCCTACAATAAGATATGGTTTATTATTAGTAGTTTAAGGTTTAACATCTAGGGTTTAGGGCTTAGTTTCTAGGGTTTAGAGTTTTGTTTTTAGGGTTTAGAGTTTTGATTAGCGTCCGCTACTATTAGTGGTGAATGAATTTAATATTTTTTACCGTTCGCTACTATTAATAGCGGATTATTACTGCTATTAATAGTAGTGGATGATGTATTTTGAGTTATAATCTGGCCCGTTGATGGTTATAATGGACTCTATTGATGGTGTATGACCTATTATGATCCATAGCAAACATGTGTTATAAATCATGTAATATATATATATATGTGTGTGTGTGTGTGTGTGTAACATATGCAATATATGTGTGTGTGTGTGTGTGTCAGAAAATGGGTTTCTTGAATCCTTGTCTAACCTTCTTTTTCTCTCCAAGTCAAAGCCTATAAAAAGATGTTACCATAGCAGATCATAGATCAGTTACACTAGCATGCATAGTTAAAAGGGAAAAATCTGTCCCAAAAAAAGGCTTACTTCCTTTGTAATTTTAAATAAAATTGGTACTATTTCTCTAGACGTGGAGTATTTGATCTCACTTACAAGGGTTTGTAGTTATTATAGTATAAAACAAAAAATATCATGGCTGAACTGCATGTACAAATTCTTTTTCAGTGTTGCATCAAGATCAATTTATGACAGCATTATAGAGCTTGTATCCAATTAAAGATGATCACGTCGATTAGGATTCACCACTTTTTAAAAATTGATCATTAGATTGGTGATAGTACCTAGTTTTTGCAACTGACTTTTGTTAACGTCTGTTCAGGTTTGACCACAGGCTCAGGAACAACATTCGTTGCTGTCTTAATTGGATTCCTACTGTACAAACGTCAGCGCTGTATCAAAGAAGCACAAGAGCGCCTTAAGCGAGAGCGCGAAGAGATCCTGAACGCCAGCAGTGGAGGCAAATATGCGAAATACTTCACAGGCAAAGAAATCAAGAAAGCAACAAACAACTTTTCAAGAGATTTCCTGCTCGGTACTGGGGGATTTGGGGAAGTGTATAAAGGCATCCTTGATGATGGCACAGTCGTAGCCATCAAATGTGCCAAACTTGGCAACACAAAAGGGACTGATCAAGTGCTGAACGAGGTCCGAATCCTCTGCCAGGTCAACCACAAGAGCCTCGTCCAGCTCCTTGGTTGTTGCGTTGAGCTTGAACAACCACTGATGGTTTACGAATACATCCCAAATGGAACGCTCTTGGAGAATTTGCAAGGTCAATATCGGGGTCTTCTGTCATGGAAACACCGACTAAATATTGCACATTCGACTGCTGAGGGACTCGCTTACCTACATTTCTCCACAGTTTCTCCAATCTATCACCGAGACGTAAAGTCCAGCAACATTTTGCTCGACGAAAAGATGAACGCCAAGGTGGCAGATTTTGGGTTATCGAGATTGGCTCAAACAGATATGAGCCACGTCTCAACTTGTGCTCAAGGTACACTCGGATATCTAGATCCAGAGTATTATAGGAACTACCAATTGACGGATAAGAGTGATGTTTACAGCTTTGGAGTTGTGCTATCGGAGCTCTTGACGTCTCAGAAAGCAATAGACTTTAACAGACCGCCGGATGATGTGAACTTGGCAGTTTACGTGCAGAGAATGGTGGAGGAGGAGAGGTTGACGGACGTGGTTGATCCGATGCTGAAAGAGGGTGCAACCAACCTGGAGTTGGAGACGATGAAGGCACTAGGGTTCCTGGCAGTTGGTTGTTTGGAGGAACGTAGACAGAACCGGCCTTCCATGAAAGAGGTGACAGAGGAGATCGAGTATATCATCAGTATAGTGTCAGCTAAGTCTGAACAATAAAAAGCAAGGGGATCAGCCAGTTAGTTTAGCACTTATTTTCTAGGCTTCTGCATGTTTTGTTACAATGTGACTTGCTTCTGTTTGGTATTTTTGTAGAAAGAAATGTGTAAATATATTTATGTTTTGCGTAGAGTGAACAAGTTCAGTTTGAGCAAGAAAAAGGAGACCGAAAAAGAAAATGCAATTTCTAGCTTATTACATGATGTTTGGGTCAGTTGTAAAAGAGTACAAGAATTACTCGGTTTGACCAATGGAAACACACCGCGCATCAACCCGCAAGGGCATAAAAGACAAGTACAGTCTTTGCACTGGTACTTGCAAACTGCAAAATTATGATACCCTGGTCAAGTCCATAAATTCCTCAACGTAATCAATTAAAAGTTGGATTAATTGATATTTTGGTCGGTAGATTTTTATTGTGGTTATTGATTTTTTTTATTGCAAAGGCATTATTATACTTATACAAAGTTATAAAATAGTCATTCTTTTTGTCCAAAAAAGTAATGGAAATTCTTGCGCATGCATATCAGAAGAGGCTTAATTATTGATGTAGCTAACTGTTATCGGTGATGTGACATTTTTTGTCATGTGTATTGATGTGAATAAAAAATAAGTCTAAGTGCACAAACTCTATATTTACTATTAAAAAGTAGAATCTGACGAAAAAATTCATGATAAACTCCACTTTTTAATAGTGTAGACAGAGTTTGTGTCCAAAAGTTGTGTTTGTAGACTTTTCCGTGAATAAAATTATATACTGCAAGCGCATAACGTCTATTGAAGGACGGATAAGTATATGTCGAACCACAGAGACAAAATTAATTATCAAAACCTTAATTTATATTCCAAGCAAATTAAAAATAAAAATGGTGGAGATAATTAATTAACTAAATAATACAAATTAAAAATTAATAATGAAAACTAATAATGAGAAAAAGTACATAGGAATCCGAATCCACTAAATACTAACATAATAACTAAATTCTTCTTTTCCTAAATTAATTTTTAATATAGTTTTTCTTTCTCTTTAAAAATAATGATTCATATAATTAATATGGGCAACCATAAATTATGAAAAATTCACAGATTAATATAAAAGCCACAACGAATTTTGCATGAAGGTAAAAATAAAGGAATAAACAATTAGGCATTAATATCGGAGAGAAGAAAATATTAATATGTAATACATAGTTTCATCATCATTCTAGGTGTTAAAAATTAACTAGACATTAAAAATAAATAAGATAACAAAAATAAAGAAGAAAAAGAAGACGAAGACGAAGAAGAAGAAGACTCTCTTTATTGAAAATCCTTCGATGAACATATAATGAAGAAATAATTGAATCCTACTCATACTTCTAAAACTAAAACTAATAATAAAATTAATTTAATACATAATTGATACCTAATTTTTTCTTTGTGCTAATCTATTTATAGGCATCAATTACTTGTGTTCTAAACTAAGTATAATGAACTTGGTCAATTTTTTACAATCATCTAGATAAAATTGAACTTTTTATCTCTATCTTTTAAGTATTCTTTTCTTGCACATATCTTTCTTGAAGTCCAAATAAAAATCAGCTTGAAAGCTTCTAAAACTCATTTTCAACTCAACTAAGCTTTATTTAATTATTTATTTTCTTCAAAACAAAATAAAATATATTAGTTAAATAAAATATAAATATAAAATAATAAAAATAGAAATAATAAAATATATAATAACGTGTATATCAAATACTCCCATACCTAACTTTTACTCTTCCTCGAGTAAAATAAAATAAAAACTAAACTACCCAATTTTTGTATGAAACATGATTGCACTTAGTATGTGCTACAAACCTTTAAACCCCAAGATTAACCCAAGTGAACTAGTTATGTCTCGTGAGGGTTTGCAGTGAATATTTTCACAAAATTTAAAATAAAATAATTATATAAATAAAATATTTTTGACTTTAACTAATTATTAAATCGAAAGAAAATTTCTAAATAACCATTGGGAATTACACATAAGCAAGATCAAATTTAAAATCACACTTTCACCTTATGAAAAATACTCTATCTTTATTCTAAACACTATCCTTTATAAAATTAATTCCATATGATGCATGCATCTGTATGTGATGTAACTCTTAGTAGGGATTTTTACCATGAAAAGCAAGCAAAATCATTTTTCTTTTCCTTTTTCTACTTTTTCCTTTTTTTTTTCTTTTTTTTTTTCATTGTTGTAGACACCCCAAATTTTGCACTTCTCTACTAACCCTGGCAGGAGGGCAAAATCGTCATCTAACCCGACATGCGGATTGCAATGAGAGAGGTTTCAATGACTTGCTTGGTCTTATCAGCGAGTTCTTAGCAAAGGGTCACACTCCGCCATCGAATTATTATGAAGTGAAGAAGATGGTAAAGGGGTTGAATTTGGGATACGAAAAGATCGATACTTGTGAGCAGGATTGCATGTTATACTATAGGGATGACAGAGATAAAGTGCAGTGTGATATCTACAACCTGCCTCGATATAAGACGACTGTAGACACCCCAAATTTTGCACTTCTCTACTAACCCTGGCAGGAGGGCAAAATCGTCATCTGACCCGACATGCGGAAAGAAAGGTGGACCCCAACACAAAGCCACCCCAGCGATTTACGGTTAAAGCCGCCGCAACGGATAACGAGCATCCGGTCACTTGAGGCAGGGCGAACAGTTGATCCAGAAAAGCCTGAGCCGACCACAAAAGACGACTAATGGCCACTCCGCTTACGATGTTCGGGGGTCTCGCTCCCCGGTGAGCGAGCGGCTGCCCAGCTCGCCGGTGAGCTGGCGGGGGTGGAAAGGGGGCAGCGCCCCCTGGAAGCCAGGCACAATTATCAAATTCTATATCAAGTCGCAGCCCGCCGAACTAGCCTCCCAGAACAATGTGGCACGTTTCCCAGGGATTTTCGGATTGCAAAAATACAGCCTTCCAAAACAATACAGTAAAAATTGGCGATTTAAGACCGCGTGGCACGGAAATCGAGAAAAGGAAGCCAGACAGCCGCAGATGCATCTGCGGCCAACGACTTTTGGGGCTTCGCGTGGCTCGAGGGCGGCACACGGCAGCCGAGGCGGCGGCTCAGACGGCCACAGCAGGCAGCCGCAGATGCATCTGCGGCTGCCTCCGATCAGCTATAGATCGCCATTTTCGTCCGAGAGAAAGAAAGAGAGGAAGTTTTGAAGGTTTTTAGAGAGAGAAAAATGGCGGAATAGAGAGAGAAACCTTCGGGTTTGGTAAAAAGTGTGAGATTTCTCCTCATTTTGTTCAATCTTCATGCTATACATTGTATCCTACATTGGATTTGAGTGCTAGTGCGTGATTTCTATCAATATCAAGGCAAAAAATTCAATCTCTCTTTGTATTGGTGCTTGTTTTATAGATCTATTAGATTTAATATTTTATCTTGTTTTGGTAGTTTAATCGGTAAATATTTGTTTATTTGTGCTTTTGTTGGGTGGATCTTCTGTGGATCCAAAAATATTTGGTGCATTGCTATTTAAATAGTTTGATTTAGTGTATGTGGAAGTTAGATCCAATGTAGTCGATATTTGTTTTGGGATCTATGGATTAGGGACGGTTAGAGAGGATTTATTGGGGATGGAATCTCCTCCTAACCTCCCGATGATATCCCTTTAGTTTATTTTATAGTTTTTCCATATGTAACGATGGCGATGCACTTGTATTGTAAATCTGTAATTTATGGGCCTTAAAACGATATCGATACCGAAAATCGGGTTTAAGGCCCCGTAATAGTGAAACATGTGATTGTGGGCGTTTGGGGGTTATTTGGATGGCTTACATGCCCGTGAATAGCCGCAATGCCATTTTAATGCTTGGTTTTCCCTTTTGACGCAAGAAAATGATTTTGGAATGAAATTATAAAGATTTTCATAAAAGTAATCAAATTAGGATATTAGATCGTTCGTAGGCTAAATAAAATTGTAAGTGTCGGATGAGCTCTATTCCTATTTGACGAAGGGTTTGAAAATACGTTTTACAAAATATCATCGGTTTTATTATCGAAACAAAAAGCAATAAAAATGAACTTTTCGATTAAGTAAAATCCTTCGTGCATAGGGTTAACGAGATTCTGAAGCATTTTCAAAGTAAAGCATTCCAACGACATTCATTTAGGCACATACACACACACACACACACATGTTTTTTACGATTTAAAAGGATAGGAAAACATCAAGATAGCGGTAACCGTGTTTCACGGAAGTCGGGGGGTGCCTAACACCTTCCCCTCGCTTAAGCAAGCCCCCGAACTCTATGAATCTCGGTTTGCGGGCCAATTGAATCGGAGTCACGTGTGAGCCAGCGATTGCGAAAACAAAATTCAGATGAGTTGGTACATCCATTTCAAATATACCAACTGGCGACTCTGGTCAAATTGGCTCATAAAAAAATTCGACATTTCAAAACCCCGTCGACACTAAGCCGACCCTTTTCAAAAAATCACATCTTAAACCCAAGGCTAAAATTGGAAAGGGACATTTTAATAATAAAAAACGAGACGACGAAAATCCCGGCGTCGACAATTGTTCTCATTCTTGACTTGTGCAATGTCTCTATTTTTTAGGTTTTTCAGAGTAACTCGAGTAACAAAGACCATAAAATTAAACTAGTCAAGTTGCTTATATCCATCATACTTTTTAACGTGAATATCGATACGTCCTGAGGCTTGGATACTTAGTTACTTCATTCAATGGACATCGAAACAGTTAGTTATATTTTTCTCTACCTTTTTTTTTTTTTTTTTCTTTTTTCAACTTTTTCCTTTTTTTTTCTTCCTATTTTTTCTTGAAATTACTTGGCTCACAGTTTATACACCACAACCGTGAACGTGAAGTGCAAAAATGTATATAAATTTTAATTTTATTTAAAATGGCGTTCAAAACTAAGATTTTGTATCTTACCAAAGGTTCAAGAGTTTTAAATATTTTAAACCTACACAATTTTTTTTCTCCACAAATACTTATTAGAATTAATCCAACTCATAAAAAGTAAATTTTTTTTTAATTTGTAACTTTTTTTTAAAGAAAATTGTGCTTTTTTTTTAATTTATAAACATAATTTTTTTCCAAAGCTTCATAATGGCATATGCTGTGACAACTTTACTCTAAGCTAATCCCTCCTTGAGATTGATGCATGATAGAAAGTTTGGTTTAATTTGGAATTTGGAATTGGCTATTTCTCTTATTAATTCTGGTCAAATAAAATTCATGTAAGGTGGCTGGTTGGTGAGGATATAGTTGCCCTCAGATACAGGGATGAGGAACCCGTCTATTTCCATGAGCCAAGGCTTAGAATTCTCACGAATTAGAATTCTCAAATTATAGAAGGCATTAAAATAAGTCATATAATATTTTAAAAAAGAAAGAAGAAGAAGATGAGAACTCCTGATAGATATATCTTGGGTAGTTCTTCTTCTTAAAGTATAAACTATTCCGTTTTTAAAAGATTCTAATGTGAAGTATCATTTTTTCTTATAGAAATATTAAATCTTTAAAAATATAAAGTTAGAATGAACTTTATGATTCCTCCTATTTTTTTTTATTAAAATATTATATTTTGTTACTTTTCAATATATGGGAGATGATGAAATTACTGTTGGAAAAATTCTCCGAAAAGTAGTTTTAAAACTTTAATAAAATATGATTATCTTTATAGTTTTATACAAAACAATAATTATATATATACCATGTATCTATAATATAAATTGTTACCTAGTGTTTGGTTGGATTAACACGTTTAAATCTTCGAGTATCCTCAATATCTTCTTTCGTATGACTTTATGCTGAATCTGGAGTGTGATCTCCAAAACACCCTTCTGAAAAAATACTTTTACGTGTTTTTTTAGGAAGAGAGAGAGAGAGAGAGTATATGCTATTTGATATTTTCTCTGATTTGGAATAATAACCTCCTTTTTTTATGTATCTGATCAATTATATATTTATATCTTTATTGATTATTATCTCTCTAATAAAACTGATTCAAATTAAGCTAAGATAGGGATCATAAGAGATTCCTATTCTGACTTAATGTTTATTTATATATTATTATCTAATAATAATATACTAAATAAATATTAATTATAATTAATTTTGCTAAATAATTGTAATTGTACTTCAGTACAAGAATTAATTAAAATAAACCCTTTATTAATAAACTGTAAATATTTTCTCTATAGATGTACATAAATATTTCAGAATTAAATATAATCCTAATATATTTAAACTAATTTCATAAGCCAATAATTTATTTTCATTTGATCATAAATTAATTTAACAATTAAATCAATCATTTTAATAATATATATTATAAGACTTGGCCAAGATTCCATGGTCAATAATAAATTATCTTATGAAAATCTTATAGAGGTTTTGACAATAATAATGTCCCTCCTGATATTAATTAAATATATTAATTAACATTCTCAGGTATTAATTAACACAATATAATTTCACTCGTTGAAATATTCAATTAATATATATAATAATATTAAGTCCATTATTATTTTAAAATTAAGAAACATTTACAAATTATTATTTATGTGAAAATATTTTATAAATAAAATATTATCACATGATCCATTTAATGCACACCGTTAGTGCACTAGTATTTTAATTAGAAGTCCAACTTCCATGATCAAGATAAATCATCTCTATTAAAGCATTATAACCTACACGATGATACCTCCAAGTTATCATAAGATATTATCATAAGTTATAAACCATTATATCTTTATTTATATATGTGACGATCCTAAATCCGGGTTCCATAACCTCGGGTTTGGTTCTCACTGTACAATACTTAATAACAATTAAATACATAATTTACATTTAAAACTTCGCGGAATAATATATAAATGTTCCTTACAAAAAGGCTACAATCCCAAGATCTATCAACCATAACATAAACAGTTTCTATCTTAAGGAATTACAAAAGATTTACCAACAGTAATTACATATTAATTTACATGCATAATTTAATTTAAGCTTTAGCTTTTCATTTTCCCCTGTCATTCTTGGAGCATTCGAGTCTAACCGAAAATGGTTCATGATATAGCAAGGGTGAGCACTTGGTTTGCTCAGCAAGTTTAAGAACAATCATACAGATTTAATATATATCATGAGTGAAAGGGAAATAACGTCAAGTGCTTCAACAATAGATATAACAATTGTGAAAGAAACAAGACTCAAATTTCATTGAACATGAATATTTGAATCTTAAATGCTGAGTGGTCACCAATGACTTTGAACTAACGAGGGTACAATAGAGTTTCCTTCGACCCTTTCAGTAGTTTGGTTTTTAAGGGGATCAGTCTATTCAACATGCTGTATATGCATTACATTTAGTCATCTTGTGCAAAAAGTTGATTTATCCACATAAAATCCTCTTTATTTAGGTTTGTTCAATTCTCAGACTTACTAAAATAATTCACACCAAACAATGGCTTGGATAAGCTTTTAAAGGTATTCAAGTTATTGAATTTATAAACGCAATGTCTAGCTGAACAATTAGCTTAGACATTTTTAATACAGTTCATGAATCAAGAACTATTAAACTTCAAATGCACTAAGTGCGATTTTATAAACAATATAGATGTGAAATAATTTTAAATAATTAAACCACCTAAAGCTCTGACAATAATTATAAGTGTAGAAACACGTTCAACAATAATTGAGTATGGTTAGAGAACTTGCTCAATATAAAATTTGATTTAGGTTAAGGAACTTGCATCGTATGTAGATTACTGCTAACCAATTTAATTTAATTCTCTCTGAATAAACCTAACAATTAATCAAGTTGATCTTTAAATTAGTATTATATATACATTCATAAACACTTAATCAAATAATTATATAATCAAGTTGATAGCCTCTATATATCTTACACCTCTAACACTTAATCAAATAATTATATAATTAAGGGTACATAAACACTTAAAAAATATTATCATTACTTGATAATATTTTAATTACATAAAACCTATATTAATTATTTAATATAGTTCAAACTCTTATCTAATATTATTAATAATCTAATAATATTTAATTAGTCTTATAATATTTTTAATCATTTAATAATATTTTATTAACCTTCTAATATTATTAATCATTTAATAATATTTTATTTACCGTATAATATTATTAATCATTTAATAATATTTTATTCATATTCTAATATTATTTATCATTTAATAATATATTAATCATTATCTAATATTATTAATCATTTGATAATATTTTATTCATTATCTAATATTATTAATCATTTAATAATAAATTAATCATTATATAATATTATTCATCATTTAATAATATTTTATTCATTATCTAATATTATTAATTATTTAATAATACTTTATTGACTTTATAATATTATTAATTCTTTAATAATATTTTATTTATTTTATAACATTTTATTAATTATTTAATAATATTTATCCTCTTTTACCTATTAATTTAACTTTCATAATGTTTAAATTACTTTTATTGGATCCAAACATAATAAAATAATTTACTTTTTTTTTTTTCATTTTCTGACCCGACCCGGCCAAAACCGACTCGACCCGATCCGGAATTAATTTTTCAAACTGTTTGGTTCACCGTTGCGGCGGTGAGGACCACCGCTGCGGCGGTGACTTGCAGAAAGTTTCACCACTGCGGCGGTGGGATTTACCGCTTCAGCAGTGGCTTAATTTTTTAATCATAGGTGTTTCACCGCTGCGGCGATAGCTGTGTTTTTCAAAACCTTAATATTTTAACTTTGATTTCTTTGGTTCAAACTTGCATAAAATGAAATCTACATGTCCAAAACACACCAAATCAGTTTTATTATCTTTCTAACTTGTTGTTTTTCAACATTTCATAATTCAATCTCGTTTTCGAAAACGTTTTTGACATAATATTCGAGATCGACCACTCTAGGATTTTAAAACGACATAGTTTGCGGTAAAAGCCATAACTTGCTCATTTTTCCATATTTTCTAGAGATTCAAGTTGGGTTATCTTTTTAACTCATAAATATAACTTTCTAGTCATAGAAATCTATTTTTCAACTTGTACATTTCAAACTACAACATTAACTAGCACATGATCAACTAGTGTTTTTACTAGTAAATTTTAATATAGACTTTTCTTTCATTTTTATGCATACCACACATACCAAAATATGATTTAAACATATCAAACCATGAATCTACCAATATATCATAGTTTTAGACTTCTAGACCATCAAAATGTGTTTTGATCGGTTAAAAACACATTTTAACCGTTTAAAACATATATAGACTATAAAAATGAACTTAGGAAGAGTTAGAGCACTTTTGAACCTCTTGGACTTGAACGCTCTCTTCCTCTTGGCTATGAACTTCACTAATGACTCCACCTTGACTATCCTCTAGCAATTTCCTTGGTGGATTCTTAAACTCACAAGAGTTATCTTACTTTTCTCTAGAAAGCTCTTTCTTTTCTCTCTTGGAATGCTAGATAAATGACCAACCAACACAATGCATTGGTGAAGCACTATATTTATAGTACTTTCTTAATCTTCATCAACATCTACTAATCAACTAACCTTGATCAAATTAAGAGCTAACCTATGTTTACTATTGGATTGATTGACTACTTGAAATGACCAAGTGATTGACCTCCATCAAGATAGCTTACAAGTTATTGATTATGTAACTTAGAAGCAACAAAAATACAACAAGCCACCCATGTGCCCCCCCCTTAAAGTGACCGGCCAAATGGCCATTAAATTGACCAATTTTGTTTTATTTTTAATGTCTATTCACACACACACACACACACGACTAATATTTTGATTTCCTATTGGGCTCCACTTTGGACCTAGGAATTAAATAAGTTGGGCTCATCCATTTAATTTGGTTGAGCTCAATTTAATTGTTCTATTGGGCTAACATTAAATAATCTATGTTACATTTAATTAAATCAAGCATTGAGCTAAATTAATTATTACATGGATCAAGGTTTAATTAATTACATGGGCTACAAGGTTAATTTATTTGACCTAGTTTAATACATCATTTGGACTTAAAATATAATTCAATTAGACTTGCTTTAATTATAACACATTGCTTCACTACTTTAAATCAATTTACACATACACAATTATATTCACTTAATTATTAAATGCACAATTAATTAGTACAATTTTTTTAATTCATTGTTAATTATTTAATAATTATAATTACAATAATATATATAGAAATCGTGGTCATTACTACATATATTACTTATAATTAATATCTTCTGTGTATAATACTTATTTATACACATAAATCATAATATATATTAATTTGGAGATTTATATAAACAAAATAAATGACCATTTAATGAATGTCGAATTATGTACTTTTATTAATAAATAAATATCAAACATAAATAAATATTAAATAAATAGATAAATGGGATTTTTATAGAAAAAAATCCAACAATCTATCACCTGCTATTAAATTATATTTTCCATGCATTTAATACCAATCGCATCAATATGTGACCTAAAAACTTTAGCAGGTAATGTTTTTGTGAATGGATCTGCTAGATTTTCAGCCTTCGGAATCTTGCACACTTTTAGATCTTATTTGTTCACATAATCTCGAATGATATGGTACTTGCGTTCGATATGCTTCGATTTTTTATGATCTATTGGATCATTTGATTGTGCCACTGCTCCAGTATTAACACAATATATTACTATGGGACTAACAGTTGATGGTACTATGCCAAGTTCCATTAAAAATTTTTGAAACCATAAAGCTTCTTTAGAAGATTCTGAAGCTGCCACATATCTACTTCCATAATGAAATCAACAATGCAACCTTGATTAACACTCCTCAAACTAATAGCTCCACCACTTAAAGTGAACCCATTCTCAGAAGTTGACTTTCTAGAATCTTTGTCACCCATAAAATCTAAATCATAATATCTAATAGGTACTAGATCATCAGTGCAATAGACAAGCATATAATCTCTCGTTTTCCGAAGATATTTGAGTATATGCTTAACTGTTGTCCAGTGCTCAGATCCTGGATTAGACTGATATCTGCTGACCATTCCAACTACATAACAGATATCTGGTCTAGTACACAACATAACATACATTAAGCTTCTTATAGTTGATGCATAAGAAACTGCTTTCATGCGCTTTTCTTAAATTCTGTCGTAGGACAATGATTTGAAGAAAGAGAGATTCCATGTCTAAAAAGAAGTAGTCCATTTTTAGAATCATGCATAACATACTTAACCATAATTTTATCTATATATGTTGCTTGAGAAAGGCACAACATTCTTTTCTGTCGGTCCCTAATAACTTAGATTCTAAGAACGTATTTAGCCTTTCCAAAATCTTTAATGTCAAAATGATTATAAAGCCAAACTTTAACCTGAGATAACATTCCTATGTCATTTCCAATCAATAGGACGTCATCTATATATAAAACCAAGAATACCACTAGTTTACTTTCACTTCTTTTATAAACACATGGCTCTTCAGGATATTGTTCAAATTTAAGTGATTGAATTACTTGATTAAACCTGATATTCCATGATCTCGATTATAAAAACAGTTCACTCCTTGTCTCTTTTGGATATCCTACAAACAAACATACTTCCGATCTTGTTCCTAACTTATCTAAATCTATTTTCCCTTTTTGTACATATGCAGGGCAACCCCATATATGAATGTGTTTCAAGCTAGGCT
This sequence comes from Hedera helix, assembly GCA_947179155.2. NCBI lineage: Eukaryota > Viridiplantae > Streptophyta > Magnoliopsida > Apiales > Araliaceae > Hedera > Hedera helix. Next base: position 24,459,597 of record OX359285.1, read on the forward strand.
TGCGCCCTGACCATAATTTTAATGGTGTTTTTGGAACTGATTTAGATAGAACAATATTAAACAAGTATATAATCGTTTGTAAAGCATATCCTGAAAAATATATAGGTAATGTAGAATAACTCATCATAGATCTAACCATATCTAAAAGAGTCCTATTTTTTGTTTCTGCTACACCATTTTGCTGATGAGTCCCAGGTGCAGACAACTGTGATACTATTATATTTTCAGATAGGTAATTCCTAAAATCAGTAAGAATGTATTCACCACCTCGATCAAATCGAAAGGTCTTTATGTATTTATCCGTTTGCTTTTTAACTTCAGCCCAAAATTATTTGAATTTATCAAAAGTTTCAGACTTATGATGCATTAGGTATACATAATCAAATCTTGAGTAGTCATCAGTAAATGTGATAAAATATTCATATCTTCCTTTAGCTTTCACTGTCAATGGACCACATACATCACTATGAACCAAATCTAACTTATCTATGACTCTATTACCCTTTGATTTAAAAGGTGTTTTTGTCATTTTACCCTCTATACAGGATTCGCAAACTGAATAAGAATTAATTTTAAGAAAACTTAAAGGTCCGTCCTTTACCAGTCTTTGGATCCTGTCTAGATTAATATGACCTAGCCGTAAGTCTCATAAATAAGTTTTATTTGTTGAAAAAACTTTTCTTTTCTTAGATATGTTATTATCATTATCAGTAATTTGGAATGTTCTTGTAATAGGAGTGAGAATATATAAGTTATTTAATAATGTACCATCACAAATAAAAATATAGTTTTTCTTAATAACAACTTTATTATTAAATACCACGGAGTACCCTTATTTAAATAAACAAGAAACCTAAATTCAATTCCTACGAGCGTTTGGTACATAAACTACATTATTTAAATATAAACTCCTATCACTAGAAAACTGTAAATAAATAATTCCTACTGCTACTGCTGCCACTGTTGCATTCGATGCTAACTATAGATAAAGTTTCCATTCATTTAGCCTTTTGGTCTTCTGGAACCCCTGCAAATTAATACAAATATGATTAATGGCTCCGGAATCTACACACCAGGATCCTGTAAAAACCGTCAATAGACATGATTCAACTAGTAAAGTTTGAAACTTACCCTTATTTTTCACTTTCTCAAGGTATGTTGAGCAATTAGGCTTCTAGTTTCCTTTTTCACCAAAGTGAAAACACTTTCCTTTAGGCTTCATCTCAGCTTGACCCTGATTCTTTTCAAATGCCCCAGTCCCATTAAACTTTGCATTCTTTTTTTCTTGTTTGGTTTCTTTTTCTTGTCGGTCTTAGCCTTACCAACATTAGTCTCTACTACATGGACAACTGGTTTAGGTACTAGAATATCTTGGGCCGACTGAAGCTGTTTCATTAACTCAGGTAGGGTATAATGAAACTGACTCATATTGTAGTTAACCCTGAAATTTTGAAAAGTAACCGACAATAACTGTAGCAACATGTCAACCTGTGTATCCGCATCGACATTTGCTCCGGGGACCTCCAGTTCGCTAAAACGAGATATAAATTTGAGACAATGCTCACCCACCGGAGTTCCCTTAACCATTTTTTCTTCAATAAGAGATTTCATTATACTCTGCTTTACGGCGCGAGTATGCTCACCAAATATACTATATAAAGATTCTATAATAGCCTTAGCTGTTGGAACAGTTATATGCTGATACTGCAAAATGTTAGATAAAGAGCCCAAGATGTAACATTTAATCATCTCATCAGTTTTTACCCATTTTGCATGCACTTATTTAATAACAAGTGGAGCATTAGTTGCAGGTGTCTCAGGGCAGGGTTCAGTAAGCACAAATTTATAGTCTTGAGCAGTAAGAACAATATCCAAGTTCCTTTTCCAATTAATATAATTGGGGCCAGTCAATTGTTTCTCTTTTATAATGATTGAGATTGGGTTGAATGCACACGTTATATCTAAAAATAAAATAAAATACATATATCATTCACATGGTTATCATCAAGTAAAATAACACATATTATTTAAACAATTCAATAATATAGGTATTTTAATTTTATAAAATAATGTCCATCCCTAGGAAAAAATAATTATTTTAAATTACCATTATTTTCTTTTCTAGTTAACTCTTTAACAAAGAAAATAACATACCTACATATTATCTTTTAAGTTTTCAAGAGTATTAAGAAACTACATTTTCGTAGGAAAAAATTATTAATCTCTCTATCAAGTGTATACCATTATTTTGGATTTTATAAAATATTCATAGCTCAAAATATATCTCTGTAGGAAAAGTATATTTATACTAAAATTTTAATAAACTCATATCCCCAGAGGGTATCTATACTTGTTATCTTGATTACTAATATTTTTGTAGGAAATATATCAGTTATCATAACTATAGATATATAATGGGGGTTGTGGGATTATATCCCCCTTCCACTTGAATTTTTAGTAATTTTATTCATATATCACTCATGAAATAAGATATTTCACATAAGATAAATATTGAAAATTAGATAATTCTAAAGTTCGTTACATTTAGCCCAAACTATGACGGTCAAAGTTCGTCAATTTTTTTATATAAAAAAAAGAAAATTCGTACAATCCGTACATTTTAAAAAAAAAATTGCCTTAGAAAAATTCGAAAAATGGAACAAATCAGCGAACACCTACATAGTTGTGTCAGGTCTTCACACAACTGCATCACGACACCACACAACTATGTCAAAACGCTAACAGAACAAAACAGTGAGCAGTCATGCAGTTGCGACACGTCTCCACGCAGCTGCGTCATGGAACCACGCAGCTGCGCCAAAAAACGTTGTCAAATCGCGATTTTTATTTTTTTATTTTGGGCTTTAGATTCTGAATTTTTGAATTAACTAAAATTGAATTCTACTGTTTTAATCTAGGTTTTAATAACAAACAGGTAATCACATCATCAAGAAACACAAAACAAGATAACAATATACTCTCATTGCTAATTGCAATCTTGGATCTATTAAGAGTTTCCTTGAACATCATTGTTCAACACGAATACTATATTCTTCATGACTCCATGTCCATCTTCTTCAACAGCTTACTAATAACCAACGCAGTGAATTACGTATAGATCCTATACTTCAAACGAAATGTACATCCGATCTATTTATAATTACATCAATTAAACCTATACTCATAAAGAGTTTACATGTCATTTAAACTGAATGAAAATTAAATAACTCATAGCAATAGTTTTACAATCCATAAATAAAATCATAAATTATTTAATTAAAACATATATTTAAATCAGCTATGAGAGTATGTAACTATCAATTCTACAAAACAGAAGTTAGAACAATAATTTATCCAACTATACACCATAAAGAATACTTTAATACAGCTCATGCATACTTTAGTTCCATAATAAAAACAGATAGATTATAATATTAAAACTCTAAAGCAACAGATTTCACAAATCACCTATACACATATATATTCATGTTATTCATATAAAAGCATAAAGATGGCTCTAGATACCAATTATTGGAAAAATTCTTTGAAAAGTAGTTTCAAAAATTTAATATAACAAGATCATCATTATAATTTTATACAAAACAACAATTATACATATACAAATGTATATATAGTATGAATTGTTACCTAGTGCTTGGTTAGATTAACACGTTTGAATTTTTCAGTATCCTCAAGATCTTCTTTCCTATGACCTTATACTGAATATGAAATGTGGTCTCCAAAACACCCTTCTGGAAAAATACTTTTTCGCATTTTTTCTAGGAAGAGAGAAAGAGTAGACACTATTTGGTCTTTTCTCTGATTTGGAATAATAACCTCATTCTTTTATGTGCCTGATTAATGATATATTTATATCTTTATTGATTATTATCTTTCTAATAAAACTGATTCAAATTAAGCTAAGATAGGGATCATAAGGGATTCCTATTCTGACTTAATGTTTATTTATATATTATTATCTAATAATAATATACTAAATAAATATTAATTATAATTAATTTTACTAAATAATTGTAATTGCACTTCAGTCCATGAATTAATTAAAATAAACCATTTGCTAATAAACTGTAAATATTTCTCTATAGATGTAAATAAATATTTCAGAATTAAATATAATCCTAATATATTTAAACTAATTTTATAAATTCATAATTTATCTTCATTTGATCATAAATTAATTTAACAATTAAATCAATCGTTTTAATAATAAATATTAAAAGACTTGACCAATATTCTAAAATCAATAATAAATTATCTTATAAAAAAGTTTATAAATATTTTGACAATAATAATGTTCATGATATTAATTAAATATATTAATTAACATATGAATAAAGATACTACTATATCTTAATTCGTATATATTTATTTACGACCCTAATTAAAACTACTCCACAAACCACAGGCTGGCAAATTGACACTAGTGGAGTATTAAAGAACGCATGCTAATCTTTCTGAACTAAGAATAAATGACTCAAGTAGCAATGGTCTTAGTTACTTCTAAGACCATATGATCACATGATCAGAAAATTGTTTTTACCAAATTAGACTATTTATATTCTCTCGGTTCTAAATTATAAGATAAATTTTATTTTTTAATTCTTTTCAATACATGAAAGATGATACTTTTTAACACTAAATATAGTGTACTCTTAATTTGTCATTTTTTTTTCTCACCATCACTTCTAATATTAAACTACAATATTTTTTTGAATGTCATAATTTATTATAATAATTTATTCTAATTTAGGGAAGGGATCTAGGTGGAGGATAACTTACTGTCTTCATCACTCTTTTGTTTTTATCCTCATCGCTTTACCGTCACCTTCTGAACTCCCGAACATGCCTTCATAATAACTTTTATATTGATAGATGTAAATTATACCAGTGGACCAAGTGGCCGGTATACCACAATTACTAAATTCTTAATTAAAGCCACATTTAGAAACTTAGAATAATTCTTAAAATTTGTCATTTCAAAAATTGGAGGGAGTATTAGTTTCAAAATTGTATCTGTAAGTGGTGTAACTTTATACTTCAAAATAATTTTCTTCCAATCGACAATCTCAACTCTGACGTTGGTCTGGCTACGTGCCCTAAAGTCTGGGACGGATCTATTTCATGGCCAATTGCATACATTAGTTTTTTAAAAAATAATTATTTTTTATGGGTAATATATATATCTAAAACATATTTCTCTTAAATAACATATTTTTATTAAAATTACATCATTTTAGATGTTCTTTTAAAAAATAAGTGGGGCCGCGGGTGATATTTTTGTAAATAAAAAGAAAACAAGTAAGACCACTCTTTTTTAGTATTATTTTATTTTTAAAAGAATTTTCAAAACGACATAATTTTAAAAAAAGTATGCTATTTAAGATATAAACTTTAGATCCATCCTCTTATATATATATATATATATATATATATATATATATATATATATATATATATATAATTTAACAACATAAATAAAAGTTTATATTTGTTTTAATAAGAATAAAAAAAAACTTTACACTATATTTGTAAGTTTTGGATAGAAAACTTAAGTTACGATGGAAAAAAAAAGTAATAGAAAACTTATAAGTATTTTTTTTGTGTGTTTATAAATGAAAAAAAAATTAACTTTTAAATATAGATTATCACTTTATCCTTATATTAAATCTTATCCTTACATAGTATTTTAAGTATATTTGTTTATATATTTGTTTTTTCCTCCCTTAAAATACTCATAAACAAGAGAAATGGATATAATAAGCTTGGGTTTTATTCATTTTTTTCTTTTCTTTTCCGTTTGTTTTAAAACTTAAAAATAATATGAGCAAAGTATATTTTATGATCATTTTTATAATATGACCTCCATTACTAAATTCTTGGTTAATATTAATGTTACATTTGTTAATATAAAACTATTTTAAAAAGTTCTCATTTCGAAAATGTATTTCAAATTTTGGAACGATATATAGGAGTGTATTGTATTTTAATTTCATTTACTTCACTCTAATTTTTTAATTAATTTTATAAATAAAAAATAATTTATATATATATTTTAATTACAATAATGTCAAACCCGGAATCCGCCATCGAAAGTTGATCTTTTCTTAAGGATTGCTCGAAACTTTTCCATGTTGTTTTGCGGGAAGAAATCATTCGCAGTCAAATAATAGGGATAGAAAATTGATAAAAACATTTATTTTTAGCAGGAAAAAAAATTATAATTACACTTTACTTTAATATAGTCTTAATTCAGAGTGGAGTGCTCTTAATAATGTGGTGAAATATATTAGTAGCTAAATTATTTTGGGAGAAGGGTGTCAGGATCTTGTTAAGCTCTAGAACGCCCAATCTTCCATGAAATAAATAATAAAATTGATACTCTCTCCGTTTGTCAATATAATTGTCCCTTCGCTAATTTATTCCCCCCTGTTTTGATAGTAAAATAATAAAATTTCCTCAATTTAATTATATTAGAAACTCAATGAAATTATGTTTGAAAATTATATTTAGTCAATGTTTGGAAATTTCAAATTGTGTACATAGTATTAAGCATTATTAGCATAAATAGTGAATTTTCGGTGCAATGTCCGTTCGAATGTGTTATGAAATTTATGTTCCAAGTTATATGATTATTGGGTTACGTATTTTACTAATATAAATGGAATACTAATGATAGGCTTGACTCTGCAGACCATTAAGTCTATTGCGCGCACAAGAGGACTCCTAAATCCGATAGTCTTGAAATCGCTTTTCTTATCGATTCAGATACTAACTAGTTATTATATCTAAATATTAATTAGTATGAGAGTTACCTATCTAGTATTGATTAGCGTGACAGTTACCTTCTCTAACAAGGATTTTGCTACACAATTCCTATTAGGAATTGGAGTCCTGTTGAGCAATATGAGTACTATAAATATATGGTGAATAATAGAGGTACACAGATCTGATTCTACATACTAAATACTTTCTACCTCCATTGTTGACATATCTTGAAATCTGTACTTACTCTCACACCGGAGGTATCCCCGGCGGCTCAAGCCGTCAAGCACTTTTGGTGGTTCTTTCTGTGCAGGTCCCAGTCTGAACCGGTGGTGAACGTACAAACAAAATTCTAGCGTCAACATTGGCGCTAGAAGGAGTGCGCTTCTAATATTTAGTAGAGACGATATTTTCAACCAAAAACAATTAAGATGGCGACCGCATCACCCTCAAAGAGCCAAAGTAACTCTCAGAGAGATACACATTCGCAGTCACATCACACAACCAATGCTGACAGGCAGCGTCGCCTTCGAGAGATGCTTGATAAAAAGAAAGCTCTTGATTTCTAGCAAAAAGATCTTGATATACAATATGCAGACTTGGCCAAGGCTAGAAACAATTTATTGAGCTAGAGAGGCTCGACCTTCTGCTTAAGCCACCATGGTTGACACACAAATCGTCCCTGCGACCTCCATCATGACCATAACATAATCAATTCTTGATATGCAACTTCTAGAGACCTAAGAAAAAGATCGAGATTTCCCTTACGTCATAATAGGGATGATCGAAATAAGAAGTTTCGCGAGGGTAGTCACACTGGAGAATTATCTCTAAAGATGATTTCTGAGAAACGTCCTCGAAACCCCGAAAACCTCTATCTGCGGGTTAGTTGTCTTGGAATCCTGAAAAAGCTTATTTCCTCCTGAAAACATATTATCTTTAGGTCTGCACGTTCACTGGATTCAGCAATTGTAGTCTTACTTGGCTTTCACCTCAGCTTCCTCTTCTATCTGACGTCTTCGAAACCCCGAAGAGAGATCTTCGGATTAATTGTTTTCGAATCCCGAAAAGCTTTTTTCCTTCTGAAAGCATACTTTCTTCGAATTTACGAAAGCAGTATTTCTTCGGTCTTTTCCTTTCGGTCTGATGCCTCCGGGCTCCTGATGAAGCTTTCCCTTCGGTCTGATGCCTCTGGACTCCCGATGGAATTTTTTCTTCGGTCTGATGTCTCCGGGCTCTAGATGAAGCTTTCCCTTCGGTCTAATGCTTTCGGGCTCCTGAATGAACTCGCCCATCTCGGTTATTGTAGTCTTTGGACTCCCAATGTAATGTCCTAGAATTTCCACGTCATTATTAATTAAATTATTAATTTAATTTCCGACGAGTTAGTTTTACGAGATTATTTAAATCTTTTTATGTGATTAATTAATGATGTGATTAAATGATTATGTAATTAATTACTAAAATTAATTAAAGGGGGTCACTAATATGTTATTTAAATTAGTGAACAAACCATAAAATTTTAATATCAAAATAATTGATAAGTTTTCTATTAATTAAATATTCAATTAAATTGAATATAATGAGTTAATTAAATATAATAAATTAATTAATATGATTATTAATTAATGTAAATCATGTGAAATATTAATAATAATATTTATTAGTCCATTTAGTAATTTAATACTAATGGGTTAGAATATTTAATTATTTATTCAATCTAATTATTTATTTAATCATGGATTGAATAATTAATGTGTAAATTATTAAATTAGCCCACCACGGGTCAATTAGTAGCCCAAGTGGAGAATAATAAAATTTGACAATTTAGTAGCCCAAACAATTTAATAGAAGCCCAATTGGTATTTTAAATTAAAGCCCAATGATTGGCCCACTTGAAAAATACTTAATTAAACTATTAATTATTAAAAAGAAAGCAATGTGACACTAATTTTGGGACAAGAGGATGTGCATCAGCCGACCATAGAAGAGAGAGAAACATGATAGTTTGTTTTTTTTATTTTCCATTTATTTATTTAATAGATTGCTTGTTTTATTTTTTTTTCAAGTACAATGACCATCCCTCTTTTCACCAAATGTGTCATGCAACCCATTCCTTGTGCTAGCTTGTGTAAGTATCCTTGTTACTCTCATTATGACAATTTTAATAGATATAAGTTTTATATCTATCCAAATTGTAAGTATACTTACAATTTAGGAATGTATGTTGGTCATTTCTTCTTCTTCCACTTTGCAAGCTAGAGAGCATTTGAGAGTGTAGAAAAATATTTTGAGAGCAAAAATACCAAGAGAATGAGTTCTTGGTTCATGTCATCTTCATTCACCACCTATTTTGGAAGAAAAAGGAGGATAGCCATTAAATCAAGGTAATGGTTATTCTAAATCTAATTTTGTTTTAAATTAAATAAACTAACATGTGTATATAAATATGTTAATATAGTTAATAATGTGTGGTAGTAATATTTATGCCATGCTTGAGTTTAATATGCTTGGTTTGTATTTTGGTATATTTTGTATGCTAAAATATGTGTTTAGTAGTGTATAAACAAGTTTTGGAATTTATGACCAAAAATATTTTTTATAAAACTTAGGTTTGATGTTCTAATATTATAGAACATTAAATCATGAGAAAAACAAAGTTTGAATCACTCAAAATGGAATGTATGTGCCGGAACACTGTTCACAATCTGCTAAAAAGAAAAAAAAATGGTTTTCCACGCAATGCGCGCAAGCGGTTTTGGCAGTCGGACGCGGAGACAAAACGACGTCGTTTAGCCTCAGAAAAGTTACGGAACAGCAGTGACTCCAAAACGGCACCGTTTTGGTCCTGCTTCAGCTTAACGCACGCAATGCGCGAGCAACTGTTTCCGCGAAATTACCAAATTGCCCCTCCGTGTTTTTCCTCGGCAAAATTACTATTTTGCCCTCGGTTCAGTTTTCAACTTATTTACAGAAATGCCATTCGGGTTTAATTTAATTAATTTAAATATTTAAAAACTAATTTAAAATTATAACAAAAATAATAATAATCCAAAAATGATATTGGGGAGGATATTTTTAATTAAGTTTAATATTTAAATATTTTAAATATTAATCTAGTTAGCTAAATCATGGTTAAGTTAAATAAATTTATTAGTTATTTATTATTCAAAATGTTAATAATAAATAAAGGTAATGAATTAACAATTATTATTTAATTCCCATTAAATAATAATTAAAGAAGATATAAAAATTTATAAATGAACTATTTATTATTTAAATATTATTAAATAATAAATAAGGATAATTAAATAATTAATTATTATTTAATTAGCATTAAATAATGATTAAGGGGAAATTAAGTTATTTAATTTAAATAATAAATAAGGATAAATAAATTAAATTTTATAATCTTAAACAATAATTAGAATTAATTAAATAATTAATTATTATTTAATTGACATTAAATAATAATTAAAGAAGATTAAAATGAGTAAACTATTATTTAACTTTCTTAAATTAAATAATAGGTAAGGTTAATTACTTAGTTAACTATTAGTTGATTAATATTAAATTAAAGGAGGTTAAAATGAATCAATAATTATTTATTTTTTAATGATGATTAAATAATAAGTAAGTACAATTAGTTATTATTTATTTTAAATAATAACTAGAGTTAATTAATTAATTTCTATTTAACCAAGATTAAATAGTAATTAAATAGAGATTGAATTAATAAAATAAATTTAATTTAATTATACTTTAATTAAACAATTGTAATAAGTTGTTTAAAGGTTTAATAAGTGCCAACGCTTAAGAAAAATATTTTCTAACTTATTAAATTATTAACCTAATTTGATTGAGGGTCTATAAGGTTAATAATATTATTTCGACTAACGTAAATTATGTGTTAGTACTTATATGATAAATAAGTACCTTAGTGAGCGTATAGTTGTGCAAATACGCCGTACTAATTATTAGACCAACTTTATTAATGTTAGGTCTTTTCAAAGCCAGTTAGTTAAAGCTAGACATATATTGTAGCTGAGCAGACAGGCAAGTTCCTTATCTCTAAACTCATTTCATTGAGCAAATTATTTATTTAAGCTTGAATTGTTATTTCCAAGCATGCTTTGAGTGGTTTAATTACTTTATAATTATTCCACATCGATATTATTGTTATTCGCACTTGTTGCACTTGAGATTGTACAGTCATTGACTTGTACTTAATTATTGTTCTATTGTTTAAAGAACTGTTCAAAGTAGGTCTAAGCCATTGTTTGGCTAGACATTTATGTTAAAGATTTTAAAAGCTATCCAAATCATTGAAGATGCGGATTCTTAGACTATTATGAACACCCCTTTATTATAGGGGAGTACCCTGTATCTAATATTAGGTACAAAAATACGGAAATTAAATGTTATGCATACACATATTGTACTGAGGCTGATCCCCTCGGGTACATATTTCTGGTAGTAACCATTGGGTCAACCTGCTATTGACTCCAGTGGATATTTATAGTTCATAGTCTATTTGACTATCCTAATTTTAAAAGCAACTTATTATTCCTGCTTATGTTATTCACATTATTGAATTGTTCAGCTATTCCCTTTCATTCATGATATATTGTTCCTTGTTGTTATTTAAACTTGTTGAGCAAACTAGTTGCTCACTCTTGCTATATCATGAAACCTTATTGCAGTGCAACCCGAGACTTCGGGAAAGAACAAGGGTAAAGGAAAGATGAAGTAATAGACTTCGAGATGCAGCCCTGTATTTAATTTAAATTAACTGTTATGTAATATAAACCCTAAGTACTTTATTAAGGGTATTTGTGTACTTTTGTGTAAGGTTATCGTATCTTGGGACTAGTAACACCTTTTGAATGAACAACATATGTTTATTATTCCGCATTTAGTTATTGTATGTTGTTTAGAGGTGAATGTTTGTATTGGATCGTGATGACCGGATCCGGGTATTTGGAACCCGAATCTGGGGGCGTCAGAGGTTGGTATCAGAGCTGTAGGTTAGAAACGTTAGGATTGCGAAACCTAAGTTATAACCTTAGTATTAAACTCGTATTGAGTGTTAGGAGATAAATCGAGGAGATTTATCCTATGTGGTTTTGATGAATTGGGGAATTCATCGAGTCGAGTCGTACCCAATGAAATATAATTTCATTTATTCAATGAATATATTTTATTGCTGTACTGATGTTAGTTTTCTGTTGTGTTGTAGGATGGCTATAGGCGAGACGAGCGGAGCTCGAGAGGACGTGGTATTCATTGATATACCAGTGGATACACAGCAGTTGGTAGGGTATGCACCCGTTGCACCTGTAGCACCAGTAGGAGAGTCCGATCCGGAGGATGATGATAGTAGGGATGTCGCGGAGCCCATCAGGGGTGGGGTGATGAGGCCCTATAGTGAGGGGGAAGCCGAATCTGAGGATGAGGCCGATTCTGAGGATGACGAGCAGGAGGAGCCAGCAGAGTATGCTGATGGCATGGGCACTACTGCCAATGACATGATCGATACTTTGACTACGGCTAATGATGAGCTAGAGGAGAGGGTTTAGCACCTAGAGGAGCAGAACCAGATTCACCAGCAGACTGAGGAGCAGTATAGAGACGCAGCTTACATGTTCTCTGGTGAGAACATGGAACTTAAGGAAAAGATGGCCGATTTGCAGGCCAAAATTCAGCAGTTGGAGAGCGCTGCACCTCCGTTGGGTCCTACTGTGCAGCAGCTGATGATCCAGAATAGTCAGCTGAGACAGACGGTGGAGAGATTGGATGCTAGGGAGATGGCTAGTCAGACAGTTCTCCAGACAGTCAGGGCTGAGCTTGATAGGGAGAGAGCTGCTAGGGTCGACACCTTAGAATATGCTCTTGGCACTTCGTTTGATCGACTAAGGCGTCGGGTTAGGAGGCACCCTAGGGAGGCGGGTAACAGCAGACGCTGGATTCGTCGCCGTACAGTGGAGGAGTTGGCCCAGCAAGCTGTACGCAGGGTTATTCGTAGGACTATTCACCGCAGCAGGCGGTGATGTATTATTGTTATCTTATTTGTACCTAGAAGTAGCGAGTCCCACATTTTGTTTATATTAGGGATGTTTCAGCTGTTGTAAGCCTTTATATTTTGATGTATGCATAGGATGTCAGTTAGACCCCAACTTTTGTTCTGGTAGGGGGGTTGATGGTTGTGAATCCTCACTTTTGTTCGTCAGAAGATAGTCGTTATTAGGCAACTTGTGCCTTGAGCGTTTATAGAAGTATGCCACTTGTTGAGTCTGTACTAAAACATTGGTATATGAATATAAATGCAGTTATTTCCTTGCTTAAATCAAATATGCTTGATATATAGTTTAAATTTAAATGTTAATTTGGCTAACATAATGTGTAGAACTATGAGCATAAGTCTAAGATTTGCTCTTTAGCAGATCATGCCGAGAGGTAGACCACGCAATCAACGTATCCCAGAGTCAGTGAGTGAGGTTGGGGATCAACCCAATCCTATGAGGATGTTTGCAGAAATGCTGGCGGAAGTCATGCAAACTAGACCCCCACCAGTGGTAGTACAACCAGCACCGCAGCCAGCGCCGCACTTGGCAAACTTTAAGGACTTCAAACTGGTTGGACCACCGGAGTTTCAGGGAAGTCTAAACCCGATCGAAGCACAGACTTGGATCGAGGAAATGGAGAAGGTGTTCGAGGTCACTAGGGTGGCCGAAGCACAGAAGACTAGTTTCGCTACCTTCATGATGAAGGGGGAGGTGAACTACTGGTGGAAGGCCAACAAGGGTCGTGCGGGAGAAGGCGTCATCACCTGGGAACGCTTTAAGGAAATGTTTCTGGAAAACTACTTTCCAGAAAGCATGCAGCAAGAAATGGAGGTGAAATTCCTCGAGCTAAAACAGGGGAGTATGTCTGTGGCCGAGTATGCGGCCAAGTTTAATGAGTTGGCAAGGTTTGCAACTCATCAAGTGGATACGGAGGCTAGGAAGGCTCGGAGGTTTGAGCTGGGACTGAAGCTGTGGGTGTACCGTTCTGTAGCGGTATTAAAAATCAAGAGCTTTGCAGAGCTATTGGAAAGGGCAATCATTGTAGAGGGTGGCAGTGAGGCCCTGGCTAAATTCAACCAGGAGAGGAAGAAGGGTCATGAAGGACAGAAGACGGGGAGCAGTGGAGGCAGCAACCCCAATAAACGAAAGTGGAATGAGAGCTAATCGTCCGGAGGTAACAAATCCGGAGGAGAGGCTAAGAAGGTTGGCAGATGCAACAATTGTGGTAAGAACCACACGGGTGAATGCTTGAAAGGAAAAAGTGTTTGCTATAGCTGCGGGCAGCCGGGACATATGGCTGCACAATGCCCGAAAAAGATGAAGGGAGTATGTTTTTCCTGTGGAGCAACCGATCATCATGCCAAGGACTGCCCAAAGAGGAAGGGAGACGCTGGGAGTGGCAACAGAGGTAACAACAACAACAACAACAACAACAACAACAGGCTGAGCATTGGAGGGCCAGCCAGCCAGGCCAACCGACCCACAGCGCGCACCTTCAACATGACTGTGCAGGATACAGTCGACTCCAAGGACGTGGTGTCAGGTATCATCCCGATCAATGATATTAATGCATATGTATTGTTTGATTCGGGTGCTACCTGCTCATTTGTTTCTGAAGATTTTGCTAAGAGATTAGATTTACCTCAAGAAAAGCTAGAACACCCTATGAACGTAGAAGTAGCAAACAAAGAAATCATTCTCGTAGACTACATTCATAGGAACTGTTGTGCTGAATTACGAGGGTTTAGACTTAACGTAGATTTGATACCGATTCGTCTGGGGGAGTTTGATGTAATCCTAGGGATGGATTGGCTATCGAGTCACGGGGCGGTTATTGACAGTAAGAAGAAGTGTGTGCACTTAAAGACTCCGAATAAGTCCAAAGTTATATTTTACGGTAGTAAATCGCCGAGACAATCAAGTTGTCTGACGATGATGCAAGCACGAAAGTTGCTCAGGAAAGGGTGCGTAGGTTATTTGGCTCATGTGGTCGATACTCAACGTGTCGAGGGCGAACTGAGTCAGATACCTGTTGTACGGGAATTCGCCGATGTTTTCCCAGAAGAGATTCTGGGGTTACCGCCGGACAGAGATAAGAGTGATGTTTACAGCTTTGGAGTTGTGCTATTGGAGCTCTTGACGTCTCAGAAAGCAATAGACTTTAGCAGACCGTCGGATGATGTGAACTTGGCAGTTTACGTGCAGAGAATGGTGGAGGAGGAGAGGTTGACGGACGTGGTTGATCCGATGCTGAAAGAGGGTGCAACCAACTTGGAGTTGGAGGCGATGAAGGCACTAGGGTTCCTGGCTGTTGGTTGTTTGGAGGAACGTAGACAAAACCGGCCTTCCATGAAAGAGGTTACAGAGGAGATCGAGTATATTATCAGTATTTTGTCAGTTAAGTCTGAAGAATAAAAGTAAGGGGATCAGTCATTTGTTAGTTTGGTACTTTATTTTCTAGGCTTCTGCATGTTTTGTTACAATGTGACTTGCTTCTGTTTGGTATTCTGTAGAAAGAAATGTGTAAATGTATATTTGTTTTGCGCAGAGTGAATAAGTTCAGTTTGAACAAGGAAAAGGAGACGGAAAAAGAAAATGCAATTTCTAGCTTGTTATATGATGTTTGGGCCACTAGTAAAAGAGTGAAAGAATTACTGTAATAAATTGTATCATGATGGAATGTACACGCACATCAGTTTGGCCAATGGAAACACACCACGCATCAACCTGCAAGGGCATAAAAGACAAGTACAGTCTTTGCACCAGTACTTGCAAACTGCAAAATTATGATACCCTGGTCAAGTACATAAATTCCTCAATGTAATCAATTAAAAGTTCAAATGAAACAAAGCAAAAGATAATAGTAACTGGCTTCTATTAAAAGAAGAGAAGGGATAACAATTCCATTGATAGTATATGTACCTAGTCCAAAATATGGATAATGAACTCCTAAACCTAAACAGTGGGGGCAAAAAAGACGATGAAATACTGAAGCAACAAACAAACAGCATATCATCAGCATACCGGATGCAACTCCGACCAAAACCATAGACCCGAAATTCTGCTGGAGATCAAAACATTCTAGTTCGCCCTTAGTGTGGCCCACTCCACACGAAGGATTAAATTGTCATACCCGTATCCGTTCAACTTCATGATGGCTCTCTCTGCATCTTCTTGCTTACAAAGTTGACGAAACCAAAACCCCTGCTGATACCTGTTTTCTGATCAATGGCGACGTAGACACGACTCACAGGGCCAAACGTGCGGAATAGCTCAAGCAAGTCTGGTTCTCTCGTGTCTTCTGATAAATTGGTGACCCGAACTGAGTTCTCCTCGTTTCTGCGTCTCATATCAGACCCTGCAGGTCTCTCTGCACCTGCTCTCATGCTTGGGGGAACATAAGCTCCCTTTGTGGTGCCAGAAGCCATTGTTGTATCCGAGGTTGGTGGTTTATCAACGAAGGATGCCTGTGGGGTAAGATCCTTGTAAGGGCATCTAGAGGTCCAGTGATCACCTCTCTTGCCACAAGTTCTGCATACCATGAGAACAGCACCACCTTTTCCAAGCTGAGCCAAGGAGTCTCCAGCCACCTTGCTCTCTTCTGGTTTAGAACCTGTTGATAGATTCACATTAAGGAGAAAGTTAGAACATGAATCTGAAAAAGGAATGGGTAAAATAACTATTTTATGATTATTAAAGAAGAGGCAGTATCATATTGGTAAAAAGCACAGCTGAGAGATGCAACCTAAGTGCATAAGCCAACTAACAACGATGCGCAACAGACTACATGTTCATTTAGTAGGAAAGACGACTAACGTAAAGGGGAAAAGATAAACAGCATGAAGGAGGCAAGCTAAAAACAGAAAAGTTCCCTTTCGTCTCCACGTGTTTGGATGAGCATGTATCGTTTACTTTCACAGTTGTTTCTTCAAACAAAGAAGGATGAATTACGTGATGGACAAAAGGCACGGAGGGAGGAATGAAATCCCTAAAAAAGAAATGATTAAAATTTTCTACTTGTGTTTGGTTAAGAGGAAAGAAAGGAGGGAAGAACCGAAGAGGTATCATTCTAGGGTAAAATGGTCAAGGAAAAATAAAGAAGAAACTCATTATTTGAGGGTAAAATGGTCGAGGAAAACGGCACCATCCTTCCTTTACCCTTTACTTCACCTTTTTCCTTTTCCCTCACATTTCCCTCTCCTTCCAAGCAAAGGAAAGAATATACAGTGGATCTTCTATTCTCATTTCTCATAGGCATCTAATTTAGAAGATGCCGGATTTCACCAAAGGGGTTGTTAACGATGATGACCTGCTAAAGTATAAATTTACTTTCATGGAAGTCATTTCATAGCATTGCAAATATAAACAAGGGAGAAAAGATGCAACCTCAGACCATATAAAATTACATCGACAGACTTGGGCAAGGTAAAAAGTGATTACAGCTCTAATGAACTGGATTCGATCGATAGAAATTCTCAATTCCGAGACAAGTACTTATTACACATGAAGAACATGTAATCTATCATATGCACAAAGGACCTCTTTTATTAGACATTAAAAGAAAAAAGAAGCTATCATCAGTTCATCACAGCAATGTTGCATGGACTATGCCACTCAGATGCAGGTTTGTGTAAGGAGTCCAATTCGTATTTACCTGAATCACGCATAATACATAAACTGGGACCATTATATAGAAAATGAATGTTAAAATTCTCGGGTTAATGGGGCCTAAACGGTTAGCTGAACAAAAACTTCATAGTTATCTGAATAACCAACTAACGATAAGAAAATCTTTCCCTTCTATTAATTTATCCTAAGCCTAAGATAGTTATATTCAACATGAAGTTAAAACTAAGGACAAACACCAGTCAATACATGATTGATATTGTATAAAATTGAGCACAGCCCAAAATAAACAAAAAATACTGGCATTAAAAGATATCAACGTAACTGAATTTTCATAATTCTTAGTAGTAATGACACACTATTATATTGAGCTCAATCTAACAACTAAATTAAGAAAAAAGAACTCATTAACCGAAGTAACATAGTTATAATTATGCCATATATAACAAATCATGAATTATTTATTTGAATTTATTAAATACAGAGACAGATCACAGTTTGGTTACGCCCATTTTACATAACACCAACAAGATTACATTAAATGAAAGTAGAGAGATAAAACAAGTAGATATAGACAGAAAGAGTGAGAGATAAAGATCAAATTTTGGTCACACCCAGTACCATCTTACCAAAAATAAAAATCAAATCTTTTAAATGGCAAATCAAAGTAGAGACAGAAAGAGAAAAGAGCTGGAGAGAGAAAAGAAAAACAAAAAACGAACCGGGTGCTCTAGGACGTTCAAGCAATATCTCTTCAGTAGAAACCATTGTAAGTCTAGCGCCCACATCCTCATGAACGGCGTCGCCAAACTTGGACCAGGACCGTGGCCCGTTTATTGAGTCGGGCCTTGGCGAGCTTTCCGACTTTGGTCGTGGTGGTGATCTTGATCCTGTTTTCTTCATCGTTGAACTTGTACTCGATCACCTTTTTGATCCCATTCTTGTCAAGTCCGATCACCTGACGAGGTGGCAGCAAGAAATCAAGTCCTCTCCGTCGTCTTCGTCAAGTTCTCTGTAATGATTTGGTAGAAAAAAATAAGAAAACAGAAGCAAGAAGATCAAATAAAAGAAAAAATGGCAGATTAGATTGATGAAAGAAAGGTAGTCACAGACTTAGAACAATACAAAGAGAAAAATATTACAACTCTCAATAATCTTTCCCTCAACTTACTTTCTCTATTTAACTAGCTAACTATTACATTTCCTTCCTAAAATGGAATTCAAATCCTTCCCGCTCATAATTAGATAGATTTTCTGTTGAAAACTAACTCTTGTTCTGTTAATTCATTCAACTGAAAACTTCACTGCTATTTGATGGCTATTTCTTCTGTTAATACTTCCGTGATCCTCTGCAGCTGCTACGCTCCAATCACAGTCCATCAAAATTGACCAATTAAAACAATCAGTAACCCAACTTACTTAACACAATATCAGTTTAGCAGACCAGCTCACTTAGCTTCATAACAATGCCTCCCCCTCAGATTGTTCTTGTCCTCAAGGACTAAATTTAAAATTAAGAAATTGGGCAACCATCAACTGAGCATTTTCCCAAGAAGCATCCTCCTCATTAGTATTCGCCCAATGAATTAAGTACTCAACTTTTGGCTTATTTTGAAACTTAACCATCCTTTTAGCCAAGACTGCTACAGGAACTAACTTTGGTTTGCCAATATCAGTAACTGGAGGTAATGATGGAGCCACCTGAGCTTGTTCCCCCAATTTTTTCTTTAGTAAAGACACATGAAAAACATTATGGATTTGAGCACCTGGTGGTAATTCCAATCTGTATGCAACTGATCCCAACTTTTCTATTACCTTGTAAGGACCATAATACCTTGCTGCTAATTTGAAGCTGCTTCTTTGAGCCAAACTTGATTGTCTATAGGGCTGTAACTTCAAATAAACTAAATCCCCAACCTCAAATGTTCTTTCAGTCCTTTTCTGATCTGCATAATGCTTCATCCTGACTTGTGCTTGCAGTAAATGTTCCCTTAACTCAGCTAACACATCAATCCTTTCTCTGACAAAGGCATCAACTGCTGGAATTCTGGTTTTTTCAATCTGGTGGAAATTAAGATGGGGATGACTGATACCAAACAAGGCCTGAAATGGAGTGCAATGTAAAGCTGCGTGATAATTAGTATTATACTACCACTGTGCTAAGCTTAACCAAGAACACCATTTCTTAGGATTGTTACTACACATACACCTTAAGTAACATTCCAAACATCTATTCAATCTCTCAGTTTGACCATCAGACTGAGGATGGTATGATGTACTCAAGCACAATTTTACTCCTAACTGTTTGAATAAAGTTTGCCCAAATATGCTGATAATTTTTTTATCTCTATCTGTAACAATATTCTGAGGTAAACCATGCAGCTTGTAAATGTTATCAATGAATAACCTGGCTATAGTACTAGCTGTGCAAGGATGGTGAAGACTTATGAAATGTGCAAATTTAGTGAATCTGTCCACTACAACCAGAATAACAGATTTACCTTCAGAATGTGGCAACCCTTCAATGAAATCCATAGAGATATCTGTCCAAGGTTTATGGGGTACTTCCAAAGGTTGTAATAAACCTGGATAGGAATTATGCTCAGTCTTATGTTTCTGACACATCTCGCATTCTTTAACTCAGGCTTTGATGTCACTTAATATAGTAGGCCAATAGAAATATGCACTCATTTTTCTCATAGTAGCTTGTATCCCAGAATGGCCTCCAACAGAGCTATCATGAAAGAATGAAAAAATAGACCTTCTGAGGTTAATCTGAGAACCAATGTAGATTAGTCCTTTGTATCTTAACACATTTCTGGATATGGTGAAATAATGCACAAAATTTGGTACAATACTGAGCTGTTGGTTAACAAACTGAACTTGCTCATCTCCTTCATAAGACTTGCTCACCTCTTCCAACCATTGAGGTATAACTCCAGTTATGGCCATCATTTGCATAGTAGGTTCTTCATTCAACCTTCTAGATACAGCATCTGCAACCACATTTTCTTTTCCTTTCTTACAAGTAATCTCATAATCGAATCCCAACATCCTACTTAACCATTTCTGCTGCAAATGGGTAGTGAGCCTTTGTTCCAGAAAGAATTTGAGACTTTGGTGATCAGTTTTAATAATTAAGTGTATTCCCATGAGATAAGACCTCCATTTGTTAACAGCTAGAAGAATTGCCAATAATTCTTTTTCATAAACTGATAATCCCAGATGTTTAGGAGCCAAAGCCTTGCTTAGAAATGCTAATGGTCTTCCATGTTGCATCAAAACTGCTCCTATACCTTTAGAACTAGCATCAGTCTCAATGACAAAAGGTTGAGAAAAATCTGGTAAAGCTAGTACTGGTGTTGACCCCATCATCAACTTCAGTTTCTGAAATGATTCAGTTGCTTCCTGAGTCCATTGGAATTTGTCCTTCTGTAGTAATTTTGTTAATGGTTTAGCTCTCTCTCCATAGCCTTTAATAAACCTTCTGTAATAACCAGTCAATCCGAGAAATCCTCTTAAAGCTTTAACAGACTTTGGTTCTGGCCAGTCAAGCATACATGAAATTTTTGTAGGATCAGCTGACACCCCTGTTGCTGAAATAATATGTCCTAAATACTCTATTTGTGATTGAGCAAAAGAGCATTTGGACATCTTAGCATACAAAGTATTGGATCTCAATAATGATAGTACAACAGATAAATGGTTTACATGTGAATCCAAATCAGGACTATAGATTAGTATATCATCGAAGAAAACAAGAATAAATTTTCTAAGATGCTCAGAAAACACCTGATTGATAAGTGCTTGAAAGGAGGCAGGAGCATTTGTTAAGCCAAATGGCATAACTAAGAATTCGTAGTGACCCACATGGGTTCTAAATGCAGTTTTCTGTATGTGATCAGGATGCATCCTTATTTGGTGATATCCACCCCGTAAGCCTAGCTTGGAATATACTTTTGATCCCCTCAGTTCATCCAATAACTCCTCAATAATGGGAATTGGAAACTTGTCCTTTATGGTAATCCCATTTAGTTCTCTATAGTCCACGCAAAATCTCCATGTTCCATCTTTTTTTTAACTAAGATCACTGGTGAGGCAAAGGGGCTTTGGCTAGGCTGTATAATTCCAGTAGCTAACATCTCCTGCACAATCTTTTCGATCTCAGCCTTTTGAACATGAGGATATCTATATGGTCTTATAGTGAATGGTTCTGAACCAGTTTTTAAAGGAATTTTGTGGTCATGATTTCTCCTGGGAGGTAGTACTTTAGGTTCCTGAAAAACATCCCCATAAGAGTCTATCACTCCTTTAATCTGTTCTGGAAGTTGTTCTTGTTTCTGGTCAGTTTGATTTGCAAAAATGCAAGCCATTGAGAGTAACTGATTCTTCTTCCAAGCCTTCTGTAAGTTATGTCCTGTAATCATTGCAACAACAGGTTGTTGTAGGTCACTGTTACCTTTCAAAATTACCTTATTGCTTCCCATTGCAAAACTTAAGGTCAAAGTATTGAAATTAAACACACAATCACCCAAAAATTTTAACCATTGAACTCCTAGCACAGCATCACAACCCTTCAATGGTATTAGTCTCATATCTGTGAAGAATTTGGTTCCTTGAGACACCCATTCAAAGTTCTTAAATCTGTCTGTGCAAATCATTTTATACCCATCAGCCACACTGACTTGCAAGGGTTTATCTTCTTCTATCACACAGTGCAACCTCTCAGCTGTTTTAGAATTCAAGAAGTTGTGGGTACTTCCTGTATCTATGAGCAATATTACCTCCTTTCCCTTAATAGTAGCTTTAATCCTCAATGTAGTTTCAAAAGCACTTCCATTGAGAGCATGCAAATAAATGGCCATCTCATCCTCTGCATTTATTAGTCTCTCTTCTAGAACCATATCAGATTCAATTTCCTCCTCCTCTCCTTCATCATATCCCACAATCATATATAATTGTTTGGTTTTGCATCTATGACCAAATTTGTAGGGCTCATCACAATTAAAACACAAACCCTATAACCCTTTTAGCCTGCATTTCACTGAAGGACAATCTCCTAACTGGCCTAGAATTCTGTATTCTGTTTCCCATCTCATTAGTATTAGAACCTAAACCTGTGTTCTGATGATGAACAAACTTTTTGTTTGAATCTCCAAAATTGGCTCCATCATTATATTTCATAGATTTCTGAAATTGTGGATTTGGTTTGTTTTTCTTGTATATAGCTTCTACTGTCCCTTCTTGAACCCTTGCTGCTGCAATAGCTTCAGTTAACTTCTGTGGTTTTAAAAGACTTACAAACCCCCTATCTCTTCTTTCAACCCTCCTACAAAACATTTCACAAAGTAGGTTTCATCTAACCCTGGATTCTCAACTTCTACAATGGATCTCAGAAATTCAAACCTTTTCTGGTATTGAACTACTGATGTTGATTGTTGCAACCTGTTGAATTCTGCCAAAGCATTATTGTTGGAGGTTTCACCAAACCTAGTTTCAATATCAACCACAAATTATTTCCAAGTAACAGTTGGATTAGATTTAAAGTAGGCTAAAAACCAATTTCCAGCTTCACCTTCTATATTAAGGGTCACACTTCTTAGTATTTGAGCATCATTCATTGGAAAAAACAGAAAATAATATTCGCACTTCTTGATCCAATTCTTGATATCCAAACCATTGAAAATTGGAAAATCAAACCTTATGTTTCTTGTATTGAAATTACCCATGATAGAAGTGTTCCTTACATCTGGTTCCTCATTTATTGGGTTTGATTGGTTATGCTCATTATTTGAATTAGAATCAGAATTCTTACCTTTAACATTCCTTTGAAACTCTGTCATCATTAATTCCATTGTACTTTGCAAATTGTTGAATCGTTCCCCCATTTTCTCCACTAATTTACCAATTACTTCCACTGAATTCTACAGTTGGTAATGACTGTTCATCAACTCTTGCACCCTAGTATCTATGTTACGAAGTCCCTCTTCTACTGATTCTTTTGACCTTGTTCCTGCCGCCATTAGTGATGAAACTTGTCGAGGAAAACAGGCTCTGATACCAATTTGTAATGATTTGGTAGAAAAAAAATAAGAAAACAGAAGTAAGAAGATCAAATAAAAGAAAAAATGACAGATTAGATTGATGAAAGAAAGGTAGTTACAGACTTAGAACAATACAAAGAGAAAAATATTACAACTCTCAATAATCTTTCCCTCAGCTTACTTTCTCTATTTAACTACCTAACTATTACATTTCCCTTCTAAAATGGAATTCAAATCCTTCCCGCTCATAGTTAGATAGATTTTCTGTTGATAACTAACTCTTGTTCTGTTAATTCATTCAACTGAAAACTTCACTGCTATTTGACGGCTATTTCTTCTGTTAATACTTTTGTGATCCTCTCCAACTGCTACGTTCCAATCACAGTCCATCAAAATTGACCAATTAAAATAATCAGTAACTCAACTTACTTAACACAATATCAGTTTAGCAGACCAGCTCACTTAGCTTCATAACATTCTCCCCATCGAAGCTTGTTGGGCGGTTTCGGAGCCGAACCGGGTCTTTCAAACGGCATGATTGGATTGATTGAGTGAGAAAATTTAAGAATTGAGATGACTAATGGACGATGAGCCTGTGAAAATTTGACGCTATATTAGCAAAGTTGTAATGACCACGAATTTCATTAGTCATTGTAAATATACTTAATAAATATTTAGCAATGAATTTAAACTTTTTGTACTAACTAATTGTACTTTACATAATTAAATAAATGTACTTGTGTATGCGTATATTTATTTAAAGAATTAAAGCAAGGTGTATATTTAATTAAACCAAATCTAATTAGATTATATTTTAAATCCAAATGAGTTGATAAACTAGGTCAAAGATATTAACCTAATAGCCCATGTAATTAATTTAATTACTAGTCCATGTAATTAATTAAACAAGTCCAATGCTTGATTTAATTAAATGTAACCTAGAATATTTAATGTGAGCCCAATGTGTTATTTAAATTGAGCCCAAACAATCTAATTGAATGAGCCCAATATATTTAATTCCTAAGTCCAACATGGAGCCCAATAGGAAGTCAAAATTGGTCAACAATTGAACACATGTATATATATATATAGATGTATATATGCACATTAAGCTAGCAAAAATAAATCAAAAACATGGCCAAAAATGGCCATGTTGGCCGGCCAAAGTGGGCCCCACAAGGGGGTGATGTGTTGCTTCATGTTGCTTTTAATTCACTCCATAGTTCACCAAACCTTGTCAATCACATTGTCATTCACCTAGTTAATCCATGCAATAGTAAACCCAATTAAGCCTTAATTTCACCAACATTGGTGAATTAGTAAAGCTAATGAAGAATTATCATATGGTTATATATATGATGCTCCACACTTGAGCCAAGCTTGTTGGTTCATTTGCTAGAGCATAAAAGAGAGAAAGTGAGAGCATTTTCTAGAGAAAAAGGAAGATACACTTAGGTGTTGAGTGAAAAAGCTAGAGGAAGGCCTTGGTGAATGTCCACTAGCTACACAACGTACTTCGGTAGAAGGAGAAGAAGAGCAAACAAAACCCAAAAGTTTAAAAGTGCTCTATCTCTTTTTAAAATTCATTTTTGTAGTCTAGAATGATTTTCAACGGTTAAAATCTATTTTTAACCGATCAAAACTCATTTTGCTAGTCTAGATGTATTTAACTATGTAATATATGTATATTCATAGCTCTATGTGTTTATAACATGTTTTGGTATGTAAGAAAGGCATAAAAGTTGTAGAAATGTTCATAACACCTTTTACCGGTAAAACCCTAACGATACATGTTATGTTTAATGTTGTATTTTGAAATGTACAAATCAGAATTTGGATTTTTGTGGCTAGAAAGCTAGATCTATGAGTTTTAAAGAAAAACCCTTTTTGAACCTTTCAAAAATATTGAATAACAAATAAGTTATAGCTTTTACCGCAAATGATGTCGTTTTTAAACCCTAAGTGGTTCGATCCGTAAATTTCGTGTAAAACGTTTTCAAAAAGACGATCGAACCATGGAATATTGTAAAACAAGAAGTTAGGAACACATCAACACTGATTTGGTGTTATTTGGATGTGTAGATTTCATTTAATCAATGTTTGATCAAAGGGTATCAAAACTGTCACAAAAAAATCAAAAAGTGGCACTTACTGCAGTACAGCGCCGAGGCGCCGTGTGCAGTGTTAATCACTGCGCCGCGGCGCAGTGCATTGTTACCAGAAAAAAATAAAAATCCGAATCGGGTCGGGTCGGGTCGGGTCGGGTTAGAAAATGAAAAATGTTCCGAAAATTATTTTAGCTTTTTTGGACTTAATAAACATATTTTAATATATATATATATATATAATTGATTTAATGATTTAAAGTTGTATAAATATTATTATTGAAATAATAATATAATGAAGGAAATAAAATATTATTAAATAAATAATATTATTAGAAATTTATTAAAATATTATTAAGTGTATAATAATATTATAAAGTCAATAAAATATTATTAAATGATTAATAATATTAGAATTCTAATAAACTATTATTAAATGATTAAAATATTATGAAATGAGTAATAATATTATATACTTAATAAAATATTATTAAATGATTAATAATATTTGATAATGATTAAAATATTATTAAAAGATTAATAATATTAGATACTTAATAAAATGTTATTAAATAATTAATAATATTATATACTTAATAAAATATTATTAAATGATTAATAATATTAGATACATAATTAATATTATATACTTAATAAAATATTATTAAATGATTAATAATATTAGATAATGATTAAAATATTATTAAATGATTAATAATATTAGAAGTCAGATAAAATATTCTTAAATGATTAATAATATTAGATAGTTAATAAAATATTATTAAATTATTAATAATATTAGACAATTGCATGAACTATATTAAATAGTTAATACAGGTTCTTTGTGTTTGAAATATTATCAAGTAGTGATAATATTTCTTAAGTGTTTAAATTACCCATAATTAATAAATTATGTGGTTCGTAAGGTTATAAAGGTCATTATACTTACAAGTATATGATACTAATCTAAGATCAAACTGATTTAATTGTTAGGTCCGTTCAAGGATTGTTAAATTAAGTTGGTTAGCCGTAGACGACGCACGAGACAAGTTTCTTCTTAACCCTAACTTGTATTTATTGTTGCAAGTATTATTCAACCTTATTTACATTGAGCAATTCAATTATTGTTGAGCAAGTATCTACACTCGTAGTTATTTGACAGACCCTTGAGTGTATTAATTATTGAAAATTACTTCACATCATTATTGTATTGTATTCGCACATAGTGACTTTGCAAATGTTATAGTTCAGTAATTTACGAACTGTTTAAGAATGTCTAAGCTAATTGTTTCGGCTAGACAAATGCATGTTTAAATTCATCTAATTGAATATTTTAAAAGTTTATCCAAACCATTGGTTGGTGCGGATTCTTATAGTAAGACTGAGAAAGAACAACCCTAGTTAAAGGGGATTTTTATATTGTTGGGTAACCGAATTTACGCAAGAAAACTAAATGTTATGCATATACATAAGAAATGAGATGACTGATCCCCTCAAGTGTCCCGTTATTTTTAACAAGGTGTCAGAAACTGTATGTCTGTTCTACCTTAGTAGCAGTTCACGGTCATTAAAGACCACTCAGCAGTAAAGAGTCAATCCATTCTTATATTGAACATTGATTCTTGATATCTTTCACAAATTGTTATTGTTGAAAACCTTGAAGTTATTTCCCTTCATCATGATATATCTTATGTTGTTGTTTATAAACTTGCTGAGCCATTTAGTTGCTCATTCTTGCTATATCATGACTATATTTCAGCTAAGCCCGACTGCTCTAAGTCAAACAAAGACAAGGGGAAAGCGAATGCGTAGCTTAGTAAATGCATGCTAATTTTAATTACTGTTATGTAATTACTTTGTAAATCTTTTGTATTTCCCTCAAGATATGTAATGATTAAGATTAAGGTAATAAACCTTGGGAAGTGTAGCCTTTTGAAAAGGAACCTTTTGTATTATTCCGCGTAGTTTGAATACAATTTATGTATTTCATTGTTGTTAAATATTGTACAGTGAGAACCAAACCCGAGGTTAAAGAACCCGGATTTGGGGTCGTCACAAAAGTCGACGTCGTATATGGTTTTTTTTTTTTTTAAATACTTTTAGTTAACGTTTGAATTTGTTAAGTTATATGAATTTAGAATGTCGATGTCGGGATATTTTTGATAGATGTGTTAATAATAGAGCTATGAAGTATTTAGCACACTATAATATTATATATATATATATATATATATATATATATATATATATATATATATATATATATTTAATAAGTTATAATAGTTTATAATGCTTAATAGGAGTTTGTGTAGTAAAGATTATATCGAAAAAATATAACTATCTTATTGTATTTATATTAATCACATCACATTTAAAATTTTTAATAAAAATTATATAGTAAAAATCACATCAGGCTTATAATTTTTAATAGAAATTATGAAATAAAGATTCTATTAGAAAAATATAACTATCATATTAATTAATATTGGACATAATAATTGCTTAATGCTTTAAGTAATAAGGTGGAGAATCCAAATTTATCAAACTTAATAGTCTTCAAGTGACCGCATTAAGTCTAGTAAATTATGGAGATAAGACCCAATATAGACATTCTATATGAACTAATAAATACGTATCCCAACACTTTTATTTTTAGTAATTTGCAATTTAAACTTTAAAAATTATTATGTTCTAATATATACCATATTGATATTTAATATATAAAGTCGAAGGACTCTGGTTACAAAAAAAAAGTGAAGTTTTTTTTTGGCATTCTAATATATAAAGTCGGAGAATTCTGGCTGTAAAAAATAAAAGTGAAGCTTTTAGCATTTTGGCAAATGCCCTTCAACTTTAAATTCTTATTATGTCCTTTTTTATTACTTTTTATTTACTCTTTTAAATTTTTGAAAAATTTTATTTATTCCTGTTCACATCATTTAAATACACAATGTGTGTACTATCAGATGTTAATTATAGTAAGTAGAAAAAGGGTTTAAATATTGTTTGATCGATATTTATGAAATAATTTAAAATATCATGAAGTCGTTTGGGAAATGTTTACTTATAAATAAAAAATTATTTATCAAATAAATTACTAAAAGAGAATACAAAAAACATATGAAAAAGGCAAGAGGAGAATGAATTTTATTAGATAGAAAAAATTGGGAAATATTTATGTTGTATCCTAGAGGCACAAAAATATCTAGAAAGAAGGTTGAATAGGTCTTTTTGAAAATTATAACCTGATTCAAGAATATGTTTCCAAATGGTTTGTTAATCAATATTAGTTAAGCACAGCGGAATATAATTTGAAAATCCCTTTAAAGATAAAGAAAAGATAATCATAGTTCTGAAATTTGGAACTTGTGAAGTAAAGTCCCACACAAGAAAAACAAATCATTGACAGAAAGTAAATGTAGAAATTTATAGGTGACATGAAAATTTTTAAGTAGTTCAAAGACTGGATAACTCATAGTCCACTCTTCTACTCCATGAGTAGGAAATTCACTAAGAATATATATCATTAAGATCTACTACAACTGAACCACTTAGTCTCAGAATGGGGACACTTAGTCCATATTACTTATATCTTTTCAAGTCACTCAGACTTAAAGTATTGTCACTAAGATAATATTATACAAATGATGAACGTGTTATTTTTGAGTTGCTGCTAAAATCGCAATAGGTTCGACTTCTCAAGTGTTTAGTAGCTTTGAACGAGTATTTTAACTTTCATAGAGTGGTCTCTCTGAATTTTATCATAATTCTTTTTTTTATTGAGTGTCTAACTCCATTTATTTGAGTTCTGCTTGCTCTCATATAGACCTCCTGAGAATTTTTCGTTGCAAAAGTAGTCGTTGCTCATTTAATGTCTTAATATTTGATGTTGATATTATCGAGTTAGGCAAAATAGTTTTTTATGTGTTATCTTATCAGAGTTTCAAATATGAAAATCATGTGGTTGACGTTTTCAAAGTCAAACTAGTTAGTAGACACAACATGCTCAGATTCTCAAATTTCAATTTCAAATGTTGGAGAATGCATCGGGCTTTTTAATTTACAAATCTCTCATTGTTAGTTGCCTGAAAGTTCTGACTTACTTTCACAAGTGAGTTGATCGTAGAGTTAAATGAGAAACATAGAATTTATGTTACGATCAAAACTCTACGTTTTGTTTTACGATCTTGCTTCGTACGATTAGCTCCATAAAATTAATCTTTACGTTGCTCGATCAGACTTATGAGGACTTTTCTTTATGTCTTTACTCTGCAATTTGAATTTCACTATACAATTCAGAACGATCTCTAAGAACAAGTCTTATACTATGCGATTGGCTTTACAATACAACCTGCTCTTCGATCTGATTCTCTTTTCTCAACGATCTGAACTTTATACGATCAGAATTCTGCGATCTGGTGCTTTCTTACAATATGATTAGTCAATTTTATCTTATAGTCTATACAACGATTTGTCTCTGAAGATCAATCTAACAAATTTTAATCTTTTCTAGTCGAAATCTTTGTACAACATGAATTCATTAAGGATTTTACAAAAGTTACTGATACAAATATACATTAATCATATCATTATCAAATTTAATATGCAGTCTCTAACATTTTAAATATGTAAAATAGAAATTTACAATTTAGGATTAAATTGTCGTGGTCTTCTTTTTTCGAGAAAAATAGTATCAATGTTATTTTACTATCTTATTCTTCTTTTTTATGAAGTAATTCAATTATAAAGTAATGCTGAGGGTAGCAGGATACAATATATGAAGTGCGAGTGCAATTATGTAAGAAAAGGAAATATATGTATAACGAAATATTGAGAAAACGTGTGACAAAAGGCAAAAGAAAAATGAAAATATAAGTTACATGATTATGCTATGTTAAGAGATTTGACTAAAATAATTTATAAGTTAAAATAAAATATAAAAATTATTAAAATAAGAAGAAAAGAGTTGTTATATTTTGTCAAATTTATTTATTTTAAAATAACTGCATTATTTCTCAAAAAATATTTATAAGTCAATTTATAAATTAAAAAAATAAGTTATAACCAAGCATTTAAATAATAAAAAATAAATTATAAATAATAGCCAAACATGAATGTTGTACAATCATAAATTTTTGAAAATAGTGAAAGAAATTTTTAAGTGAAAGTTCGCGAGTTTAAATTGAATATTAAGCGACCAAGAGAAAATGTCTGCATTATTAAAATGATAATGTTGAGGTGAGATGTAGTACAACCATAGATTGTATAATAACGAAAAAAGATATTTAAAAGAAAATTATAATTGCTCTGAATAAAATGATCGATAATTTAGATGGTTTACTCATATCCAACGTTAATAAACAGATATATTATTGATAAAATGAATTTTGTATTAAAAGAAAAATAAAAAAAAGGTGAGGAGTTATTTATAGAAAAAAATTGTTCAAGAAGCAAAATATATGTAACACATTATATCAAACGTATTTATAATATTACTTTTGTTACGAATTATAAAATCAGAATTGACTTTTTAAAAATTAATTTTAAATATTATTAAATTTAAAATTAACATAAATTTATTTAAAATGTTATCCAATTATAATTATTAATATCATAAATTATCTAAAAAGTACTATAATTTATAAAATTTAAATAAATAATGCCAATTTTATATTTGAAAAATATCTCTGACTTTTAAAAAATTAAGACTAAAATACTATTAGCATCTCAGACTTTATATGTTAGACACCTATCACATTTAATACTTTAAAAGATTCATTTTTACACCCCAAACTTGTAATCTATTATATATATTAAATTGCAGTACATAGCACTGTTGCTTGACAAATGACCTTCACATGTTAAAACACCTGTCATCCACATTTAATGCTCTCCAGCCTTACTCCAGTTTTTAAAATTTACTCCACTTTTTTGTAATTTTTTAATATTATACCTTTTATATAATTATACCATTATACCATACATATATCTTCCTTCTACCACCGCACTTGAAGCATTACTTGCCAACCAGCCACTGCAATACTTTTTCCCTCCGAAGTTCTAGATCACTATCACTACAACTATTGATATGATAAATATTTACCTTATCACCAAATTCTCAACAACTTCATACTTTTAATTTTTTCATATACTAACAAAAATATTATTTTTCATATATTTCCCATTATCACTACAACTACTTATCTGTTTTAATATATTTAAATATTTCCTCAATAAATTAAATTGGATCCATAATTTATATCCTCAATTTTAATTTTAAATACAAATTTTTTAACTTTATTCGAATCATAGATGCATAAAATTCATAATTTATATCCTTCATTCTAACTTTAAATTTTAAATCAAATTATTTAATTTTTTATTCAAAAAAAACATGTCCACCACTTACTTTACTTGTCTCTCTTCCGTTTTTCACTCCCTTATCCCAAATTCTCAACAACTTCATACTTTAAATTTTTTCATATACTAACAAAAATATTATTTTTCATATCTTTATCTTATAGTTCCCATTATCACTACAACTACTTATCTTTTTTAATAAATTTAAATATTTTCTCAATAAATTTAATTGGATCCATAATTTATATCCTCAATTTTAATTTTAAATACAAATTTTTTAACTTTATTCAAATCATAAATGCATAAAATTCATAATTTATATCCTTCATTCTAACTTTAAATTTTAAATCAAATTATTTAATTTTTTATTCAAAAAAAACATGCCCACCACTTAACATGTTAAATGCCCACCACTTACTTTACTTGCCTCTCTTCCGTTTTTCACTCCCTTATCACCAAATTCTCAACAACTTCATACTTTAAATTTTTTCATATACTAACAAAAATATTATTTTTCATATCTTTATCTTATAGTTCCCATTATCACTACAACTACTTATCTTTTTTAATAGATTTAAATATTTTCTCAATAAATTAAATTGGATCCATAATTTATATCCTCAATTTTAATTTTAAATACAAATTTTTTAACTTTATTCAAAGCAATAACATAAACGCATAAAATTTCTCAAAAATTAAATTGTAAACAGTAACATAAATGCATGATTTAAAAATCAAATTGTTTGATTTTTAAATCAAAAAAAATACCTACGAAAAACAAAAGCAAATTTTCTATTGTTAAATCCACTCTCACAAAATTAAATTCAAATTGAAACGTATCTTTTAAGATTTCCAACAGATCACATACAACTATATCCAAATTGAAATACTATCAAATTAAACATATCTTTCTATATTTCAAAACTCTAATTTTCATACCTAATTTTCCTTACAAATACATTCCACCTCTGTTATAATAACTCACACCACACACAGTTCCCTCATTCTTATACTATTCTGCTATATATTACTATTCTACTATATAGTAATATTCTGTTATTCTAATATATGACGACTAGATACGATTTTGTTGATGACATCAGCCCTGTCAAAGAGACTTGGAAGATAAATGTCAGAATAACTAGACTCTGGAATATGCCTAGCTTTAATAAAGCTGACTACGTAAACAGCATCGAGATGGTGTTATTGGATGGCAAGGTATATATTCGTACGTCTTACCATTTACAACTTTTAACTTACATCTTACCATATACAACTTTTAATTTTATAGGACGACAAAATACAAGCAACTATCAAAAGGTCACTTCTGAATAAATTTCAATCACTGCTCAAAGAACATAAAGTTTTTGTTATCACCAACTTCGTTGTCGGACAAAATGGTGGTTCTTACAAAGCTACCAAACATCCATACAAAATAAATTTCCTGTATTCCACCTCATTGCGAGAGTTGGATGACGCTTCCATTCATACATATGGATTTCAGTTTATTCGATATGATCAGATACTATCAAACAATCTTGATGACTCCTACTTAATTGGTATATTTTACACTCATTTTTCTATTTTAATTTTTCTGACATTATTTTTTTAACATGCCTATTTCTACTACTTTTTGTTCAGATATTATTGGACACCTGACTGCCATTGGAAGTGTAGAATTGAGCACCCACAATGGTAAACAAAGTAAGAGAGTTAATATTGAATTAACTGATAACAGGTAAGTTTTAAAAATTCAATTTAAAATACTTTTATTAATATGTATTTTTAATTTCTATTACTAACTCATTATATTTTTCGTAAAGCCATAATGTAGTGACCTGCACCTTGTGGGATGACTTTGCAAACCAAATTTCCTCATTTACTAAAACAGAAAGCCAAGATCACATTATAATCATTTTACAATTTGCAAAAATAAAGTTCTGGAAAGGTATTTTCAATTTATTACATTTAAATTACAACATCTCTCCACATATATGGTCATTAACTATACATACTAGCACTGTGAATACTAGGTACAACAACATTATCAAACTCAATGTTTGGCTCGAGACTTTTGGTAAATGCAGATTTCCCTGAGGTTTTTAATTTCAAGAATAGGTATATTTCAAAATTCTTTTTACCCTAATTAATTTTTATTACTACTACATTTAAATTTCTATTTATTTACACCTCTTTGTTGTCTGCCTGAATAACAATAGCCTTGGTGTTTCAAGCAACAATATCACTGCAATAAATCATTTATCCAGCCATAGCACATTGTCTATTACAGATGAATTCCTACAAAGCTTTGATAGGAAAACTATTGATGAAATACGAGATGCTACGGAGGTAATACATTTTTTTAACACCCTACTTTTCCATCACATAAATACATTGTTTTCTTATTTACTTCTATTGTTTTCCTATTAAAAAATTCAGGAGTCAACGTGTGTGGTACTTGCTACTATTCTTTGCATAGAAACCGAATACAATTGGTTCTACAATTCATGCAAAAAATGCCGGAAGAAAGTCAAACCTGAGAGTGGAAAATTTTGGTGTGATAAATGTTGTGACTATGTCAAGTCTGTTATACCAAGGTATGGGGTCTAATCTAACTTATGTTCCTACTATGCCCAGTCTTTTATTACTTTCTAACTTGGTCAATCTAATTTTTGGTTACAGATTCAAAGTTCAGGTAAAAGTAATGGATGATACTTCCAGTGCATCTTTTGTTCTTTTTGATCATGAAGCCCAACAAATAATAGGAAAATCGGCTTATGAACTGCGAGAGCGTTTGCTTAAGGTAAAATTAAATTTTAAAATATTATTAAATATTTGTTATCTTAAACTTATGTACAAAATTGCTTTTAATTCATATTTTAAAAAATGTGTTAAAAGGATGGAGACTCTGATTGTTTTCCGGATGAACTCAATTCATTGTTGCACGAGAGGTTTCTTTTCAAAATACAAATTTCATCTTATAACTTGAAAGCAAATCATGCAACATACACAATGGCTAGAATGACTGATGATGAAAAGATAATTGAAGCGTACACAAACTTATGTGATGGAAATGAGGTATTGTTATCACAATACTTATCACCGCGTTTCTTTAAATTATTCATAATTTTCCAACAATTTCTTATATATTTTGTTTAAAGACTGTGAATGGGGTTTTACATCCATCATTCAAAGAGACATGTTATGCATTAGATTTATTGGATGATGATAAAGAATATATAGATGGCATAATAGAAGCATCATTTTGGGGTTCGACTCATTATTTACGCAGTCTTTTTGTGACTCTACTATTTTCAAATTGTATTTCAAGGCCTGAAGTAGTTTGGGAGAAGACGTGGAATCTTCTTGCGGAAGATATTCTTCATAAACAAAAAAGTATTCTGCAATATAAAGGTATGTTTAGCTATATTATATAAAAATTTCTTCTTTTTTTTGGGCAGTCGTTCATTATACAATAAAGATAAACTAAATCAACCTCCTTTATTGCGTTTTAATTTGCATTCCAAAAATCATTGCAAGTCATAATGCCGATTTTTTTATTTTTTTTTTTATAATTTTTGTTTACTAGTTAGATGTTTGATATTTGAAATATTTAACTATATCATTTTTTATTTTTTTTTGAAACATTGTTAATCGTTCCATTAAGTTAAAACAAACATTGTTATTATTATATAGATATTACATCTTCGACTTCAACCAAGTTTAAATTTTATACATGAGTTTTTCACATTGATTGACTATTTTTTTAATAATTACTTGTGTACTTTGATAGTTAATTATATCAATTGAGTTTTAGAATTTATATTTGTTCTTTGTTTAATATCTAAAAAAAAATTAGTAACCTTAAGATAAATTATCACTTAAAATATGTGTTTATAAATGGATCTTGACATGTTTATATTGTTATACATGTATTGCAGTTTAACATATCAAATTAGGTATGAAATGCGAAATATATTTGTTATTAAATGCTTGCATGTACTTCTTTCAGACTAATATCATATGTAATATGATATTAATATACTCTGATTATAATACCATTTAAAAGTCGTCTACATAATCACAATACAACTCTAATGCCTTTTTTAATAAATGAAATTATAATTATTAATTCAGTATCATCTAT
This sequence comes from Hedera helix, assembly GCA_947179155.2. Taxonomy (NCBI): domain Eukaryota; kingdom Viridiplantae; phylum Streptophyta; class Magnoliopsida; order Apiales; family Araliaceae; genus Hedera; species Hedera helix. The sequence goes on from OX359285.1 coordinate 24,495,727, forward strand.
TGCGTCCTTGCCAAATTAACTGTCTCATTTTTTCATTTTTTACGCAATTGATTATTTATGTAACAACTTAAGAATATGCTACTTTTTTCATTATGTTATTTTTTCCAATTATCTATCTCACTTTTAACTTGGAATTCTTATATTTTATATTTTACTTTCTTAATGAGCAGATTTGGTAATGAGTGATGACCAATTGAAGAGTTATACTCTTGCTGAAATTGAAAAGCTATTGCAAAGTAATGGGAAAACTTTGCGAGATTACCCTACACTGCCTTTTCCAAGTTCAATACTTATTGAAGAGGGACAAAATAGAATTATTCAAGATGAGCTTTGTTATGATAGGGTAAACTTGACAAAAGAGCATAAAACTCTGCTTCTCAGTTTAAATAATGATCAAAGAAACTTTTATCAAACCATCATGAATGTTGTCTTAAGGGATGAAGGAGGTGTTTTCTTTGTTTATGGATATGGGGGAACTGGGAAGACTTTTATATGGAAAACTTTGTCTTCTGCACTACGATCAAATGGTGAAATAGTCCTAACTGTTGCATCAAGTGAAATAACTTCTCTTCTTATACCTGAAGGTAGAACAGCTCATTCTAGATTTTGTATCCCATTAATTATTACTGAGGATTCAACCTGCAACATTAAACAGGGAAGTCAATTGGCTGAGTTGCGCAGAAAAACTCGACTTATTATATGGGATGAAGCTCCCATGGTGCATAAACATTGTTTTGAAACTTTGGATAAAACATTAAAAGACATCCTCAGATTTACTAATTCAAACAGTATGGATCAACCATTTGGTGGAAAAGTAATTGTATTTGGTGGAGATTTTAGGCAAATATTACCTGTCATTCCCAAGGCCAGTCGACAAGATGTTGTTTTGGCAACTTTAAATTCTTCCTATTTGTGGAGTTTTTGCAAGGTATTAACTTTAACAAAGAACATGAGGCTTCAATCTCGAAATTCAAATATTGATATAGAGGAATTGAGAGAATTTTCTGATTGGATATTGAAACTTGGAGATGGCACAATTGGTAGAGAAAATGATGGTGAAGTAGATGTAGAAATTCCTGACGATATTCTTATCAAAGATCCGGTTAATCCACTTGCAGCAATTGTTGATAGCACATATCCAAATTTATTGGACAAAATTAACGACGGCGTTTATTTGCAATATCGAGCCATCCTTGCTCCTACCCTTGATGCTGTAAATAAGGTGAATGAATATGTGATGTCTTTATGGCCAGGTGATGAAGTAACATATCTAAGTTCTGACAGTGCATGTAAGGTTGATGAAAACTCAAACAGCTATGACGGTGTTTACACCCCAGAATTTTTGAATAGTATTACATCTTCTGGAATGCCAAACCACAAGCTAACGTTGAAGATTGGGGTTCCTGTAATGTTGCTCCGAAATATAGATCAGTGTTTCGACTTGTGCAATGGCACGGGATTAATAATAACTCAATTGGGAAAACATGTGATAGAAGCAAAAGTAATATCAGTAGGCAATTTTGGACACAGAGTTTTCATACCTCGCTTGGTCTTAACACCGTCAGACATTAGATTACCTTTTAAATTCTAACGAAGACAATTTCCCTTGGTGGTTTGCTTTTTCATGACAATTAATAAGAGCCAGGGGCAATCTCTCTCACATGTTGAATTATATATGTCATGTCCAGTTTTTAGCCATGGTCAATTGTATGTAGCAGTATCAAGAGTTACAAGCAAGAGTGGATTGAAAATACTAATTTGCGACAAGGATGGACGAACATACAATACTACAAAGAATGTAGTTTTCAAGGAAGTGTTTCACAATTTAATGTAGAAAGAGGTTTGACTATTTCTGTGGCTATTTTCTGTTTGTTGTTAATTACTCATATTAAACCTTAACTATTTTAAGAATATCCCATGAAATATTTGCTATAATTTGTTTGAATCTTTGTAGGTAAAACTACGTGCTGCATTTACAAAACCATCTCGATTGAGCCAAATTATTACTAGCTAAGGCAAAAATAAACCGGTAAACTCCCAACCTTACTTCCTACAAAATTCCTTAGTTTTTACTACTACTTCATATTTTGAAGCATCAACTTGGAATATTATTAATACATGTACTGAGTAGATTTTGTGTATATTCATTTTTTTGTTTGTGTGTGTGTGTGTGTGTATATATATATATATATATATATATATAAACATTGAAAATCTTTTAAATAATAGCATAATAGGTTTGTCTTTTACAATTTGAATGACACTATTTAAGTCCATTTCGAATGTGTTTTACTCTATTTCTTTTCGCTTTTATTTTATATAGGAGCTCAATTCCTTTATGTCCTAATTAATATATATATATATATATATATATATATATATATATATATATATATATATTCATGTATAAACATTGAAAATCTTTTAAATAATAGCATAATAGGTGTTGACTTTGTCATATTCTAAACCTAATGTTTTAATGATGATTTATTATGGATACTAAATTCTTTATTGTGAATTTCAGGGAATTATCTGAAGGAATACTTGTTGAAGTGTTCAAGAAGATTGAAGAATGGATTTGAGCTTTAAGAATTTTATGTAAGGTCATTACAAATATTTAATTTTTCAATTTAAGGCTCTAGGACATTCTTTATGTGTGCATATAATTTGTTTACTGGTTTTAATGCTAACGAATATTCATGTTTATCTTATGGGTTAGTATGAATAATGTTGTCCAAATATTTAAATAGGTATCAGTGAATATAAAGCTTGAGTTACTTTGTACTTCGTGCATAATATTTTGAAAAGTACAAATCTCGATATTAGTGTATATGATAATGATGATATCTACTAAAAGGGGTCATAATTACTTGTTACAGATATGCTGAACATTTTTAAATGTACCGTGTTGTGTACAATTTGTCTTTCCAAGTAAAAAGTATTGTTGAGATATGCTTTGACTGGATATTGTTATTCAAATGCCACGGTTATATTATTGAGATATGTTTTGACCGGATATTGTACTAACAAGTTTTATCTCTTTATGAGATAAGGTTTATGAATAACGGAATTGATATCTCTCTAAGCAGTAACGGTATTATTTCATAAGGCTATAAATTGCATATGGATTTTTCTACCGATATAGATTTTTACAGAACACTGATTACATATTGGAAAAATCATTTTTGTGCAAACTGCTGTTTGGGCTATTGAAAATTCTGATCAAGCATATTTCTGTGAGATTTAATTTGGTAATATCTTTTTATTATTAATTGATCATTGCATACATTAGCTGAGCCTTATATTGTTAAATTGATTATTTGCTTTGATCACTAGACCTCTAAATTTGTATCTATCTGATCTTTGTTTATTTAGACTAAGTGTTTGTCTAAAGGAATTTAATCCAAGTGTGGAGTAAGAATTGTTTTACAAACAGAGTTAAGGAAGCAGAAGTGCTTGAGGAGTGCATAAGTGCACAAGGAGCAAAAGGGCTCAAGAGAATTTAAGAATTCATTCAACCTGTTTTGTAAAAAGTGTCACTTTGTAATTGAGAGAATTATATATAAAGTGAGTCTCCAATACTAGTTGGTATTGGACGCGGAGTAGGCTATTATTATAGAGGGTAATAGCTGAACCACGTAAAAATCCTGGTGTTGATTTTATTGCTTGTTATTGTTATCGATTATCTCAAACAATAAAATCTGAAATATTCACAGGTAATTTATTTACACCGTGTATTTTCTTTAAGTGATATTTTCAGCCAAGAAATTTTCATTGATTTAAAAGAAAGTTTTCAATTCGGTAGACCATATTAATACAGCAAGCTGTATTCATTAAAACAGTAAACTGAATTCGGAAAAACAAAAGAGTTTATCATAGTTTGTTCTCACACTTATTCAACCCCCCCCCCCCCCCTTCTAAGTGTGCCTTATCTAAATTTCATTTGGTATCAGAGCTAGACTCTACTTATCTTGGTCTTAAAGGTGACTTGTAGGGAAAGATTCTAATATGGCACAATTCGGGAACAACAACCAAGAAGGTCAATCAACCAATAGACCTCCACTGCTGCATGGAACAGGCAACTACAACTTTTGGAAATTTCGGATGAGGATATATCTTAAAAGAGATCCTTGGGAATTGTGGGTTGTAGAGAACGGACCGGTTATACCAAGAAAAGATGATGGTACTCCAAAGACTCTGCTTGAAATGGATTCAACTGAAACCTATATGATGTCTTATGATTCAAGAGCTACTCAGTGGTATGGTACAATATGAGATCGATAAAGTCTCCTCATGCAATACAGCTAAAGAGATCTGGGATACTTTAATAGTAAGTCATGAAGGGACATCCAAGGTGCGTGAAGTCAAACTAAGCATGCTCATGCATGACTATGAAATGTTCAAGCTTGAGAAAGACGAAACCATAAAGATGGCACAAACAAGGTTCCTAGTTCTCCTGAACTCATTGAAGTTACTTGACAAATCTATTCCACAAAGTGAGATTAACCGTAAGTTACTTCGGGCAATGCCCAAGAGGTTTGCTTCTAAAATTACTACTCTCCAAGATTCTTCTACTATTTCTACTATGGATACTTTAACACTATTTGGTGAACTTGAGGAATATGAACATCAGTTAAAAAGATATGATGATGAGGAGGAAACCCCTCGAAGAAAGGTTTTAGCTCTTAATGTAGGAAACGAAGAAGAATTTGATGATGACTCGGATGAAGAAATAGCGATGATGTCAAGAAGACTCAAAGGACTACTGCAAAGAAAGAACAAGAGGAAGAACAATTTCAATTCGAGCAAGAACAAAGGAAAGCAAACAAATGAAAACTGTTTTGAATGTGGACGTCCAGGACACTTCAAGAAAGATTGCTTTCAACTAAGGAACAAGGGAAGAACAAGCGCCAAAGATAACAAAAGAAACAAAGCCCTTGTTACATGGAGTGATGATGAAGAATCCGAAGTTGAGGTAGACGCCGATGATGAAATAGCTCAAGTATGCGTCATGGGAATAGAAGGTGAACAAAATGAGGTATCTATTTATGAGTTTAACTTATTGAAACAAGAACATTTGAAATTAAAAGAAAATAATGCAAATTTGAAAGAATTAGCAAATAATTTAATGTGTGAAGTTGAGTCTTTGATAAATGAAGTTGGGAAATTGAATAATGAACTGAAAATGCGAGATGTATGTATTGATGCATTTAGTAATGAATCTCAGTCTAAACCTATTCATACTAATAAACTTCAAAAGGAAGCAGATTCATTAAAACTATCTCTTGCTAGATTTGTTCAAGGAGAAGAAAATCTAACTGTTATGTTAGGTAAACAAAGACCTAGTTTTGATAGACAAGGAATAGGATATAATCCCACTCGTAAAACCGAAAATGTGAATATGCTTAAATCAAAGTCTCATTTCAAATTGAATTATTGTTCTCCTTTCACAACATGCAAAAATTGTGGTATTAAAGGTCACTTGGATGTTAACTGTTTTAAGAAAAAGAAAGTTAAAAAGGTGTGGATTAAAAAGGGAGATTTATGCGTAACTAACACAAATGGACCCAAAAAGATATGGTACCAAAAAGGGTGAATTAATTTTTCTTGACAGGTATGCTTCAAGGCAAGGGTTCCATCTCAAAAATGGATTCTTGATAGCGGATGTTCACGACACATGATTGGTGACAAATCAAAGTTCGTGGAACTAAAAATCAAGAAGAAAAATGGAACGATCACTTTTGGAGATAACAGAACCTGTGAGATTGTTGGAAAAGGTAAAATCGGTAATGGTAAGGTTGATATAGATAATGTTCATCTTGTTAGTGGACTTGAATTTAATCTTATAAGTGTTAGTCAATTAATGGATAATGGACATCAAGTTAGTTTTGAAAAAGATAAATGTTCAATTTCTCATGGTACTAACAATTCCATTCTAGTTGCACAAAGAGAAGGAAATATATATACCCTTGATTTTGAGCAACAGGAAGAAGAACTATGTCTTGTCTCGATACAAGATGAGGCTAACCTATGGCATAAACGGATGGGACATGTTCACACGGATCTAATCAAGAAATTATCCTCCAAAAATCTCGTCAAAGGGTTGCCAAAAATAAAGTTCGAAAAGAAAGGAATATGTGTTCCTTGTCAACTTGGAAAACAAGTAAGGACGTCATTCAGTGCGAAGAATATGGTATCAACTTCCTCTCCTTTACAATTACTTCATCTTGATTTATTTGGCCCAGAAAGGCATGCTAGTATCAATGGTAAATTTTATGCATTTGTAATAGTAGATGACTTTTCTAGATATACATGGGTATTGTTTTTGAGAACCAAAGATGAAGCATTCAAAGGTTTTGAAAAATTGATAAGAAATTTAGAGACTAAATTTAGTCTCAAATTAAGAAAGATTCGAAGTGATCATGGTACTGAATTTCAAAAGGATTTTATTACTTTTTGTGATCATAAAGGTGTAAGCCATGAGTTTTCTGCTCCCAGAACTCCTCAGCAAAATGGGGTAGTGGAAAGAAAGAATAGAACACTTCAAGAAACAGCTAGAACTCTTTTACAAGAAAGCAAGCTTCCAAAGAAATTTTGGGCTTAAGCTGTTAATACTTCATGTTATGTGCTAAATATAGTTCTTATTCGTCCTATTGTTTTGAAAACTCCTTATGAGCTGTTGAATAACAAAATTCCAAATATAAGTTATTTCAAAGTATTTGGGTCTAAATGCTATATACTAAACACTAGTGATAATTTGGGAAAGTTTGATGCTAAGTCTTATGAAGGAATTTTTATTGGTTATTCACATAATAGCAAAGCATATCGTGTATTTAATATTAACAAGTTATGTGTTGAAGAATTAGTTCATATTACATTTAATGAGACTAATAATGATCTTCCAAAAGAAAGAGATGAAGATGCATGAAATATGGGAATTCCAACTAATGCATCAAACCAAAAAGGTTTATTCGGCAAGCCGAATGAACGATTTCAGCAAGCTGAATTGGAAAACTCCCAAGGAATGGAAAAAGAAACAACACAAGAGCTTGAAGTAAACTTCTCCGAACCAGAAGAAGTAATACATGATGTCCACATGCCAAAGACAGCAAAATATCTCAAGGATCATCCCCCAGAGAATATCATTGGAGATATAAACAAAGGAGTTATCACACGAAGAAACCTACAAAATCAATATGCATTCTCTGCATTCTTATCACAAGTTGAACCAAAGAATGCTAAGGAAGCCATAGTTGATGAAAACTGGTTAATGGCAATGCAAGAGGAACTTCAGCAATTTGAACGATGCCAAGTTTGGGAATTAATGCCTCTTCCTAAAGATGTCAGTATTATTGGAACAAAATGGGTGTTTAAAAACAAGTGTGATGAGCATGGGACCATCATTCGCAACAAAGCAAGGCTAGTGGCTCAGGGCTACAATCAACAAGAAGGAATCGATTATGAAGAAACACATGCTCCAGTTGCAAGATTAGAATCTATTCGGATCTTGTTAGCATTTGCTTGTTACAAGAAGTTCAAGCTTTATCAAATGGATGTAAAGAGTGCGTTTCTCAATGGATACATCAATGAAGAAGTCTATGTCAAACAACCTCCTGGTTTTGAACATGAGAAATATCCAAATCATGTTTTTAAGTTAAAGAAAGCTCTTTATGTTCTCAAACAAGCTCCAAGAGCATGGTATGAAAGGTTGAGTAAGTATCTTATTTCAAGTGGTTTTACTAGAGGTAAAATAGATTCTACATTATTTATTAAGCATGAAAAACAAGAAATAATTATTGTTCAAATATATGTAGATGACATAATATTTGGTGCTACTAACGATTTTCTTTGTGAGTGGTTTTCAAAGTGTATGTATAAGGAATTTGATATGAGCTTAATGGGAGAGTTAAATTACTTTTTGGGACTCCAAATCAAGCAAACAAAGGAAGGGATCTTTATTCATCAATCCAAGTATACAAAAGAACTACTCAAAAGATTTGGTTATGAAGGAGTTAATCCAAAGGCTACACCAATGAGTACATCAATAAAGCTTACATCAGATGATAAAGGTATAGATGTAGAGTTAACCAAATATCGAGGTATGATTGGATCTTTATTATATTTAACTGCATCTAGGCCTGATATAATGTACAGTGTATGTCTATGTGCTCGGTTTCAAGCAAAACCCAAAGAATCCCACTTACTAGCTGTTAAAATAATTTTTAAATATTTAAGTGGTACTATAAATTTAGGGTTATTTTATCCAATTTGCAATCATTTTAAACTAATGGGTTATTCAGATGCTGACTATGCAGGATTTCAAGTTGATAGAAAAAGTACAAGTGGTGCTTGTACATTCTTGGGACAAAGTCTTGTTTCATGGCATAGTAAAAAGCAAACTTCAGTTGCTTTATCAACCACTGAGGGTGAATATTTAGCTGCAGGAAGTTGTTGCTCTCAAATATTATGGATGAGACAAACTTTATGTGATTTTGATATTATATGCAATAATGTGCCTATATATTGTGATAATTCGAGTGCTATTAACATATCAAAAAATCCTGTTCTGCATTCACGTACAAAACATATAGAAGTTCGGCATCATTTCTTAAGGGATAATGTTTCAAAAGGGTTAGTTAAATTAATGTTTATTCCTACAGAGAAACAGTTAGATGATATTTTTACTAAACCTTTGGGTGAGGAAAGGTTTTGTATGTTAAGAAGAGAACTTGGTATGTGCATGGTATAATTATATTTCATGTACTTGAAGTTTTATGTGATTTAGTTTATAATATATTTTCTGCATGATATCTGAGATATGTATCTGTTCATTCGTCTTTATCTGCTCAAACAGCTTTCTAGATACATGTTTCTATTTATGCTCTTTTTCTTCCGCCGGATATTATTTATTACCTTGAAAGACGGAACGATAGTAGTCAAACTGTTTTCTGAATTTGAAAAGACACACGTCTTTTGGTGTCAGTTTTCTTTTTGGACTCCTAATTCTTGTACACTTGTGTTTTCTGTCTTCTTCATAAATCAGATCTCTTAAACTTCATCTTTCACCAAAACTCTTCATATTTCTCCAAATCCTTTAAAGTCATGAAAACCAAGGCTAGCAAACGATCGACTGAGAAATCTAACGTTGGCGGATCTTCTTTAAAGCACGCTACAGGAACAAAGATGAAAGCAAGGCGGGGTTCGAAGAAATCGTCGATACATGTGTCGTCTAAAGGCACACTATTTTCAAACGATTCAGATTCAAGTTTTTCATTTCTAAGGACATTTGAAGTAGATCCATCTCATCAGAAGATGAAGGAACCGATGCGTGACGAAAACATGTCTTCTCAGCCAGAGAATCCCTCAAATATGGTAAATCAATTTTCTTCTTCTATCGATATGCCAGAAAACTTTTTCAGATGACATAATTTTGAAATCCGTTTTAAAAATTCCATTGCTACAAAGCAATTTGTGTACGAAAAAACTCTGGATTTATTCTATTTCAAACATTCTGTTTTGCAGACACTTTTTAATTCTTGCGAAATTTCATCTATGTTGTTTCCACCTACTATTGCTTATCCCAAATTAGTTCAACAATTTTATACTAATCTAGAATGCAATGGGGATTGCTTTACCACTTTTGTTAAGGGAAAATCTTTATTTTTCACTTCTGTCGATTTTGGTAGTATTTTGGGAATTTCTTCTACTGGACCTTGTCCTTTTACTTTAAAAGGCGCTGCTTCAATTCCTTTTTCTCCAATAGAACAATTGTGTATTGTTATGGGTGATCAATCTTTATCTACATTGTTTACTCCTAAGACTGTCGATGTTTGCCCAACTGCTTGTGTGCTACATAAATTGATTATGTACAATCTGTTTCCACGGCTTGGTGGTGGATCAGATTTTACGTATCAAGATATGGTGGTAGTTGCTATGATTTTAAAAAAATGTTTCTTTCAATTTGTCTCAAATGATGTTGTTGCACATGCAAAGCTGTATTCGTCAATCTAAAAAATGTTTGCCTTATAGCAAATTTTTGACAAAAATTTTTCAACATTTTAAAATCTCTTTTGATGACGAAATCTCGGTTTCAAGTAATGAATTTATAGATACTTCCAACTTGAAACAATCTCATATCACTTTTCTTGCTGGTGAGTTTGTCCGTCATCTTCCTTATCTTCCTACCAATCCTTCAATTTCTCCGACTCCTGATTCCTCTTCATCTTCTTCACCAAAAATTCAAGGTTCTGACATTATGAATGTTTTGACTGAAATTTTGCAAAATCAAACTTCCATGAAAACTGATTTAGCTGACATTAAGACTCGACTTGCGGTTCTTGAAAAAGGGAAACTGCCAATGGATGCACCAGAGATTAATAAACTATATCATCGTGTTGAAGATGAGTTTATTGATCTTCAGGCAAGTTTCGAATTACACACCATGGCTATGGTTGAAGCACTGCAACGCAAATTTAATCGAAATACCTGTCAGTTGAGTCATGAATTGAAGTTTATCAGTTATCAGCTCGAGGAGTTTGCCGAATTTATGGCAACACGGTTTAACGATGTTGGACGAAAATTACATTTTCAGTCTATGCAGTCACCTATTCCTGAATGGCCAATGTGTAATTGGCTAGCCGAATTCAAGGATGATTTTCTCGACATGCCACTTCCTCCATCAACTTTTATTCCAAGACCGACTCGTTTTGCCGATGATCTTTCTGTGGAAGAACGACTTCATCAGATTCGTCATCGTTCTTATTTCACTAAACGTGCTGAAAACAGTGCTCATATTGAGGAACTTGACTAATTGTTTTCGCTGATGACAAAGGGGGAGACAACCTGACCTGCTGAATGAATATTTTGTTTTTATGTTTATGTTTCCAGACTATATTATTTGTGTGTTTGTTAAAGACTATGTTTTTATGTTTATGTTTCCGGACTATATTATTTGTGTGTTTGTTAAAGACTATGTTTTTATGTTTATGTTTTCGGACTATATTATTTGTGTGTTTGTTAAAGACTATGGTTGATTCTGATGGATGATTCGGTTTGATGTTTTTAATGGTTTATTAATATATTTTAAATGCAAAATGTTTTTAAGATATATGCATGAATTAAGGGGGAGTTTAAATTTGTTGTCATCATCAAAAAGGGGGAGAATGTTGACTTTGTCATATTCTAAACCTAATGTTTTGATGATAATTTATTATGGATACTAAATTCTTTATTGTGAATTTCAGGGAATTATCTTAAGGAATACTTGTTGAAGTGTTCAAGAAGATTGAGGAATGGATTTGAGCATTAAGAATTTTATGTAAGGTCATTACAAATATTTAATTTTTCAATTTAAGGCTCTAGGACATTCTTTATGTGTGCATATAATTTGTTTACTGGTTTTAATGTTAACGAATATTCATGTTTATCTTATGGGTTAGTATGAATAATGTTGTCCAAATATTTAAATAGGTATCAGTGGATATAAAGCTTGAGTTACTTTGTACTTCGTGCATAATATTTTGAAAAGTACAAATCTCGATAATAGTGTATATGATAATGATGATATCTACTAAAAGGGGTCATGATTACTTGTTACAGATATGCTGAACATTTTTAAATGTACCGTGTTGTATACAATTTGTCTTTCCAAGTAAAAAGTATTGTTGAGATATGCTTTGACTGGATATTGTTATTCAAATGTCACGGTTATATTATTGAGATATGTTTTGACCGGATATTGTACTAACAAGTTTTATCTCTTTATGAGATAAGGTTTATGAATAACGGAATTGATATCTCTCTAAGCAGTAACGGTATTATTTCATAAGGCTATAAATTGCATATGGATTTTTCTACCGATATAGATTTTTACAGAACACTGATTACATATTGGAAAAATCATTTTTGTGCAAACTGCTGTTTGGGCTATTGAAAATTCTGATCAAGCATATTTCTGTGAGATTTAATTTGGTAATATCTTTTTATTATTAATTGATCATTGCATACATTAGCTGAGCCTTATATTGTTAAATTGATTATTTGCTTTGATCACTAGACCTCTAAATTTGTATCTATCTGATCTTTGTTTATTTAGACTAAGTGTTTGTCTAAAGGAATTTAATCCAAGTGTGGTGTGATGTCGCAAGCACTCAAAAATAAAATCTTACTTTTGAAAAATAAATATGTAGTAGTGTAAGCAAGAGTCGATCCCACAGAGAATGATTATTTAATTTTATGTTTTTGCAAATAAAAACTGGGGGGTTTTTGAATCAAAGAAATAGTTTAAATAAAATTAACTAAAATAATTATGCAAGTAATTTAATGAAATAAACGATGAGAAAAAGCCTTGGTTTAAGTTAATATCCACCATCAAGAATTTACAACTGATCACTGATGCAAAAAATAAATCAATTAATATTTTAAAGATTCACCGTAGAAAGAACTACTCGCAGGTGGAATAATTTTTCTCCTCTCTCCTTAATTTTAGATAAGTAGAGCCACTTGGTCTAAATATCCTTACTGATAAACAACCTCCGGCACTTGCTAAAGATTTAATTTAATAGCAGCATAAAGAATTAGAGAGATCGTTGAACTAAACAACACAAGCCACTTGTTTGCATTTAATTTAGATGAATATTCTTCCTAAGATAAAATAATTTTTTGATCTGCAAAACAATTATTAAACTTAGTTGCTTCAAAAATAGCAGTAGATTAATATGAATAATAAACTAGTAGCGCTCCTAGCAATTAAACAAATCAATCATAAAATTGAGCATAGAAGAATATTCAATAATCAAAATATAAATTGAACAATTAAAATAAATTAGATCTCACAGTGGATAAATCTTGATGGCTTCAATCACTTAAACCAAGAAAAATAATTTAGCTACTCATAATTGTAGAGAACACTAAAGAATGGAAGAGAGAATTTTTTATTCTAAGAAAAGTTGTGTATTACAATGTGTGTCAAGCCCTCTATTTATAGGCTCCATAAACCTCATAACTTGTCCAAACCCTAATAGGATTTACAATTAAAAATAAAAGAAAAGTAAAATAATTATTATCCTAACCCTAATTGGAATTAAAATCCAATTTGGAATCAAAATAATGCTAAAATCGCGAATAATCCCGTTTCCGCCGAATTAACGCGCATCCAAACACTGCCTTCACCCCTTGACCGGTCAACTCACGCGCGTTCGCACATTGCGCGCCATTTAGCCTGAAACGACGTCGTTTCTGCTCCTTTTCCTGCCACTGTTCCGCTACCGCGCGCATTGCGCGGTCACTGTAATGAAACGGCGTCGTTTTCTATCTTCGGCAAATCCATCCGCGCATTGCGCGTAACCAACTTTTCCGGAATTTTACCAAATGCCACCGCGCTGCTTAATTACCAAAATGCCATCAGAGTTTTGCTGAAATTACAGATTTTGCCCTCAAAGTTTAATTTTCCTACAAAAATAAATATAAATTAATTAAAAATAAATAAAAATAATATAAAAATAATAAAAATAATAAAAACACATAATAATAAATAAAACACCTAAAACACTAAAAATAAATAAAAACACATAAATAAAAAGAAATATAAAAATACTATAAAATTACCTAAATTAACTAAAATCTTATAAAACCTATAAAAACCAAAATGAGCTAAATAATTAAACATTTTAGCATACAATAAATATAAAAACTAAGTATTAGGGAATAAAAATATCGTATAAATTAACCCTATCAGTGGAGTAAGAATTGTTTTACAAACAGAGTTAAGGAAGCAGAAGTGCTTGAGGAGTGCATAAGTGCACAAGGAGCAAAAGTGCTCAAGAGAATTTACGAATTCATTTAACCTGTTTTGTAAAAGGTGTCACTTTGTAATTAAGAGAATTATATATAAAGTGAGTCTCCAATACTAGTTGGTATTGGACGTGGAGTAGGCTATTATTATAGAGGGTAATAGCTGAACCACATAAAAATCCTGGTGTTGATTTTATTGCTTGTTATTATTTTTCACACTAGATAATCGATTATCTCAAACAATAAAATCTGAAATATTCACAGATAATTTATTTACACCGTGTATTTTCTTTAAGTGATATTTTCAGCCAAGAAATTTTCATTGATTTAAAAGAAAGTTTTCAATTCGGTAGACCATGTTAATACAGCAAGCTGTATTCACTAAAATAGTAAACTGAATTCGGAAAAACAAAAGAGTTTATCATAGTTTGTTCTCACACTTATTCAACCCCCCCCCCCCCCCTTCTAAGTGTGCCTTATCTAAATTTCAATAGGTTTATTTTTTACAATTTGAATGACACTATTTAAGTCCATTTCGTATGTGTTTTACTCTATTTCTTTTCACTTTTATTTTATATAGGAGCTCAATTCCTTTATGTTTTGTTTGTTTTCAGTCCGATAGACATGTGAATTTTTAGCTAAGTTTGAGAATTTTTTGAGAACGGGCAAATACTATTTCCTATAGAAGAGTTGTGGAAAGATTACTTATTTGCTTGATAGTTTATGCAATGTTGAAATCAAGTATTAAGTATGTCTTAATTCCTACATCTTATTATTGTCCAAATTCCTGTTGCAAATCTTTATAATCTTCCAACAATTGTTAAAATGTTCCTTTAAGTGCTAATTTATGTTTGTGCGGATAACTTGCACTTTCAGTAAACACAACTGGATTGAAGACCTATATTGGAAGCAGCTTGATTGTGATTATCCTGTCACCTCTGGTGTAATGGTAATGTGACAATGAATTTGGTGTATACTGTTATTAACAAAGTGAAATTTTTTGTTGTTATGTTTTTTGCATTATTTAATGTGTATCATGGATTTTATTATAGATAACACAACACACCTTTGCGCCCTGAAATTCTAGATGTTATTGAAAGTGCAAAGGAATTATATGAATAGCTTCAGATAATAGTGACAGAGCATTCAATAGAAAGGCCTATGGCTTCTTATTTTGGACTATATCTCATGGTGCTTAAATTTATGGCTTCTTCATTCATTGTATTCTATTATCTGGATTGTGGCTTTGGATGATTTTTAAAGTACTAGCATTCGGTAAATCATTATCATCATCATTATTACTTTTCTATGCAATTTGCTAATACTGTGAGCGACTATATAATTGCCCAAAATGGATTTAAAAAAATACCTCATGAGGCAATGTATTCGTTCTTTTGACGATAACAATGATTTATGTATGCCACGGTGCTATACTGTTATGTTTTTGGACATGCTGTTTGTACATATTGACATGAACATCCAACATAATTATTAATGCTCATGGTTTTCAATTTCAGCATATAACATGATTTTCATCAAGTTTTGAGGACCTAAATTGAACCATTTTTTCAATGTTTCCCCTTTCAATTGCATTTTAGAATTATGGTGGAACCTGTAAATGTATATGAGACATGGCATAATTATTTGCGATTGCATCTTCTTCTTATATTTTAATTTATTAATTATATATATAAATTTATAATTAACAAAATGAATAAACCCGCTGTAACGTGCGGGTTTATTGCTAGTTTTAGTTTTAAAATACACTATCTGAACTTTTAACAGGTCACTTTTGATTGAAAGTGGCACATGTGTGCCTCTTTCATGGACAAATTGGTCAATTCATGTCATTTCCCTCCTTCACCTGTACTTTCTCTCTCCTCCATTAACAAGCATTGTTCCCATTACTTCATCTTTTTATTTTTTTTCATCTAATTCGGGGGTGTTCGGCATCAACTGATAAGTTAGTCGACCTAACTTATCAGTTATTTTTCCAAAAAAATCATTCGGTTGCTACTTATTTTATAACTTATAAGTCAAAAAAATAAGTAACAATTCGCTGCTTAAAAAAAATGACTTATCAATCATTTTTTTTTTAATTTGGTCAATTATTATGAAATGAGAGAAATGTTCTCTTTTATTTTTTTTAATGTTCTAAAAGACTCTTAGTAATATTTATATTTTATTTGAACTTATAAGTTATTATTAGCCGAACGGCCCGAACACAATCACAACTATTACTTATAATTCTCGATTTATAAGTAAAAGTGATAACAGAACACTTTTACTTATAAATCTACTAAAATTTTGACTTATAAATTTATTAAAATTTTTATTTTAAATCAAAAAAAAAAAAATTAATTCCCGAATAGTCCCTTCACTGTTACTTCATCTAATTCATCTCATACTTCATCTATCATCTCCTTCACCGTGATTTCATCTTTTCATTTTCTTCATCTAATTCATCCCCTTCACTGTTACTGATGCTGGTAAGAAGTGAACAAAGAAAAGGGACCCCTTCAGCTTTTACCCCAAGTCCCGTCTCTCTCTCTTCTCTGATTCAAAAAATACATATATTTATATATAAACACACACACATATATCCATACCTTTTCGTTGTATCCCTATTATTGACCTAAATTATCGCCGCCTATATTACCTTCGTTGTGACCCCAACTCTGTGTCTACATATATTTTCTATAATCTATATTATGGTCGAGTCTTTTGGTAATCGATACATGATTCAAAGTTTGAATCTTTTCTAATTTCATGTGAGTTTTGATTACTTTTTGGCCATTTATTATTCCATTTTTTGCTGCTTTTTGGGGCTTTTGAATTGAATTTATGGTTTTATCTATTTATTTTTTTATGCAGGTCTGGTGAAAATCTGGGGAATTCCCAATTGCTTCGTCACATGTTGAAATTGATTTAGTTGGGGCTTACTTTTTTGGACGAGGAACGAAATTTATGCAAATGTGGCACCGATAATTATTTCATTTGGCAGTTTAATTTTCGGGAGTTTAATGTCAATGATGTTGTTTTTGCACATGATTCAATTGAGATTTTGTGCCAGAGTGGGATTGATTTTAAGAGAAATTAATGAAAAGGGTATTGATACACAGCTATTTGGGGAGCGTCTGGGACTGTTTTGAATGATAATGTTTATTGGGTTGCATGCATTTCACAGTGGGTATGCTTTTGGGCATGTATTTAAGCTCCTAACCTCCTAGGATTTGCCTGATACTCAAGCTGGGTTATTTTCTTTGATCAATATGTACTTCCCCACAATTTATGACCTCAAGCATTTGATGAAGTTCTGCAACCGTCTACATGGTGGATTGAATTATGATATTTGTGAACAAAGACACTTGACAATGTTGCGTAGCAGCAGAAATATGTAGTCCTTAAAAGTTCAGTTACTTGTCAACAATGGAATTCTTCTCCTGAAATTTACATATCAAACATGCCAGATACAATATACATGTTATAATTATCAATTAATTTTTCTTTAGTAACACAAACTAAATTAACTTGAATCAGAAAATCAATATCCAATTTGACACAGATTTATACCATTCAGCATCAAATCTCAGTAGACCATCACAGTTGTGGAAACAATAACGGAAGATTTTTTTATTTTATTTTTAACAATTTGGGACTAAGAACTGGTGAATTTCGTCACTGCCGTGGTCCTTTACGACACAGCATACTCCGGCTGCCATTCCGGCGATCTTAGACTGTATTATGGTTTTAACTGCCTCATCTCTAACTCAACTCTTCTCCTCGCTTCTCTATGCTTTTCCGAAACTCACCAAGGTAAGTGAAAGCCCAAATTCTTAGTTCATTGATATTTAGTTTGGTTACTGAGACATTGAGTCGATAAATTGAGCAAACAATGCAATTAACACAACGCATATATGTTCTTCGCAATTTTGCATTTCCAGTACCCAATCAACCTAAAAAAAGAGACGAGGGAAGTTTTTTAAAAATTTATATATCCTAACAGATATATTTTTGCTTCGAATCCTTCAAATTCTGACCAAATTCTCAAACTAGTGGGTTGTTGTTGACAAGGGAGATTCTTTTTCTTCTTACTAAGTTTGGGTTTAGGGAGATGATTTTCATTGGAGGGTTTATTGCTGACAAGGGGGATTCTTTGATCTTGGACCAGTTCTCAAAATTGCTCAGAAGAAGAAGAGATGCTGCTACTGCAGCTACTTTTTCTTGAGAAGCCGCCATTGTTGAGATCTTGAGATGGGCTCCTTTTACTTGAATTCTTCTCCTTCTCCTCCTTCTTGCTTTTGATTTCCTTGGCCTTCATGATGGAACAGTTCTTTGAAGATGAGGATGATAACTGTGGATTCAGCATCAAGAACACGTGTGAATCAAATGTTTTGGAAAGAGAAAAACTGAATAATATGGAAAGAGAAATATAATTCTTATAGTTAGACAATTTTATCCCGAGGAAAGCTACCACAACATGTGAATATCGGGATTTTTGGTCAAAAATGACCGGTTAAAATTTTGGATAGTGTATTTTAAAATTAAAATTATAAGTTTGAGGTATAAAAGTAAATTTTTTAAAGTATGAAATGTGACATATATGTGAGATATAAAGTCTGTGGTATAAATAGTATTTTAGTAAAAAATTAATATTAATCATATAATTTAAAGCGAAAAGAATATTTTGTAATTTAATATCAAAATAAAATTATCAACCAAAATTGTGTATTTAATAAAAGACTATTGAATGGAGAATATTTGATGGGATATAATCCGTAGCATGTATTTGTTATAGATACTTATAGGGCATCTATATTATTAAAAATGAGAAAGAACGGCCATAATTAGAATATAAAAATCGACGTTCATTATTATTAATAGCGGACGTTTAATTTTTTTTAAAACATCCATTACTTTTTTGATTGACGTCTACTATTATTTCTAGCCGACGTTTTAAAAAAAATTTAAACGTCTGTTACTAATAGTAATGAACTCTATTTTCGTTACTTCTTATTTTTAATTATATAGATAATGTTTATTTATTTTTGATCAATATCAAATACTTATTATTACTTGATAAATAAAAATATTGGGGTGAGATTATCTATAACTAAATTTTTTATTTTTTTTGTATTGAGACTTATAAAAATGATTTTTAGAATCGATAGTAATAACATGTGCCGTCGTTATAAATATATATATATTTTTATAAAACAACGATAATAAAATATATAATCGTCTTAAAACCGTCGCCAAACCTCTAGATACATAAACACAAAGAATTTTAGTTGCTTAGCGTCTCGATGCCAAAAATACTACTCAAAATTGAATTTAAGTCCAAAGAAATAAAATACTCCACAATATAATAAATAATACGAAGAAGAAGAAAAAGATAAAAAGGCTAACAGAAATTGAACGTGAACGGATTACTTTGAACTTTGAAGTGTAAAAGAGAAGAAATCCAGACTCTGTACATATATATATATTAGATAGACAGATTTGTACGTATATCTGTGTATGTATCTATGTATAGGGTGAAACTTTTCCTCTGATTACACGCAGATACAGACCCTGACCATCAACCGTTGGGTTCATACAATCATACATACAAGAAAGCGAGGGAAAATTCCTTCGGGTTTTAGCTGCTAAAAGTCACCGGACTCATTCTTCAACTAATTGCACATTCAGATCTGGTATTCTATTCGGTATGATTTTCTCTTAATTTCAATCATTCTTATGGAGAGTTTATTTATTATTTTCTTTTATAGATTTGTGATTTGATTCATAACTCTAATGTCGATCAGTTATTTTGGTATTTTCTAGAGCAATTTGACAATGTAGTTGGTACCTAAATATTGGGAGGGTTTAATTATTATGCCCGGATATTAATTTTAAATTCTATGTTTGCATGTTTGTCGACAATTTCAATGTTTTGGTTGAATTTTTCATAGGAATATTGGCTGTATAATTGACGAAGTAATTATCAGATCTAGCATTTATGAGCTGGGCTTGATTTTTTGTTTTTTGTTTTTGCTTATGATTCGGTTTTCTAATGTATTTGAATCCAATCTCTTTTCATATTGTTCGAAGAGAATGTTACTTGGGTAGTAACTATTTGTCTTCAAAATGTCTCTCCACCATTTAAGATCAGGCTTGCAATTGGAGATATGATTTGTGTAATTGTATTTACTCATTGTTGTCTTGCCTTGTGTGAAAACTTTATAGGTAATTTTTTAGAAGAAAAAGAAAACTATTGAAAATTGACCTGTACTGTTAGTAAAATCAACCAAAGCAAACACTAATATAAACTTGAACGCAGCGAAACAAAGCATATTATGTATTATTTGCGCAAGGAATTGTTATGGATGAGAAATATGTTCAGGAGCTTGGCTTTGTGCAAAGCAGGTATGTATTTTACTGTGGTAGTTAGAGTGCCATACACCTTGCTTAGCACTCTTAGTTTCATGAGAAGTCAAAACATATCAATGTGATGCATCATTGGATAGGACATGTAATAGTTCCAAGTTGTTGGAACTCAAGAAAGTTCACATTGATGATAATGGTCTTGATTTACTTACTAAATCTGTCAAAGAAGAAGCTTGAGGTTTGTCATTTGATTGGCATGATGGCGAACACCTCCACATAGCCATGAAGGGGAGATTTGTTAGGCTAGTTCACTCCAATGTGGAGGAAAGGCCCACTCATTGTTGCCCAACAGTTCATTTATATAAGGTATTAGGAAAATTCCATGAGTGGAAAGGAACACACACGACTTCCATATTTGGAACTTGAGTTCCATGTGTCTAGTTGAATGTAGTTTCACATCTTTTAGGGTTTAGAACTGACTTTAATCATTGCATGGCTAGTGGATTAATCTATAGTGTGAAGAGGTTGAAGAGAGAAAAAGAGGCAGGAGGTGAGGAGACAAGACAGGATTTCAGCTTTGCACCAGTTTCATCAAGTCAGCGTGGTATGTGGTTCAATCGAGCTGAAATTTGGTTAGCATGTTCGCGACTTATTATTCTATATTCTCACAAGCTGAATTGTTATTTGGAGTTTTCTACAGTGACATCTCGTGGACAGAACAATAACTCTGTTATGAGTGTCTCTTGTTGTACTACCAAGAACTTTGTTCTTGAGGTTGATGCTATTGTATACCTCAATTTTTTGCTAGTAAGAACTCTGTTGCACCCATTATTTATTAATAGTGGAGGTTTTTGTGGTTTTCGGTCCCGTAGTTCTTACTCACACCAAGGAGGTTTTCCAAGTTAGGCCTGTGTATTTGTGTGATTGCTCTTGTTTTTTTCAGAATTATTTTGGTCTATTTGCTTTTATCCTTTTAAATTCACACTAGAATGGGGAATTATTGTTTCACTGCATTTGAGTTGATTAAGGTGTTTGCTTTGTTTTTACACCCCCCCCCCCCCCCCCCCCCCCCCCCCCCCAACCAACCAACATTTACAATCTGTGTAGAGCTCCAACTTCTTAACTTTAGGTTAATGCTGCTTTGTGACTTACTTGTTTGGAAATTTCGGACTGGGGAAATATATTACTCACTAAGCTGACCTAGGTAGACATTTGTTAGATTGAATTTTTCTTGATGTTTGTGTTTTACAAATTGGAAATATTCTCAAAAAAATAAAAAAAAATCAGCTAGATGCATTGTTTCTATTGGCTACCAGTTTTCACAACTTCTTCTGCCTCTGAGCCTGTGTGATTCGGATAAGTAAGATCTTCATTGAGCAATTTATCCTTATGGTTTGAAATTCTAGTTTTATTTTTCTTGATCCTAAATTGACAGTGAGATAAACGTTGGGTTTGTAGTTCGATGTCATGCAAAAGTATAGGGAACAAACTTGTTTTTTTGAATGAGACTTTGTTTAGTTGTGCTCTATAAGGAACACCCAACTAAAATTTTATACTTATGATTCTCACATTCACTGCAGTTGTTATGAATATAGCCTAGAAGAATTATTAGGGATTATCTTCCTTTTTGACATGCAAATTCTAAACTAACTTCCTCATAAAGTAATAGTTAAATGCAACTGGATGTTGAGGCAGTCTATGTATTTATATGAGCTAAACCTCGAAAAAAAAATTAATGGATTAGATTGCCAACTGGAAAATCCAGCCTGTTGTATAGCTGGAATTTGTTTATTCTTCCAGCTAAACCGTTTAGATGGATTTCCTTCGATATTATTGCGTTATTTATTTTTCTCATGACGCGTGTCCTAAGCTTTTGGCCCTTTCCATTGAACTCGGCTTTACAATTTTACAACTGTTGTTCCTTGCTCGTCCTTGCATCTGTTGATATCGTGTCAATCTCAGTAACACTCATCACTTAAGGACCAAGGTTCTATTCTTAGAAGTTATTGAACACTCATCATTTTATGATCTATAAATGACAATGCAGAGTTCCGTAATTGTACATCCTTCTTCTGTTGATATGCACTAAGGGGATAAGAATCCTTCTGCTTACAGTGTTTTAGATTGAATTCCATTTTGTTTCTAACCTCTGCATAGATTTTAACATTTTATAACAGGATTAGTTAGAGTATCCAGGGATGAAGGCACTTATTCTTGTTGGAGGGTTTGGAACCCGGTTACGGCCATTGACTCTCAGCTTCCCGAAACCACTAGTTGATTTTGCTAACAAACCCATGATCCTGCATCAGGTATTTTTCTGTGATGATGTTTGTTCTTGTGCAATCTCATTGTATGCTTGATTTCAGTGACTTGTATTCTTCTTGGTTGATCATTTTTATTGTGTAGGTTCTGTAGTATATTCTTTGTTAACACGAACTCTTTGTTCATGGATATAAATTGCTTTCCTTTCAGAACTCCCTTTATTTTCTTCAAACTTTGAAATCCGTATGCAAAACAAGTCTCTGAAAAGCCTACAGGTTTCAGCACCAAGGCATATTCTTTTCTTCCCCACGTCTTAAAATTTTATAATTCAAAATTCTTAAACAGGATGTTCTAAGTTCTAAACTATCACTGTGTAAAGGTGACTTTTTGACCGACTGAGGATAAATATTTTGGTATATCATCATCTATCATGATATCTGGTTTGCTGTTTTGCTGCAATCTAAGTCTTCTCTTAGTCATCTAGTAGGTAGATTCTAACACACACAAACACACTGTTACAAATTAAAAAGTCCCTCTCCCTCTATAGTTCTGTGTTTTTGTGTGTGGTTGTTTATGCATATTCTTGTAACCATGTCTTTGATATGATATCGCTTTCCATTACATCAGATTGAGGCTCTCAAGGCTATTGGAGTGAGTGAAGTTGTTCTGGATATCAATTACCAACCAGAGGTAAGTAACAGAGGTTGCTGCTGTAAAATTCATTTGTTGTTTGCTATTGTTAACGAATCAATAAATTTGCGAACAATTTCTGTTTAAGGTGATGCTGAACTTCTTGAAGGACTTTGAGACTAAGCTTGGTATCAAGATCTCATGCTCCCAAGAGACTGAGCCACTTGGCACTGCTGGGCCCCTGGCTCTAGCTAGAGATAAACTTGTAGATGAGTCTGGTGAGCCATTTTTCCTTCTGAATAGTGACGTCATCAATGAGTACCCCCCTCAAGCAGATGATTGAGTTTCACAAATCCCATGGGGGTGAGGCTTCCATAATGGTTACCAAGGTAAATTTGGATGCAAGTAAAAATAGTCATTAGATTATCATACTAGTTATTTTTATTTATTTATTGAAACTTTTAAAATCATTTTGGGATTTTAAAAATAGTTATTGTTGATTTATATAGGTGGATGAGCCTTCAAAATATGGCGTTGTTGTGATGGAAGAGTGATCGTGAGAAGTTGAAAGATTCGTAGAGAAACCAAAATTATTTGTGGGTAACAAGATCAATGCTGGGATTTACCTGCTGAACCCATTTGTGCTCGACAGAATTGAACTCAGACCCACCTCAATTGAAAAGGAGGTCTTCCCCAAAATCGCCGCAGAAAAGAAGCTGTTTGCGATGGTCCTACCAGGGTTTTGGATGGACATCGGACAGCCAAGGGATTACATCACTGGCCTGAGACTTTATCTCAACTCCTTGAGAAAGAGATCTTCATCTAAACTGGCTACTGGACCACATATCATAGGAAATGTTCTGGTGGATGAAAGCGCAAAAATTGGAGAGGCGTGTTTGATTGGGCCTAATGTTGCAATTGGCCCTGGCTGCATCGTTGAGTCAGGAGTTAAGACTCTCTCACTGCACCATAATGCATGGTGTTCGCATCAAGAAACATGCATGCATTTCCAATAGTATCATCGGTTCGCATTCGACTGTTGGGCAATGGGCTCGTGTGGAGAACATGACCATCCTTGGAGAGGATGTTCATGTTTGTGATGAAATATACAGCAATGGGGGTGTAGTTTTGCCCCACAAGGAAATCAAATCCAGCATTTTGAAGCCAGAGATTGTAATGTGAAAATACCCCGTTAGAAAGTGTTTGCTGGGGGTTTAGTAAGTTATCATGTTAAATATTTGGGATGTGTTAATTTCTTACTTTTCCGTTTATATTTCTGTTCGAGTCAGTCTTTAGTGAGTTTTTGAGTGTTGTAATGTAGGGTCCTTGTCTCCTACCAAGGGGATATAGACGTTCTCTCTGCGTGAATTGTGTATAGAAATAAACTCTTGATTCTCTAATTAATTGCCTTTTGAGTGTATTACTGAATTTAGTGTCTTCAGAATGGGGTGCGACAAATCAAATCACCACCTTCAACAATGCAGCTCAAATCAGTTAAAACAAATCAATGCAGCAAATTACGTTGTGCTTCAACGACAACTATGCAGGGGTACCGCATCAATGTAATAAAACTAGTGTTTTCTTGATATTTTTTGGGTACATTAAGCTGGTTGAGAGGTTTTCAACAATAATTCCAAAATTGCTTGGAGACTTGTGACAACATCCAAACAAATACCATTTTTGTTCTTAACTATACTCGACTCTTTAATTTGATGAAAAATATTTAGTAGAGAGGAAGGAGCAAATATTGTACACAGTAAATGAACAAACAAACTGAAAGGTTACCGAGAGGTGGATAAGTTGAATCGTTTCAGAGGGGGAAAATCTCAACTTAACCTCATTTACAATGCAAGGGAAAGTGTGGCAGGCAGTCCGGATGTTGGTTATTTGATGATGAATAATTCAACACGAGGCCAACGTCCACAATGTGATGTAAGAAGAAATGGCAAGGAGGAACCATGAGATGAAAGCGAAAGAAATTGAAATTTGGAACATATTGCATGCGAGTTGTGGATTCGTCTTGCAGATATTCAAGTCTCCTACAAAAAGAACCATCACCCCAGCTGATGAGCATGCAGCTCCAAGTGATAGAATAGCTGTGAGCTGCATTTACAAATTACAAAATTATCAAAAATTCAAATCGTAATGTAACATTCTATGCTGTAATATGATAGCTAACGTGACAATATATATCATTGATTAAGTAGCAAATTTGTAATAAGTGTTTGGAATATCAATGGAAGAAAAGCCATATAAGCATAAGAGCTCGGAAGATCTTAAAGATTTCACTTGCCAATTTTTAAATATTTCAGTTTTCCCTGAGATTGGCAAAATGAACATTATCAAGCATATTTATGAAGCCGTAAAAATTATTTCACCAAGTGGATCTGAGTTTGGTTTAGTGATGAAAGTCATTGTAATTGAGGAAATGATATACCATAATAAAGTTTCATTATCTTGACTATTTGAATTCTAAGGATGTTTTTCCTAGAGTTATGAGGAGATTCTCCCAATACTCGCAGAGTCCTTGAATGTTTCCTAAACTTGTAGTAAACGCATATTATTAAGTTGCAGTAAGCACAGTAAAAAAAATATGTTACACGGACTCTTCACTTTGCCGTAAAGTACCTATGTCTGACACTCTTAGGTAAGTGTACGAGTATTAGACACTTCATTTTAGAATAAAAAATTGATAAAATTGAGAAGTATCCATGTCGGACTATTCGTGTCCAACCAGACACTCCATCCAAGTCCGTGTAACGTAGGGAAAAAACCGTTAACTACAGGCAAGGCATATTGCAATACTCATGCAAGTTCTGTCACCGACAGTAGCACCAGGTGCCTAAAATTGTTTATATATGCAATCACTCTTACTAGATCTGTCCACACATAGACGAGGAACTGATATTAGAGACTACACAACTGTACTTGCCTTATTAGTATTTTTCTCAGTATTTTTCTCAAGGACGTAGTACTGTTACAATCTACATAAAATAAAACTGCCTGATAGATCAATTGACCAAGTCACGCATAACTCGCACATATATGACAAGAGGGAGATGTAGAGTCATGCCCCAAGAAAATGTAACAACTAGAGAAGATATTGGACCTCAAATCCCCTTCATCTCTAAAGAAACTCATAGTTCTGGTTATTCCTGTTCCTAAATTGAATTGGAGGTCCTGTGAGCTATTGCTAACATGTTCAGGTTTTACCAAAGGTACACGTAGAAGCATTCTGAATGTAACCTTTTTATTTTATTTAATTTTCCAATACACCATCCATTTCGGGATTTCATTAAAAATTACATGTGATCAAGTTTCCAGAACTATCATCCCAGCAATCATAATCTATAAATTGATGGTTATAATTTTGATATAATATTGCCCAGATTTTTTCACCGAGTCCCTAGCACTTTTTACCTCATCTTAATCAGAGAATTTCAGTGTCTCTTCATAATAATTTCCAGAAAAAGATGGAAGTGCCTGAAGGAAATAAACAATATATAAAATTGGTGGCTATTAGAAACACAAAAAACAGAGCTAGAAAAATAGCAGCAGCAATGAATTGCAGCAAAATGATGTACTGATGTAAAGAAAAGGGCATCTCCCTTTAAAAACGATTATCTTCTTGAAAGGGTCAGCTTATGAAGAAGAGGATACACAATTGAAAAAGGAAAAACACTTGCATTCATTTCAATTAACTTAATAGTTGTTTCTTAGCCAACCTCAGTGGTTGGGACAAGGTCTATGGTGTTTAATTGGATTGAATAGTAACCTGTAAGCGCTTGAGTAAATCATTTTTTGTTTCTAGAGTTCCCACATTTGTACAACTCAGTTATTCGGTGTGTGAAAATGTAACTACGGTACAATGGGGCTTCATAATTTGAATTACTTACCCAATCACCAACAGCAAACAGGCTAAGTAAGACATGATTTTGTAGCACTATCTTCATCCTCAAAGCATGAATATCAAGGCAGGCAAGTCCAAAGCTCCACAGAACTTGAAGCCCCATTGATGCAATTAGATAGCTGAAAAACGAAAAGACTAGCACCGATCAGAATGTTTACCACAAAAGAGAGGCACGTGTGCCTTTATTGAATTCATAAGAAAAACATCATCAAAGATTAAAGCTTTAGCCTCAATAAATTATTAGCAAGACTGTCACATTGATCATTTTAAGTGTTGCCTTATCAACAAAGGACACCACGTTAGCAGGGTGAACAACATTCCCATGCACACACTCTTGTGCACATGTAACCAAAGATATGGGAACATAGATCAGGTTTTTCTTGCCCAATAAATTATTTCACTTTTACTAGTTTTATTGGCCTGAAGCAATACACAGGTTGTGTCAGAAAACCATTTAAATGCTTTAAACTGAGTAAGGAGAAAGAATGAAAAAAGACAACAATTAAAAGGAAAGAAACCTAGAAAAATCATAAATATCTGAAGACCTCCCTGCAAGCAACTCTTTCACCCTTTGTACATTCCAAATGAATGCATAACTGTTTGGTGAAGTCTGCTAATATCACCAAGCTAATAAAAGAATGAAGGGTTGAACCAAATTCTTGGCCTGCCATTTCTATGGGTATACAAGGATAAACCAAAAAATTAAGACCAAATAGTGCCTACATGTGTGTCCACCCCCCACTGGGGGTCAAGATAGCCATTTACTCCCTCGCCTAGGGGTACGCTTGACCTTTCCCCTTCCTAAGGATAATTTGGACATCTCCACCCTTATTCAAAGGGCAGTCTAGGAATTTCTACTTCTTAAGGGAGAAGATGTCCATTCGCCACCACTCTATGCCTATAAATAGAGGAGGTGCTCCCCCCACGTTCTCTTATTTGCATACCTGCACTAGTTAACTTCCCTAAGCTTCAATAGTTTAGGTAATCATCTCAAACACGTACTGACTTAAACTTAAGAGAGGCTTCCTACAGAACCCCTTGGGAGTATTGCTGACCTCCCTTGGTTTTGCAGCACGTGTGATGCTCACCAGCCAGCTCTAGCCCCCTAAGCTCACCTTCACTAGCCCACAGGCTCACCTTGACTAGCCCACAGGCTCACCTTCACTAACCTGCTCCTGCTCTAGTCCTGAGGCTCATCTTCACTAACCCACTCTAGCCCAGAGTCTCACCTTCACTAGTTCGCTCTAGCCTTGAGGCTCGTCTTCACTAGCCCGCTCTAGCCCCGAGCCTCGCCATCACTAGCCCAATCTAGCCCCAAACCTCGCCTTCACTAGCCCACTCTATCCCCAAGGCTCGCCTTCCCTACCCTCCTCTATCTCCGAGGCTCACCTTCACTAGCCCGCTCTAGCCCCGCAGCTCACTCCCGCAAGTCTACTCAAGCCCTAAGTATCGTTCCTACAGCACCATCTTAGCCCCGCGGCTCACTTCCTCCCCACCCTAGTCCTGGGCCTTGCCTCTACATGTTTGTTCTTGAAAACCCAACCAAATCGGATTCTTTCTTAACACGAGTTATTTTAGATTTCAAAAGGCAAAGATGATAAGCTGTCAATTCGGGTTAAAATAAGATAAACACCAAAATGTGGCAAGAAAATAGTATAAGATTCATATTCACTCTCAATGATGTGTTTCCATAACTTGCCATATGCTTAGGGGATTTGTCAAAATCATTAAATTATTATGTAAAATCAAATTTTTTCTGTATCAAACTGATAATCCAAATAAAATAAACAACACAATAACCCAAGTACACTTACTGTCTAAATAAATAGTAGAATATAAACCCACAAAGACACTTCTTTCTAGCGGTAAAATTGAGCTACCAACATGATGAAAGGACAGTCATATAAGCAGAAAACTGCATAAAAGAAAGAAGAATTACCAGAAAGCAGTGGCACTGGAAAAACCAGAAGCAGAGGCCATTACCCCAATAGAAGCAGCAGCAAATAGAAACTGCCCAATTCTCAATAAAAGCCCACTAGCTTTTCCTGGACTCCCAAACAGCTCCATCTCTCTCTTCTTTCTTTCTCTCACCCTTTTGAGGGAGACCCTTTTCCCCAAACACAAACACAAACAAATAAACAGTGGAAATGATTTTAGAAATCAGAATCCAAACATTCCTATGAAATCTTTTTGTAGGAAGATTTTATACTCAGGACATACAAATACTGTACTGTAATACAAAAATCTTTCCGATTATAAATATTTGGAAATTCATAACGACCCCGAATCTTAATTTAGCATTTCTGTAATTGGAAAATGGGTTCATCTGCTTCTGATTCAGCAGTTATCAACATGTACGAACTCTTCTTTTGTTTTATTATTTAAAAATTATGTTACTACAGTATTACTTTTTGGTTTTCTTTTCCCTTTTCTTTTCCTATTTTTTATTGAATTTTCTTAGAACGTATCCTAACAAGACGCATCTAACGCTGAAAATAATGTATAATAATATTTATTTATGTATTTATATTAAATTTAATATATAAAAAAATAATATACTAATAGATCTTATATATTGAATTCCGTATAAATATACAAACAAATAAATTTTATTATTTTTCGTGTTAAGTATATGTCTTAAGAATACATTCTAAAAGGTCCCTTCTTTATTTGCTTGCTGACTAATGGCGGCTGCATTCCATCACCTTCTTCCCCCGGCCCCGTTTCATTTAATATAAATATAACATTTTTGATAATAGTGATCAATATATATTAATAAATCCCCCGCCCCGTTTCATTTAATATTTAATATAAATATAACATTTTTGATAATAGTGATCGATCAAGATATATAAATAGATAATTTATAATAGCATGATCGATGTTCATCAACTTGAAAAGGCGTTGAATTATTCTTAATTTTAATGTATTAATACAACTCAATAACATAAATTAAGCTATATATGCCGATTTTAATTATAATGTCTAAAAGTATAAATAATTAGTGGATTGAATAAGATGAGGGAGAAAATATAATTGAGGCAGTCAATTCCATCAATTTTATAAAATAAACTGTCCTTGAAATCGGTTCACTCTTTTATACTCCCTCAGTCCTATTATTTTTTCCAATTAGAAATTTAATTTAATTTTTTAAAATAAAACGATAACATATTAAATTTTAAAATTAGTATGATCCATAAAAATTTAAAATAAAATAAAATTTGTAATTAATGTTATATATTTGTATCAACTAAAATGAATTAAATACTCATCAATTTAAAATTTAATATACCGTCGTTTGACCTAAAATATCAAATTATATTTTTAATTTTGGAAGAAAGAGAGTATTAGTTTTATTAGTTTTATCTTTTGAGTACCATATATTGCGACAAATTTATTATAAGTAGATATAATTTCATTGGTTGTAAATTAATATCTACTCCTAAGCATGGACAGTTTGATATTATGGATTTGATGGAGGGTTTTATAGAGCGACTGACTGGGGAAGAAATGGAGTTGTTTTGGACCCAAGCGTGGATAATCTGGAATCAGCGAAACATGGTATTCCACGGTGGAAAAATGAAGCATCCGAATGTTTTAAACAAAAGAGTTGAGGAGTGTCTTGCAGATTACAAAGGTGCCCAAAGCCAATTGAATGTTTCGATGAGACAACCACCAAGTGAAGAGATCTGGCGACCACCAACTTCAAAGGAGTACAAACTTAATTTTGATGCTGCAATTTTTTTAGATTTAGGTCAAACTGGATATGGTGCTATTATTCGCAATGATAGGGGGGAAGTAATGGCTGCTATGACTGCTACTGGAACGATGGTGTCTAACAGTGAAGAAACTGAATTACTTGCGTGTCGTAGAGCTATTGAATTTGCTGTAGAGACTGGTTTTTCACGGTTGATTATTGAGGGTGATAACAGCGCTGTTATTCAAGCTATCTCTTCCTCTACGAAAAACTCTTCCCTCTTTGGTAATGTAGTGGATGATATTCGACACTTAATTTGGGGGTTACAATGGTCGAAGGTTTGCTGTGTTAAAAGGGGTGGAAATCAGGTAGCTCATGTTTTGGCAAAATATGCTAGACTTTCTTTGGGTGAGGATTTGTATTGGATGGAGGAATCTCCTCCACCAGCCATGGAGGCTTTGTCTTATGATTTGTTATCTCTTAATTGATTGATTAATTTTTGTTTTCAAAAACATGACTAAAGGTATAATTTTTTTATCCCTAAAAATATATACTAAAGTACATAAAATAAAGGGTAAGTATTTATTTAATGAGTTCATTAGTATAAAAAATAAAAGTACTTATCACTTTATGTAATTTTAGGAGATTACTAAAAATAAATTTAATTTTTTTACTTTATTTATTTTTAATATGCATAAGTAAATATCAATTTTTTTATAAATAATGACTCATATAATAATAAATACATTAACTCAATATAAAAATAATAAATTTTACTCTTTTTATATTAAATTAATATATGTATTATTACATAAATTATTATATATAACAAAACTCATTAGATATACTCTGGTCATTCTTTTGAACGGAGGAAGCAATCATTAAAAGTGTTAGCACCTTTTTTCCACCGTCACTAATGAAAATGACATTTGATTATAACTTCTTTTTTCTTTAATGCATTCAAAAATTGTCCATCAAAACCCACTTAGAAAAAGAACTTCTTCAATATATATATATATATATATATATATATATATATATATATATTGTTAACGTCAAGATTTTTACGTTGCTGAAAATCACAATAACACAAACTACCTGTATTCAAGAAAATTGTTAGCCACTTCTGGTGTAAGAGCGATAGTTTGGGCCATCAGAAAAATTTCGATATGAAAGTAAGTACAAACTAAAAAACGATAACAACGAAGGGAATAAAATATTGAAAAAAAAACAAAATTCTGCTGATAAAAAAATAGTAATACCATAACCCTCGTTTATGGTTGTATTTATAGGTATGCATTCACCTAAGATCGATTAGGAATAAGAATTTTTTTTAAAATCACCTTATAACTACAATTAATTATGAATAGATTTCTTCCCATATTAAATCTCCCTCAAATAAGAAAATAGAATTTTATTTAAATTAAGACACTTCCAATTTGGATTAAACCGTTTGAAGAAAAATATGTAGGCTAATCACCTGGGCCGGACCCATATATAAACCGAGCTTCACCTTAGATAGGCCCCAAAAAAATTAAATTTCACCTTAACTCAATTCATAAATAATTATATTCCAACATATATATATATATATATATATATATATATATATATATATATATATATATATATTCAAGCTTTTGAACCTGAATTGGAATATTCTTTCCTCAAGCATCCACCTTTGTTGACTCTATCAATAATTATTCTTTTCCCGTTCTTTTTCTTATGGATATACTGAAATCCTATTTTTAGATATCTAAATCTTGAATATAAATTATATAATGATTTTCCCCCATCATAATCACTTGCTACTCCTACGACGTAGTCTATACAAGTTATATTTTTATGCTATATTTTGATAAATTTAGAGAGAAGTTTAATGTTGAACAATTATATGTCATATGTATGCAAAAGAAACAAATGCATCAAGCATAAGCTAGGTAATAGTGTAGATTATAAAAAAGTAAGTTTTGGGAATTAATTATAACCTTGGTGGTTATGTAAAAAAATAAAAATCAAATTCCGATTACGAATTTTGTCTTACAAGAATTGACAAAAGTAATTTAAAGGAAAAAGGAATATATGGCTTGTGATTATCAAGTTTGGCTATAGATTATGACAGCCAAATTTGACAATATATCTTACACAAAAAGGGCAAACTATTTGGTTATAAAATTGTGAAATGTATGTGATGCCTTTAATAAAAATGATAAAATGACTACAATATCATTAATGAACTAGACACACTTTTGCGCATTACGGTGAGATTATTCATTTTGTTAATTATAAATTTTTATATACAATTAATAAATTAAACTATAATAAGATGGTATAGTTATAAATTGAAAATTTATTAGACAAATATATAACAAAAGTAACTCATATAATTTTGCTCCATTGTATATAATTACGTAATTATTTAGTTTTGTCAAAAAATACTTGATAATCAGTAATACATTGAATTTTCCGACTCCATCCAAGCAATACATTTTAAACGACAACCATAAAAATTTTAGATTTATGAAAAAAAAAATTAATCTTATTGTATAACAGAAAATTATAAGAAGAAAATAATTGTTTGTGGTGTAATTTGTAATGAAAGTATTAGTCTCTATTTATAGGGTGAATAAAAAACGCGTTTTCAACAATCACCCATTAATTTGGGATAATATCAATTTGAAAAAAAAATTAGCTGTAATTATCTTTTAAAAAAATTTGAAAACCCAAGTATGAGAAAGAACAAAAGCCCAAGTATTAGATAATAATATGGGATTCAAATTTTTTGCGTGACATATTTATGGGATAATACCAAATTGTGATTGTTGCAATTGTGGGATAATGTTACATATTTTTTTGCACGAGCATGAAATTAAAAAAAAATAGTTGTAATTATCTTTTAAAAAAAAATGAAAACCTAAGTATGGGAAAGAATTTTTTATGTGAGAATGAGATTATAATTTTGTGTGAAAATTATCTGTAAATACAGTTCAAAAGCCCAACTATTCGATGATAATATGGCATTCAAATTTTATGCGTGACGTATCTACGAGATAATACCAAATTGGGATTGCTGCAATTGTGGGATAATGTTACATTTTTTGTGTAAGTATGAAATTAAAAAAAAAGCTGTAATTATCTTTTTAAATTTGAAAACCCAAGTATGAGAAAGAATTTTATGCATGAGAATGTGATTATAATTTATTGTGTGAAAATTATCTATATAAATAAAGTTCAAAAGGTCAAGTATTGGCTAAAAATATGGGATTCAAATTTTATGCATGACATATTTATGGGATGATACCAAATTGAGATTGCTGCAATTGTGGGATAATATTACATTTTTTGTGTGATTATGGAATAAAAAAAAGAAGAAGTTGTAATTAACTTTAAAAAAAAAAATTGAAAATCAAGTACGGGAATAAAAAAATCTATGCGAGAATGAGATTATAATTTATTGTGTGAAAAACATTTGTATATGCGACATATTTATGGGATAATACCAAATTGAGATTGATGCAATTATAGGATAATGTTACATTTTATTGTGTGAGTGTGAAATTAAATTTTTTTTAGTTATTGTGACGCCCCCAAATCTGGGCCCACACAGCCCAAACTTGAGTCGTCAAAATACTACAACAAAATTATTACAACAAAGCACAACGTACAACAATACAGTGTATAATAATACACAACTAAGTCTTCACTATTATTGCCACACTATTTTACAAAACGTGAAGACTATGATAACTATTCCTCGGACCCTCACTCCATTCCCCGGCTAGACCCTGTTATGTTTTCATCTCCTGTTGAAAAACAATGGAACAAAAGAAAGGGTGAGCTCAAATAGCCCAGTAAAGAATATCATGACTAAGATAATGACGAATAAATTATCATTAGTTTTCAACAGTTGAGTTCTTGATAGAATACAATAGACTACAAGGTTTATATCAAAAACTGCAGTTAAATTCTTAAACA
The DNA here is from genome assembly GCA_947179155.2 of Hedera helix. Classification (NCBI taxonomy): domain Eukaryota; kingdom Viridiplantae; phylum Streptophyta; class Magnoliopsida; order Apiales; family Araliaceae; genus Hedera; species Hedera helix. The sequence continues at coordinate 24,530,361 of OX359285.1, forward strand.
ACGTTCAGATCAATAATAGCAGCGGAATGAGTAATCTATTAGAAGAATAATGCAGACTATAATGTCCACTCGGTTCTCTTTTTAGGAAAAACATCATCAACTTTTATCATCTGAAATATCATTAGTCAAGATAATACAAATTCACAGTTCCTGATCATAATCATGCACATCAACAGTTCATCTTTGTACTACGGGCCAAAGATATTCAATATAGCACCAACGGTCATGATTATACCAGATTCAGCCTTTGGTCATAATCATACCAAACAACAGTTCATCTTTGCACTACGGGCCAAAGAGAACATTCACCACGTGCCATAAAAGACACCGAACAGATGTATCGCCTTTAACCTATTATATCGCCTTTAACCTATCATCTGTTCAACAAATATATCACATCTGTGCCCCCGGCCACAGATATTCACAACAGCTTGATTTTTGGATGATTAGAATGATATAAATGATGAACAGAAGAAATAGGATAACAATAAGTATCGGAAGTTTACTTTGTACAGATTCAAATAATGTCCAAATTGTCAACATGATGTGGAGTGAAATTCAAGATCCACAGTTCAGAATAACGGTTACAATTCAATAGAAAGGTTCACGTAAATAGGAAGGTTCAGTTGAAATAATGAAGTTCAACTATTATGGAACATATAATATTTTCAGGAATTATAGAAGCAATAGTTCCATAATAAATTTCGATTTAGGAGTATGAAAGAAAATAATATCCCTTACCGTAGCAGGTTTGATTAACAAAAGGTGAAGGAAATTAATACAAAGGGTTATTCACCAACAGGCGGCAATCCGCTCCGTAAGGTTATTCCCACAATTTAATATAATTTGAGTACAAAGAGTTATTCACCAAACAGGCGGCAATCCGCTCCGTAAGGTTATTCTCAGAGATTAATAATAAATGAATACGAAAGGTTATTCACCAACAGGCGGCAATCCGCTCCGTAAGGTTATTCCCACAATTTAATAGAATTTGAGTACAAAGAGTTATTCACCAAACAGGCGGCAATCCGCTCCGTAAGGTTATTCTCAGAGATTAATAATGAATGAATACGAAAGGTTATTCACCAACAGGCGGCAATCCGCTCCGTAAGGTTATTCCCACAATTTAATACATGGAAATAAAAGGCACGTCTTATGAGTAAGGAAGAACCAATATTATTATCGAGAATCAAATAATGATAATCCCTTACCATAGTATGTTTGAATAATGGAAGATGAAAAAGATGGTATCCCTTACCGTAACACGTGACTGGATATTGATTTAAATGAGGTTGATTAACTTGAACAGTACACGTATACTTATAGATCTTCACAAATACTCAAGATGACTTAAGCACACTTAGAGAGAACTTTCACAAGAAGTATTTAGAGAGAGAAAGAAAGAACAAGTAAGGAAGTTTATGAAAAATCCTTAAGTTAATGCTTCTATTTATAGCCAAAAATCTTATCATTCATTTAATCTAAACCATTCATTTAAAGATCACCTTTTAATCTACACCATCCATTTTAAATATTATATTATCTTTAATCTACACCATTCATTTCATATCACCTAATAATCACCTAACTTTATATTATAAACAAATCAATTTAATTATTCAACAATAATTCACACTTTAATCTACACCATTCATTTCATATCACCTAATAATCACCTAACTTTATATTATAAACAAATCAATTCAATTATTCAACAATAATTCACACTTTAATCTACACCATTCATTTCATATCACATAATAATCACCTAACTTTATATTATAAACAAATAACTTTATCAATTCAATTATTATGACTAATTGTTATAAATACAGTATAGTTAGCTCTTAGATATCAAGTCAATAAATTAATGAAATACAACTGTTTAAATAACATCATAATAGAGATAACAATAATGTAAAATAAAGCATACGTTACTGTGTAATGACAATTATTGATTCAATAATGTGAATTACTGTGCATATGTTACTGTGACAATTATTAGGTTCAATAATTTTAAAAACAGTGCAACAACAATTATTGACTCAATGATATAAAATACAGTGTAATGACAATTATTAAATCAATAATGCAAAATACTGTGTAACAACAATTATTGAATTGATAATATAAAATATTATGCAGTGACAATTATCGATGAAATGATGCGTAACAGTTACGGTGTCAATTATCAGACCAATAATATGAGACACTATGCAATACCGTGTGTTACTGTAGAGTACCGTGTGCTACAGAAAATACCATAAACTACCGTATGCTACTATTCTTTTATCACCGGTATTTTAACAGTTCCGTTGACTATTTTTATTTAAAAAGGTTACTTCTGTCGTTTTCTATATCCGACAAATATTCCGTTGTGGGGTCCACCAATAATTTATTATTTCGGCGCCGTCGTACGGCACGAATATTCCCCGACCAAACGAATATTCCCCGACAAAACGAATATTGTTCGACAAAATAAAATTTGCACATAACATCCTTAACTTTCAATTTTGTTAATTTAACCACTTACTGTTTCAAAAAAAAATATATATGAAGAAAAATTAAATTTTGTATTTCATAAAATTCGGGGTCTTACAACCTCCCCTCCTTATGAAATTTCGTCCCCGAAATTGACGTACCTGACATATCGAAGAGGTAAGGATACTTAGATTTCATCTCAGATTCTAGCTCCAGGTCATTTCCTCAGTATCTTGGTTCCTCCATAAAACCTTAACTTGAGGTATGACCTTTGAGCGTAGGATCTGCTCCTTCTTATCCAGGATCTTAACAGGTACCTCCTCGTATGTTAAATCTTCTGCTATAACGTCTGGTTCTAACTCAATGACGTGGTTTGGGTCCTTCACATATTTACGTAACATAGATATGTGAAAAACGTTATGGATGCAAGACATACTTGGTGGTAGGGCTAGTCTGTAGGCTACGGTTCCTATTCGATCGAGGATTTCAAATGGGCCAATAAATCGAGGGTTGAGCTTTCCTCTCTTTCCGAATCTCGTAACCCCTTTCCATGGAGAAACACGTAAGAATACATGATCTCCGACGTTGAAACTTTCGTCTCTCCGATGAAGATCAGCATAACTCTTTTGTCGTTCTTGTGCGGTCTGTATTCGTTGTCGGATCATTTGGATCTTTTCGGTCGTCAAGCGTACCAACTCGGGTCCCAACAATTTTGCTTCTCCTACCTCATTCCAACATATTGGAGAGCGACACTTCCTTCCATACAATGCCTCGAATGGAGCCATGCCTATGCTTGCTTGGTAACTGTTGTTGTAAGAAAATTCCACCAACGACAAGTACTTATCCCAACTTCCTTTGAAGTCTAATACACAAAGTCTCAAAAGATCTTCGAGGGTCTGGATCGTCCTTTCCGATTGTCCGTCCGTTTGAGGATGGTATGCAGAACTAAAACGTAGTTCAGTGCTCATAGCTTTTTGTAGACTGATCCAAAAGCGTGAAGTGAATCTAGGATCCCGATCAGAAACTATGGAAACTGGCATGCCATGCAATCTCACGATCTCATTTATGTACATACCGGCAAGACGTTCAAGTGAAAAGTTTTCTCGTATAGGCAAGAAATGAGCAGATTTGGTCAATCTATCTACGATCACCCAAATTGCATCTAAGCCTTGAGAAACTTTTGGAAGACCCGTCACGAAGTCCATATTGATGTGTTCCCACTTCCATTCGGGAACTTCAAGTGATTGTAATGGACCTTTAGGAACTTGATGCTCTGCCTTGACACGTTGACAAGTTAGGCACCTTGAGATAAACTCTGCAATCTCTCTTTTCATATTGTTCCACCAAAATGTATGTCGAAGATCTCGATACATCTTGGTACCTCCTGGGTGGATTGCAAACGGCGTGTTGTGTGCCTCCATCATGATTTTATGCTTTAATTCAGGATCGTTAGGAACACAGAGTCGAGAGTTGACTCGAAGTATTCCTTTCTCGTCGATTCTTGCTTCGGAAATGGCACCTTCTTGTACTTTCTTTATCATGTTTATCAGTTCCGGATCGGTAGCTTGAGCAGTTTTAATTTTATCGATTAAAGTTGGTTCTACTCGCACGTGAGCAATCTTCGAGCGGGTCCCTGGTGTCTTTAGCTCTATCTCCATCTTTTGCAAGTCGTACAAAATACACTTTTGTGTTGTCAGCAGTGCACTTGTACTTGCATAAGATTTTCTGCTCAAAGCGTCAGCTACAACGTTCGCCTTTCCCGGGTGATACTGGATTGTGTGGTCATAATCCTTTAACAGCTCAAGCCAACGTCGTTGTCGCATGTTGAGTTCCTTCTGGGTGAAGAAATACTTGAGACTTTTATGATCCGTATAGATATCCACTTTTTCTCCGTACAAGTAGTGTCTCCAGATCTTCAACGCGAAAACGACTGCTGCCAACTCTAGATCATGAGTAGGATAATTTTTCTCATAATCTTTGAGTTGTCGAGAGGCGTAGGCTATAACCTTTCCATGTTGCATAAGGACACAGCCTAGACCTTTGCCAGAAGCATCGCTGTAGATAACAAATTCTCCTGATCCTGATGGTATGGTCAGAACAGGAGCTGAAACCAGTCTCTTCTTGAGTTCTTGGAAACTTTTCTCGCATTCCTCGCTCCATATGAATTTTGTGCTTTTCCGAGTAAGCTGCGTTAATGGAGTGGCGATTCGAGAAAATCCTTCTACGAATCTCCGATAATAACCAGCTAGACCCAGAAAACTTCGGACTTCGGTTACTGTTTTGGGTTGTTCCCAATTTAGTACCGTTTCAATCTTCGCAGGATCGACTGATATTCCTTGACTAGAAATCACATGCCCAAGAAACGCGACCTCCTCAAGCCAGAACTCACATTTCTTCAACTTGGCATATAATTTGTTTTCACGGAGCTTTTGTAGTATCAATCTCAGGTGTTGTTCATGATCCTCGCGACTCTTGGAGTATATGAGGATGTCATCAATAAAGACAACCACAAAATGATCCAAATGTTCCTTGAATATCCGGTTCATCATGTCCATGAAAGCTGCAGGAGCATTAGTTAGTCCAAAAGGCATGACTAAGAACTCATAATGCCCATAACGAGTTCTGAAAGCAGTCTTTGGAATGTCCTCAGCTTTAACCTTTAACTGATGATATCCAGAACGGAGATCAATCTTTGAGAAATGTTGAGCGCCTTGCAATTGATCAAACATGTCATCAATCCGAGGTAACGGGTACCTGTTCTTGATGGTGACATGGTTCAATTCTCGGTAGTCAATGCACAATCTCATACTCCCGTCTTTCTTCTTCACAAATAGAACAGGAGCACCCCAAGGTGATGCACTCGGACGAATGAAACCGGTATCCAACAATTCCTGTAGTTGGACTTTTAACTCTTGAAGTTCAATGGGAGCCATTCGGTAGGGAGCTTTGGAAATGGGCTTGGTACCGGGTTCAAGATCAATATAAAAATCAATTTCACGGTTTGGGGGTAAGCCAGGAAGTTCTTCAGGAAAAACGTCAGGAAACTCATTAACAATGGGAATATCATTTAAGTTTGACGTATTTTTGTTCAAATCAGTGACATGAGCTAAAAAGGCTTGACATCCGTTTTTCAATAAACGAATGGCTTTATGGCTAGAAATAACAGTTATAGATTTCAATGGTTTAGTTGCTTGAATTTGCATGACAGGTTGATTAGGAATATGAAAACTAATAATCTTATGAAAACAATCAATTTTAGCATGATGGGTAGTCAACCAATCAATTCCTAAAATCACATCAAATTCATGCATCTCCAAAGAAATAAGGTCAACAGGTAATGTGAGGTTGTTGATTTGAACTAGGCAAGATTTATAGACAGTAGATGTAATGGTCATTTCTCCTAATGGGGTTTCAACTGATAAGTCAAAGTCCAAATTTTCAGGAGTTAAGTTTAAACGCTGAGCACATGCAGGTGAGATAAAAGAATGGGTAGAGCCAGTATCTAACAAAGCGTAGACTTCACGAGAATTTATGAATAGCTTACCGGTTATCACCTCGTTCGAGTTTCGCGCCATTTGGGATGTCACAACAAAAGCTCTCCCTTGAACTACAGATTTTCCCTTATCCGCGCTAGCTTTTGGTATCATCATTGCAGCTGGACTTGATTTTGTGGCAGGACAAAACCGCGCAAGATGACCCTCTTTCCCACAACTGTAGCACTTTTTGGACTGCAGTGTACAGTTTGGGCTGATGTGACCTTCCTGACCACACCTATAGCATCTCACTGGTGGTCGATCTTCTCCCCTTGAAACTGGGGTCAGTGCTGGTGTTGGTACTGGTGCTGGTGCCCTTCCATAATTATTATGGAATCTCTTTCTTTTGAAATTGTTCCCACTAGATTCTCCTCTTCTGTTATTTGGTGTGGAATTACCACCGAAGTGTTGGTTACCTCCTCGATGGTTCTCGTTCCTGTGGTTGTTGTCACTCCTTTCTCTATGCTGATCATTAACTCTTGGCTGCAATGTTTCATCTGTTTGCTCCACCCTTTGAGCCCTATCTACAACATCTGAATACAAACTGAATTTATGAGAACTAAGTTGTTGACGAATTTTGAGTCTCAAACCTCTCAGGAACATTCGACTCATTCGTGCTTCGTCATCTACTAGATGAGTCGCAAAACGAGACAGTTCAGCAAACTTAGCTTCATATTGAGAAACTGTCATGTTTCCCTGCTCCAGCTTAATGAATTCCACTTCCTTCATATGGCGGATGCTTTCTGAGAAGTACTTCTCGTTAAACAGTTCTTCGAATTCTGTCCAAGACATTTCGAGTGCTGAAGGTTGGATACGTTTTACCGCTTCCCACCAATGGTCCGCCTCACCTCGTAACATAAAAGTGGCAAATGGCACCTTCTGATCATCAGCGCATTGTAAGACATCAAGTATTTTTGTCGTCTGCTTCAGCCATGCCTCCGCTTTGAGTGGGTCAGGCTTCCCGTGGAATTCAGGTGGTCCTAATTCTTTAAATTGCTTAACAGTGACCATCCTCAAATTGCCAGCGTTTCTACCGTTATTATTGACTGGATTTCCTCTTCCTTGATTCTGTATGAACTGCATGAAATTCCTAAAGAATCCATCGTTCATCATGTTATCAGGAACATTATTTCCTGAGTTGGCAGGAGGATTGTTTGGGGCCTCTTGATTCTCGGCTACATTTGTTTCGGGTATTCCATAGTTAACCTCTTGATTTTCAGATGCCATACTTAACTGTGGTCACAAAATAAATGTTAGTTCAAATAAACTGACTCATCACTTCATGTTCCTACATTCAAATCGACTCATTAGATAATAAAATCTATTTTAGGTAGGACACACTAGTGACTGATTCTATTCGTCTCTCCCCTCCTAGTTCTACCCCAGATCTCCATTAAAGACCATATCCCTAAGCTCTGATGCCAACTGTGACGCCCCCAAATCTGGACCCACACAGCCCAAACTTGAGTCGTCAAAATACTACAACAAAATTATTACAACAAAGCACAACGTACAACAATACAGTGTATAATAATACACAACTAAGTCTTCACTATTATTGCCACACTATTTTACAAAACGTGAAGACTATGATAACTATTCCTCGGACCCTCACTCCATTCCCCGGCTAGACCCTGTTATGTTTTCATCTCCTGTTGAAAAACAATGGAACAAAAGAAAGGGTGAGCTCAAATAGCCCAGTAAAGAATATCATGACTAAGATAATGACGAATAAATTATCATTAGTCTTCAACAGTTGAGTTCTTGATAGAATACAATAGACTACAAGGTTTATATCAAAAACTGCAGTTAAATTCTTAAACAACGTTCAGATCAATAATAGCAGCGGAATGAGTAATCTATTAGAAGAATAATGCAGACTATAATGTCCACTCGGTTCTCTTTTTAGGAAAAACATCATCAACTTTTATCATCTGAAATATCATTAGTCAAGATAATACAAATTCACAGTTCCTGATCATAATCATGCACATCAACAGTTCATCTTTGTACTACGGGCCAAAGATATTCAATATAGCACCAACGGTCATGATTATACCAGATTCAGCCTTTGGTCATAATCATACCAAACAACAGTTCATCTTTGCACTACGGGCCAAAGAGAACATTCACCACGTGCCATAAAAGACACCGAACAGATGTATCGCCTTTAACCTATTATATCGCCTTTAACCTATCATCTGTTCAACAAATATATCACATCTGTGCCCCCGGCCACAGATATTCACAACAGCTTGATTTTTGGATGATTAGAATGATATAAATGATGAACAGAAGAAATAGGATAACAATAAGTATCGGAAGTTTACTTTGTACAGATTCAAATAATGTCCAAATTGTCAACATGATGTGGAGTGAAATTCAAGATCCACAGTTCAGAATAACGGTTACAATTCAATAGAAAGGTTCACGTAAATAGGAAGGTTCAGTTGAAATAATGAAGTTCAACTATTATGGAACATATAATATTTTCAGGAATTATAGAAGCAATAGTTCCATAATAAATTTCGATTTAGGAGTATGAAAGAAAATAATATCCCTTACCGTAGCAGGTTTGATTAACAAAAGGTGAAGGAAATTAATACAAAGGGTTATTCACCAACAGGCGGCAATCCGCTCCGTAAGGTTATTCCCACAATTTAATATAATTTGAGTACAAAGAGTTATTCACCAAACAGGCGGCAATCCGCTCCGTAAGGTTATTCTCAGAGATTAATAATAAATGAATACGAAAGGTTATTCACCAACAGGCGGCAATCCGCTCCGTAAGGTTATTCCCACAATTTAATAGAATTTGAGTACAAAGAGTTATTCACCAAACAGGCGGCAATCCGCTCCGTAAGGTTATTCTCAGAGATTAATAATGAATGAATACGAAAGGTTATTCACCAACAGGCGGCAATCCGCTCCGTAAGGTTATTCCCACAATTTAATACATGGAAATAAAAGGCACGTCTTATGAGTAAGGAAGAACCAATATTATTATCGAGAATCAAATAATGATAATCCCTTACCATAGTATGTTTGAATAATGGAAGATGAAAAAGATGGTATCCCTTACCGTAACACGTGACTGGATATTGATTTAAATGAGGTTGATTAATTTGAACAGTACACGTATACTTATAGATCTTCACAAATACTCAAGATGACTTAAGCACACTTAGAGAGAACTTTCACAAGAAGTATTTAGAGAGAGAAAGAAAGAACAAGTAAGGAAGTTTATGAAAAATCCTTAAGTTAATGCTTCTATTTATAGCCAAAAATCTTATCATTCATTTAATCTAAACCATTCATTTAAAGATCACCTTTTAATCTACACCATCCATTTTAAATATTATATTATCTTTAATCTACACCATTCATTTCATATCACCTAATAATCACCTAACTTTATATTATAAACAAATCAATTTAATTATTCAACAATAATTCACACTTTAATCTACACCATTCATTTCATATCACCTAATAATCACCTAACTTTATATTATAAACAAATCAATTCAATTATTCAACAATAATTCACACTTTAATCTACACCATTCATTTCATATCACATAATAATCACCTAACTTTATATTATAAACAAATAACTTTATCAATTCAATTATTATGACTAATTGTTATAAATACAGTATAGTTAGCTCTTAGATATCAAGTCAATAAATTAATGAAATACAACTGTTTAAATAACATCATAATAGAGATAACAATAATGTAAAATAAAGCATACGTTACTGTGTAATGACAATTATTGATTCAATAATGTGAATTACTGTGCATATGTTACTGTGACAATTATTAGGTTCAATAATTTTAAAAACAGTGCAACAACAATTATTGACTCAATGATATAAAATACAGTGTAATGACAATTATTAAATCAATAATGCAAAATACTGTGTAACAACAATTATTGAATTGATAATATAAAATATTATGCAGTGACAATTATCGATGAAATGATGCGTAACAGTTACGGTGTCAATTATCAGACCAATAATATGAGACACTATGCAATACCGTGTGTTACTGTAGAGTACCGTGTGCTACAGAAAATACCATAAACTACCGTATGCTACTATTCTTTTATCACCGGTATTTTAACAGTTCCGTTGACTATTTTTATTTAAAAAGGTTACTTCTGTCGTTTTCTATATCCGACAAATATTCCGTTGTGGGGTCCACCAATAATTTATTATTTCGGCGCCGTCGTACGGCACGAATATTCCCCGACCAAACGAATATTCCCCGACAAAACGAATATTGTTCGACAAAATAAAATTTGCACATAACATCCTTAACTTTCAATTTTGTTAATTTAACCACTTACTGTTTCAAAAAAAAATATATATGAAGAAAAATTAAATTTTGTATTTCATAAAATTCGGGGTCTTACAGTTATACTCTTGCTGAAATTGAAAAGTTATTGCAAAGCAAATTAGTAAATCAATACAGATGTAGAAAATAAAATTGGGTAAAGCACTGTTTGACTCCCAACGTTAAAAGCTACGGAATGATTTTAGCAAGTAACTAAAGAGTTTATATAACAAATTAGTTAGGAGAATGATATAAATTAGAAATGTTTACTTTTTAAAGCACAAGAATAAAAATACGATGAATAACAATTTGGGATAAAATCATTTTGAATTTGGTGTAATGTTGGGATATAAATATCAGATTTTTATATTTAATTATAGGATAATTTTTTGATTAAATACTCATAGAAAAAGTTAAATAAGTTTTTTATGGGATAATATTCGAAAATAAAATTACTAGAGAGTATGTTAGATATTATTTGAATAAAGTTTATTCGTGACACGAATAAAGTATTTTATTTTTAAAGACCAAATAATCAAGTTTCTATGTAATTGTTGATTTCTATTATTTAGGATGCCAAAATAAAGGTGAATACTAAATCATAAAATTAGATTTCATAATATCCAATAATCAATATTAAAACCAAAAAAGTTTCATCCAAATTAACAACCCAAACATGATTATGCTAAAAGTCATCAGAAATTAATACATTTTAAAACCAAAAAGTTATCAATAAAATGATTGAATGGTTCAAATTAATTTGAGCCAGTAAAGTCGTCATCTTTCTCGACTTTGATATTCTTTTGCAACTTGTTGGTTGACATTTTAATATCAATTGACTGAGATCCTTGTACATCATCATTGCTAATTGAATGTATAGGCATTTTACTTATAAATGTGACACAATTGACAACATCAAGTAATGATTCCCCTTTGTATACACTATAGTAATAGAAATACAACAAACATATAAATAATTGTTGAAAATGTAGGTAATATTTTTTATACAAATTATATGTATAAAATTGAGAATACGTAAAAATATATGCGATAATAAGTATATGTGATAATAATACCTGAGTTCCGCCACATAAGAAAATTATATGTAAATGATTAGATAATATGAGAAAAATACTATAATAGTTATTGTTAGTATTTGTTTAATATGATAAAAATATTGTATTATTAGTATTTGTTTAATTAAAAAATATCAATTTATAATTTTGATACTGTAATATTGTGAAATTAAATTAGTTGATAAATATCATATCAGTTTTGATTTGTAGTGATTTTGAAAATTATAAAAATTGGATGCGTTTTTGTTAGTATTTGTATAAGGATTTTTTTTTTAATTTGGTATAGGAGAGATGACGGATTGTGTGAATAACAGTTGTCAATTGATGATGTCAATGTAGTGTATTTTAGTATATATAATATATAAATAGATAGATTAGTGTATCTATAACCAAGTTTAAGTATGACAAGACACATATTCCATTTTTTCGTAAATTTAAATGTTCTTTGGGTTGTTTGATGGGGGATGAAATATCAAGTTTTGTTATTCATGGATACTTTCAATATTTGATATACTTTTATTTATTAATTAGGTTAGTCCAGTAAATTTAATTATTTTTGAGTCTGTTTATATTTTGGACTTATTTTTAAGTTTAGTGGACTTTATTTAATTTTAAGATTTAAGTAGTATAAATAGCCTATTAGTATAAACCCTATAAATAGTCTATTAGAATTGTTATTTTGAAAGAATTTTGATCATTATTCAATACACTTCGGCTATTCAACAGTCTTTTGTTATATTTTTATTTATTTAATACGCTTACCTATTCAACAGCCTTTTGTTATATTTTTGTTGCTAATTGGATAACACCCCTTTCGTATATAAAATATCAAAATGCTCATATTATTGAAGGAAAGTCAAAGAAAACCAACTAGATTACTCAAAACACAAAATACCAAGATCTTATTATTTCTTTTATTTCTCCCCTCGGTAGTTTACAACATTAAATTGATATTGGCCTAATTCATAAGAAATAACACAAAGTATGTAATAAAGTGTCGCAGCTGTGTCTCTAAGCTCCGATTTGTTGAAATTACAACTGTAATTATTTGGGAGTTGTCAAGGTCAAGCTGAAATCCCACAGTTTCTTGGCCAATTCTGCATCCTTGGACAAAAGGCTTGGATCACCTTTGTTGCTGTCCATAAAATATCCTCCGGTAACCTCTTTAACTTGCGGATTCAGTGCCAAATAACATGATGTTGCTGCTCCCTGTAAAACCCCCATAGATGACATTGACTAGTGAGCTAATTGACATGGGAACATTATCGAAAAGAAAGCACAAACGAAACGGAAAAGATAAAAAGAAAAACAGATGATTGCATATGTTTTAGGTGCAGTAGAATCAAAGAAATCCTAAAAGTAAATAACAAACCTGGGGAATATTTTTGGTTACGTATTTTGCAAAAGTAGTAATCCCTGCAATTAAGCAAGGAACCGGATCATTAATATCAAACCATATAAGTATAAACTTACTGTCACGAGTATTAGTATTAATCTTAGAGGTTATATAGAGGAAAGTTTGAAGTCTCGAATACTCACAACTAAGAAGGCCAATGTGACTCACGAGATTGGTGGCGATAACTCCAGGATGAAGTGAATTTGCAGTTATATTCACTCCTTCTTCCTGATTAAGAAAAAGGAACCAACAGTGATATGTTAAATTCCAGTTATTGAAGTCTGAAGTGAAGGAACATGAATCATTGGTCATACTTAGCATGATTAAAAAAGAAGATTTTGATATGAACTTAATATTGTACAAATTCTAGACCTGGTCCTCTGTCAAAAAAAAATTCCTTTACATTTTTTATTTCAATGGTTTTCTAAATTAAAATTGACAAGAGATTTTGAAAAGCTAATCAACTTATTGGAATGCACACAAGGAGTAGCCAACAAGCTTAGCGGTTTGTTCTTTGTTTTTCTTCAAGACATGTTAACCGCATTGTCAAAAGATTCCACCATAAAACTATCAAATTAATGACTCTTTTTTCTCTTCCTCGAGAAGGGAAATATAAGAGCTTTTAAGCCACGATCCCCGTTTATTTATTTGAAGTTGCCAGCTTGCATTGATTTTTGAATGGTTTTTTGGTTGATCAAAATATCTATAATAGATATTAGACAGATTCAGAATTAAAGATGACCAATATTCGTCTTGATTAGAGTAGAGATTACCTTCAAGCGCCTTGCAAGCTCATTAGTGTGCAATAGGTTACAAAGCTTTGATTGGGCATAAGCGGTATTGCCGTTGTAACTGGAAATAATGATAAGAAATCAAAAACAACAGCTAAAGTTAGAAGTGCTATTATTACATACTATCCATAGGTCGCTTTTGCTCAAGGTAGAAATAATTTTTTTTGTTATAATACCCTACCATTTACTTTATGCATGGAAGAGATAGGAAAAATAAGAAAAAGAAAAAGGAAGGAAGAAAGAACTAAGAAAGGTCATCTATTCTTAAAAACTATTGCTTTTGATTAACATTAAGGCCCACTTACTTGCAGTTGTAAATGTACTTGGACAAAAAAAACACTTAAATGGGCCTGTATACATGTATATGTATGATGTTGTACATGGATATATACCTTGATTCATCATTGATTTTGTCAAAACGGATTCCTTCTTTGTATCCATAACGATGGAGCTCTGATGATACGTTAATAATTCTTCCTTCTTTCTGTCTATCATGTGCTGTCTTTTTCATCGTCTCCAACAAAAGATTTGTCAAAAGAAATGGACCTGATAAAAGGCAAGAAATCTTCTTATATACACGGAAATGTTGTAGGAAATTGAAAAGAGACGAGCAATTTATTGGGGAATTATAACACAATTATTTTTTTTTTAAAAGAAAACTTTTGAAAGCTATCCAAACTCAAAGTAAAAGAAAGAGAAATAAAAAGAAGATAGAAAAACACATTAAATAATGTCAATGTGTAACATACCAATGTGGTTAACTGCAAATTGCTGTTCTATATTGTCTTTGGAAAGTGTGAACGGAGGAGCCATAATCCCTGCATTGTTGCTACCAACACCAACGATAATATGTTCAGTTCTTTTAGTGTTCCAAAATTATTTTTGGAGATATATAAGAGCTACACAATTCAGTTTATTAATTGGGGGTGGGGAAACAGAATTAAGCACAATTCCATAGTTTCTTACAGGAGGATGTTCAGGGGAAGACCACAAGATATATATTCCTTGGCAAATTTCCTTATCGATGCCTGTGAGTTGAGATCTATTTCCATGACATCAATTTTAGCATTTGGGATTTTCTTGAGAATTTCATCTTTAACTTTGTTACCGGCATTAACATTCCTCACTCCCATAACCACATGTACACCACGCAAGGCAAGGACACGCGTAGTTTCTACTCCAATACCATTTGATGCTCCTGAAATTGTAGAGTGTAAGCACTTCTCCATCAAGTTATAATGTAACTACTGATTGCTGAGGAACGCAGTAGAAGAAATTCAGTTATGTGCTTAATCATTAGAGTAAATATTCCAGTCATTTCAACATTTGGCTATTAAACTGTCAACAAAATGGGAGAACAAAATCTACAACAAACTCAGGATTTTTACGGGATTCAGAAGAATAGGGACTCTGGAAACAGAACATAAAGATCTAACTCATTTAGTTACACACACAGATGTGGCACACTAATAATTCCCAAAGTGTTACTTGAACATTAAATACTAAAGTGACTTTGAACAACATAGAAGCCCCCAATCTCAACAGGAGTTGGAAGGAGAAAGATGGATACAATCATCAAATGAAACAGCACAATTTAGTTGTAACTTAGATGATTAGCAACAACTAGATAGCTTTATTCATATTCATCTGTATAAAAAAGAATAACCAAATTTGGCAACAACCAAAAAAAAAAGAATAACCACCAACAGAGTTGATCATACTAGACCCAGATGAGTCCATCCGTTTTAACTAGAGTCCTAATCATTCAAATAAAGGTACTCCACATACTTTAAATTGTGAAATGGTAAAGGTAGGCTTATATAAATCACAAAATTCTTGATTGAATTTGGTATCTGCTATTATAGAGCCTACTCATGTAGTCACACTGACGACTATGTTCTCATATGCTATGGATTTCTCCTAAAATATACATATTGGCACCCTAATTTTCTAATTTGGTATTGCTCTCATTTTTCTAGTTTATACAACGGACAGATTACGGCTTCTTATTGCAAACGCACAAACAAGTTGCAGTAGGCATGTTGGCAATAAAAACATGGTTAGCCAATCTATTACAAGCACCAAGAAGCAATGAATTAATGACATGAAAAATGATAATTTATTTTAATTACTCGCAACCTAACTCCAAATTTACCACCAAAGTATTACAAAATTAAACCCGATTAAGAACTGAGTCATCAAACTTGTTCCTTAACCTATTCATGATCTTGAAATCATTACTAAAAATATATAAACTATATATATATGACATAAAAACAATCAACAATCAAATGAACAATACTTCTTCTAGCTTAATAAATTCAGAAAAAAATATGCATATACAAAAGACAGTAAATAAAAGGTATAATAAAAATTCATTAAGAAAAAATTAAAAAAGCCCAGAAGAGAAAAAAGACCTGTAACAATGGCAGTGAGGCCAGTTCCATCAATTCCTTCAGTAACTTGCTCAGCAGTAGAACGAGCAGAAAACCCAGATGGACCTTTAAATCCCAAAATCCACATACTTAATTTCTAGCTAGGTATGATTATTGATCTCAACAGAAAATTCAAAATTGAAGTTTGTTGATTACTTATAAAGAGAAAAAGAAATATAACAATTTTGATCTATGAATTAGATAAAGAAGATCGTATTATATATATATAGTGGAGTCTATAAATTGAGAAAGACAAGCTTTGCTCATGTATGACGTTGGTAATAGTAGTTTGAACTTTGAAGGGAGAAAGTTGGTGCTGGCTGCCGGGAAATTTCTTCTTCGTACCAAACGGAATTCTGACAAATTAATATATATGCGAGCTTTACCCATCAAAATTGACCAAATTAAATTGAGGCATGACCAGCACGAGAATTTCGGGAAAGTGTGTAACTGCGTATACACGTAGTCAATATAAATTTTCAAATGGATTGCTATTTTTTGATCATTGTTAATTTTTTAAAATTAAATTTTAAAAAAAATTTAAACTCAAAATTTATATTGACTTTTTAATTTTAATCAATATAATAATAAATATTATAATTTATCTAAAAAATACTAATCATTATAAGTTTTATTGTTTTAAATTTTTTAATGAATCATTTTAATTTTAAGTTTGAAAATATTTCAAATTGATTTTTAAAAGTTAATAATGATCATATAATTTGAAACAAAAATTTTTTTTTTTAAAGATTCCTGGAAAAAAATTAGCTAAATTATAATTGCAATGTATATACATATATGAGATATATAAGAATTAAAAATGATCCTATTAATATATGCATTATGTGACACTCCCAAATCTGGATTCACACAACTCAAACTTGAGTTGTCAAAAGACTACAACAAAATTATTACAAGTAGTGCAACGTACAACAATACAATGTATAATAATACATAACTAAGTCTTTCACAATTGTTGTCACACTATTTTACAACACGTGAAGACTACAATAGTTATCCCTCGGACTCTCACTCCATCATCCGGCTAGACCCAGCTACGTTCTCATCTCCTGTTGAAAAACAACGGAACAAAAAGAAAGGGTGAGTTCAAATAGCCCAGTAAAGAATATCATAACTAAGATAATGACGAGTAAATTATCGTTAGCCTTCAACAGTTGAGTTCTAGATATAATACAATATACTACAAGGTTTATATCAAAAACTGCAGTTAAATTCTTGAACAACGTTCAAATCAATAATAGCGGCAGAATGAGCAATCTATTAGAAGAATAATGCAAACTATAGTGTCCACTCGCTTCTCTTTTTAGGAAAAACATCATCAACTTTTATCATCTGAAATACCACTGACCATGAGAATATAAACTCACAGTTTCTGGTCATAATCATGCAAATCAACAGGTCATCTTTGCACTATGGGCCAAAGAACACCAACGGGCATGATTATACAAGTATTCAGCCTTTGGTCATAATCATACCAAACAACAGTTCATCTTTGCACTACGGGTCAAAGAGAATTTTCACCACGTGTCATAAAACACACCGAACAGATGTATCGCCTTTATCCTATTATATCGCCTTTAACCTATATTTTGTTCAACAATTATATCGCATCTGTACCCCCGGCCACAAATATTCACAACAGCTTAATTTTTGATAATTAGTACAAATAACAGTGATAAAAATGATGAACAGAAGAAACAAGATAAACAATAAGTATCGGAAGTTTACTTTGTGCAGATTTAAATAATGTCCAAATTGTCAACATGATGTGGAATAAAATTCAAAAATGATATTTAAGATCCACAGTTCAGAATAACGGTTACAGTTCAATAGAAATGTTTAGAAAAATAAAAAATGAATACAAAGAGTAATTCACCAAACATGCGGTAATCCGCGTAGTCAGGTTATTCTCAGAGATTAATAAAGAATGAATACGAAAGGTTATTCACCAACATGCGGTAATCCGCACCGTAATATTATTCCCACAATTTAATAAAAATTGAATACGAAGAGTTATTCACCAAACAGACGGTAATCCGCGAAGTAAGGTTATTCTCAGAGATTAATAAGGAATGAATACGAAAGGTTATTCACCAACAGGTGGTAATCCGCGCCGTAAGGTTATTCCCATAATTTAATACATGAAAATAAATGACACATCTTATGAGTAAGAGAGAAACGATATTATTTTTGAGAATCAAAGAATGATAATCCCTTACCGTAGTAAGTTTGAATAGTGGAAGATGAAAAAGATGGTATCTCTTAACACGTGACTGGATATTGATTTAAATGAGATTGATTAACTTGAACAGTATACGTACACTTATAGATCTTCACAAATACTCAAAATGACTTAAGCACACTTAGAGAGAACTTACACAAAGAAGTGAAAGAAAGAATGAGTAAGAAAGTTTATGAAAAATCCTTAACTTAAGGCATTTATAGCCAAAAATCTTATCATAACCAAGATTTTCTAATTTAATCCAAACCGTTCATTTCAAGATAATGTTTAATCCACACCATTCATTTCATCTTTTAAGATTTCTTTAATTTAAACCATTCATTTAAAGATCATCTTTAATCTACACCATCCATTTCAAATTCTATATTATCTTTAATATATACCATTCATTTCATCTTTTAAGATTTTCTTAATTTAAACCATTCATTTAAATATCATCTTTAATCTACACCGTTCATTTAAAATTCTATAATTATTACATTATCTTTAATATATATCATTCATTTTATATCACCTAACTTTATATTATTTATTACAATAAACAAATAACTTTATCAATTCAATTATTCAACAATAATTCACACTTATTCATTATTATGATTAATTGTTATAAATACAGTGTAGTTGACTCTCTGAGTTAAATATCAAGACAATTAATTAATAAAATACAACTGTTTAAATAACATCATAATAGAGATAACAATAATGCAAAAAATATGTAAAAGAAAGAATACGTTACTGTGTCATGACAATTATTGATTCAATAATGTGAATTACTGTGCATATGCTATTGTGACAATTATCAGTTTAATAATACGAAACAGTGTGCAATGTCGTGTGCTACTGTGCAATACAGTGTGCTACTGTGCAATACCGTATGTTACTTGTAATACCGTATATTACTATTATTTTACCACCGGATATTTTAACAACTAAAAGTGATAGTACCATTGACCATTTAAAAATTGTTTATGTCGTTTTCTATATCCGACAATTATTCGTTGTGGGGTCCATCAATGATTGGTTCGTACGGCGCCGTCGTACGAATATTCCCCGACAGAATGAATATTTCCCGACCAAACGAATATTGTCCGACATAATATAATTTACACATAACATCCTTAACTTTTAACTTTATCAATTTAATCACTTACTGTTTTAGGAAACATATATATGAAGAAAAATTAAATTTTGTATTTCATAAAATTCGGGGTCTTACACATTATGTGGTCCTTTATCTAATTTGATGTTGATTAATGTATATTTGTAAAATAAGTAAGTTTTATAAAGTCCTTGCGAAAGATTTTACGTACAAGTACTTAGTTAGGGATCAAATTTGTTAGGTTATCCAAATCGTTGAGCATAAGAATGTAATCCGTGTAATAGTTTAGTTGTCCAAGGTTAGAAAGATTTTTCGTAAAGAAGAAGACAAAATCATTCTAAGATCGAGTAATTAACTGAAGTTATTCCAAGATCACAGAGTGAATGTCAGTTCGTAATATCAGAATCGTAGAGACACTATATTCGTAGAGAAAAAATAGTAGAGTCACAATTTGAAGTTAAAGATTTGAATTTTGACAAGTGTTATAGACAAAATAGAGTAACGGCAGTAATCCAACTGACAAATTCTAAGAAGACACTATAAAAGGATTTTGACATCAAATGTTGAATAACGATAAAATAAAATAAAAGAAATAAAGTACTGAAAGTTTAAGTTCTAAAAACTCCACTCTACGATATTGAAAAAAAACAAATTGTCGGTTAGTCAATTGAAAAGGGACTTAACATAACTTAGTAACACGTTAAACAACATTTATTTTTTAGTGATTGTGTAGTTCACAACAATCTGTTGTAACAAAGTCTAAATGACTTGTTTGATATTTTGTAAATGACTATGTTGTATTGGTTCTAAGTGAACAAACAAATCATCCTTACATTCTGTTTCTGAGTTTTAACATGGACAGCAAAAAAAAAAAAAAAATAGACGGAAAACTTGTCCAATTATTATGTTTCTGAGTTTTTTAATAAACGGAAAATAAAAGAAACAGATAGAAAATTTGGCTACTTTTCCTGCCAAAGTTTTTCATCTAAAATTGGCATGATTTGGATGGAAAATAAAATAAAATAAGTAATATTTTTATAATTTTCATATTATCCTCAACCCAAATAAATCAGCTACACCGGTTTACCCAAAGCTCATCATGTACTGTTTGGGACATTCTGTTTCTGAGTTTTAACATGGACAGCAAAAAAAAAAGAAATAGACGGAAAACTTGTCCAATTATTATGTTTCTGAGTTTTTTAATAAACGGAAAATAAAAGAAACGGATAAAAAATTTGGCTACTTTTCCTGTCAAAATTTTTCATCTAAAATTGGCATGATTTGGATGGAAAATAAAATAAAATAAATAATATTTTTATAATTTTCATATTATCCTCGACCCAAATAAATCAGCTACACCGGTTTACCCAAAGCTCATCATGTACTGTTTGGGACCTGATCATCAATTCGAGCGTCATAATTCATCAAAGTTGTTTGCATTAATTATCATGAAGTGTATGCTCTCCAATTTGTCACAAAAGGAAGATATTGTGCCATTATTCAGATGTTGCTACTGCAAATGTTCCACGTTTGTCTATTAGCAATATATTTGCTATCATGGTCATGCTATCATTATTTTTTGCACAAAGGCAAGGTTGGGTACAAACTCAAAACTTCAATATAAAACTTGCAAGTCTCTTTATATATGCGATTACACTTGTCGATATATTAGTGTTCAATAGTTAACTAGTTTAAATAGAGATATGCGTTCTACATCTACATCTACAACTATATAATTAGTAATGCATGTGTTCTGAATGAATGGTATAAATATTAAAATTATTTTGAGATTTAAGTTTCATAATACTTAACATTTAAATTCCACTAATTTGTTCTTTTCGTAATATTTATATGTGTATGCACCTCACAAAATTAAAAGAGTCGGCGTGGTTAAAGTCACATAACCTTAAGCCTGAATAATAACCAGTAATTCAGTGACGTCTCTCTCTCTCTCTTACAAAATCTCATGCCAGCGCCATTGATATAAGTTAAAATGATAGCACAATGAGAATGTTAATGCTCCACTAGAAAGCGTAGAGAGAAATGTGGGTTAATGTACAATGAGAATGTTAGTGCAATTGAGAATCATGTTTTTTGAAACCAGAATCAACTCTCCTTTTTCTTGTAAAGTAATAACATAGTTGACTCCCTGGGCAGAAACCGTTACTATAAAAACAGTGTTGGCATCCATTGATCCTTCCTCCTCTCCTGACATATGGCAACACATTGGCACTGCAAATTTTGTCTAAAATTTAAACAGACTTAAATCTCGGTGTTAAGGCTCGAATTTTGTCTGTACGTTCAACTACCAGTTCGGACTGGGACCTGCACAGAAAAAACTACCAAAAGTGCTTTGACGGCTTGGGCCGCCGGAGAATACCTCCGGTGTGAGAATAAGTACAGATTTCAAGATGTGTCAACAATTAAGGCAGAAAGTATTTAGTAGGTAGAATCAGATGTGCGTACCTCTATTATTTATCATGTATTTATAGTACTCATATTGCTCAACAGGACTCTAATTCCTAATAGAAATTGTGTAGCAAAATTCTTGTTAGAGAATGTAACGGTCACGCTAATCAATGCTAGATGGGTAACGGTCATACTAATTAATATTAGATATGGTAACTAGTTAGTATCCGAATCGATAAGAAAAGCGATCCCAAGCCTATCGGACTTAGGAGTCCTCTTGTGTGTACATTAGATTTAATAGTCTGTAAGGCCAAACTCATCATTGGTATTCCATTTATGCTAGTAAAATACGTAACCCAACAATCGTAATCACATATTTGTTGATATATATCATTTACATTTCTTAAATTTTTTTAAGAAGTGAATTTATAGTTATCATACTTTTAAATAATTTATAATATCTTATCCACTACACAAATGAGTATTATTTGCAAAGTATACAAATGTTATGAATATACTTTTGTTTTATTATACCCCTAAAATAATAAATAATTAATGCAATAATATGATGCAATAATAATATTATAATAATAAATTTAAGAATATTGTGTCATTTTATATTACTATGATGTAATCATTAAAAAATCTTTGGTAAATAAAAATAAAATGATAAATGAGATTACTTTTTTTATAAAAAAACTGAAGGATTATTTATTATTATAATTAATTAAAAATAAATTTATCTTAGAAAAATATTTATAATCGACTATGAAAACAAAAGTATGACTCTTTCTCCCTATATATCACAAGACAATAAAGGAGTTTGACTTTAAATTTGTGATGATTAATTGGGTATGCAATTTTAACCTAGAAGAAGTTGAAAAATCAACCCCGCCTAGACGGATGCTTGTTTACTTTTCTTTTTCTTTTTTCTGAAATTATATTGTACCTATTTTATATTAACGTTACGAATGTATGAGAATATACTGTATTTTATGTTAAGGTGCCGTATTTATGTAAATTCAGTTTATTCCTTAAATTGGAATTTTCTTTTCTTTTGGTCAAAGAGTAAGCACAGGACAAAATTCATTCACGTGTAATCTGTTACTAATTTTAAAAATAATTTTTTTTTTTTATAATTTAGACAATAAGTGAGAAATACTAATTAAAGTCCCAAAATAAAATTTGAAGAACATTAAATAAATTTCGAAATATTAATTAATTTGCTTTATAGTTTATTAGTCATTTGTAAAGGCTCTCGAGTAGCAGTACCTTTTTTTTTTGTTGCTAAATGTAGCAGTACCATTCCATGGTCTCTTCGCATGAGTTCTCTCCTTTTCAGAGTTCACAACTTCAAATGGCACGAATCCCTCCATCGTCCCAGAATGAAAGGAGTGATCTTATAGTTTATGGTCTGTGAAGATGTATTGTTAGGCACTTATTTTATTTTTTCATTGAGGCTGAACTTAAACCTGTACTCAAAAGATAATTATTTATACACTGATAAGAGATGTATGAATTCTCGGAAAGAGATGAGCCACGGCCCGGACCGCACGTGATGTGCGTACAACTACCTCAACAATATAATAAAATTTTCATCAAATCAAAAAATGAAATTAAAAGATATTAATGAAAATTATTATAATATAATCAAACTTACGAGAACAAAGGGAGAGAGAATTTGATACGTTTTGTCTAGCTGAGCCTCCGGCCGCCGGTCCACAGATATTGACTGATGCCAATAGTTCATTAATTTATACGAGAATATGTTTATAAAATCTCCACTTTGGTAGGATATTAGTGCAATTCCAAATAAATTCCATCATTTTTTTTTAAAATATTCTCATTTTAGAAGAATATTAGTACAAATACGAAAAGCTTTTCATAATCTAACATCTATTACAATTATTGTTAATCTACTACTATATACGTAAGAATTGACAGTAAAAAAATATAAAAGACAATATAAAAGAGAAATACAAACTCACACGAAAAATAAGAATCGAATATGGAAGCAATCCAATAATCTAAATCTTAACCATCAGATTAAAATCTATTTGGCTTATTACAATTTTTTTTTTATTTTTTTTGTTGTGGATTAATATTAAATGGACATGATAGTCTTATATAACTTTAACTTGCTACTAAAAAATAATATATATTGCGAATATTTATATTAATTTTTTTGACATTTTGATCACCAGTTACGTAAATAAGTATTAATATTAATCTTTTTAGAGATACGTGTAATAAATAAAATCTCTTATAATTCTATCTACTTCTGTGTGTTCATAAATTTCACAATTATAATTCGACACAAATTTATCACAATATATAACATGACTCAAACATCAATATCTATATAATATATAAAGGTTGTAATGAAAGTTCCTCCTCACAAAATAGAGCATTCTCACAGTCTCTAATATTTTTGAAGTACTTTTACCAAATGGAAAGTAAATTCAATAAACATATGTTCCTTTTTAAAATTTCTTCTCCAACTAAATCTCTCTCTTTTTTTAAAATTAAAATTAAACAATACCTAAACAAATCCCAACATTAAACTAATAAATAAATAAATACTATAAACCCATACAAACCTATGTTATTTAAATAAATAAAGAGTTTTATAAGTAAATAAATACACTTTCTATTAACTAAATAATTTTAAAGACGTAATGATTAAAAAAACCATTAACCTTTATATATATATATATATATATATTAATTTAACCTACGAACTCATTTTTTTTTAAGAAAATAAAATCTAACTCTAATAATTAGGCAAAATATGCCTTTAAAACTAACCAAGGTGAACCATGGTTTAGAAATTGATGACATGACTTGTCCAGCTGGCAACTAAGGGCACAGGTGAAAATTAAAAGTAAATGTATTTTTATTTTGGTAATTTTAAGTCTTTGATATGCAAGGTGAGCAACGGGAAAGGGGAATTTAAACCCAGACAATTGCCATGCAAGGTCTGAGTAATAGCAACACAGCAAGGCCGGTGGTTAATAAATGTATGCTTGAAAATATAATATTTAAAAGTTAATGTTTTACAAATTTATATCATATATATAAAAGTCCACAAGGAAATACATTGATAATTCATTAAAAAAAATCAGTGAGTACTTCAGTTGGTCATCACACATAATTTAATCAATGTATGAGTTGATCCATAAACATAATATAATCGATATCTGAGTTGACTCATAATTCGTGTTGAGTTAATTTTGATTCATTTTTTGTTATAATGATTATCTTATCAAATATTAGACAGTTATTAATATGAAAATATAAATATAAGCTTAAAACGTGTATACGTAAAGCTTAATTTTATGAGCTCTTACTAGCTGTAACGGAAATAAAACATAAATTAAATCAATTAAATTTTTAGCAAAATGAATAATATTGTAAATTTAAAGCATATCATTTAAACAGAGCAACTTATTATTCGTTAACAGAAAATTTTATTTATATTTTAATAAATTATTTTTTGAGACCTTCAAGTAATATATATTCTATTTTAATAAATAGAATTTTGTGCAATAAAAATTACAAAATGAATAATTAAATTTAATTAATAATTTTATAATATATTAGTTTCTGAGTTTTTAAAATAATTTACGAGCATCTTTATCCAACCCGTGCCTTGCACGGGTTGTATGCTAGTTTTTATGAGGTAGTAATGGATATTGTTTTAAAAAAAAATGCATTTACATAAAGTAATTAAGAAACAATTTTATTTTTATGGGTCCCATGAGCCCAAAGCTCATAGGCAAAAGGTCTAGGACTCCTGGGCTCGAGCTTGGACCCTAGTTATCATACGGGATTAGGCCAATTGTGACCAGGTTTGATTATTGTTAGCCAGAAAAGCGCATGTTTATTCCACAATTTAATGACCAAAAAAATCCTTAAAATTATTATTTTTTAATTTAATTTAATTCACGAGCTCTATTTTTTTCATAATTTTTTTTTTAATTTTAATAATTAAACAAAAAGTACATTTAAAATCAATTAGAGGTGAATTATGGTTAATCAACCATGGGCCCCCGCTTGCAGCGACAACGAAAATTGGGGGGACGGGGTATAAAGGACAGCGACAATTTCCTACTCCATCTTTCACCTTTCCTTATCAACCCCCCCCTAGATTCCTGCAAGGGGAACTGAAGCAGCTTCAGGGATGGGTCTGGGTTTTGATTGTGGCGGCTGGATGGTGTGGGAAGGGTTAAAAGTTTGGTTGGGATGTTGTTTTAGATTTGTTTTGTTATGTTTTTGATTTTTGAATCTCTTCTTTTTTGTTTTATTTTGCTTTTTGTTATTTTCTTTTGTTTTGGGTGGATGAACAACAAAATGTTTTCTCACCACATGGATTAATGGATGAATGATTTGGTGGTAATTTTTAAATTTCTTTGGTGGTGGTCTCAAATTTTTATAGTATTGAATAATAAGACAAAACGTCTTTATAATCTAACGAGGTCTTTCTCTCTCTCTCTCTTACTTTTGGGTATAAATTACTTGAATTTTGCAAATACTGATGCTCCATTGTCTTGAAAATTTTTGAATTGAGAAGAAAGATCTACAATGAAGTATTATAAATTGAATACTTCTTTTAGGTGAATGATTATATATATATATGCCCACAACATGCATGAAATTAAGATCCTGTACGTCAAAAACCCACATTTGGGTTAAAGGATCAAGAGCTTGAAATTAGGCTAGAATCCATATTCTACTCTTTAACGCTTTCCTTTAATAATCAAATACAAAAAAATTGGAATCCAACTTTCAGCCAACAACCATGATTATGCCAAGGCAGGATCTTTAGTGATGCGCAATAACTAGTAAGAAGAGGGATCCATCAATACTGTGGTCGCCCATAATTATGCAGTTAATTCAGTTTATAAAGTAACAGAAATGACGGCCCAATAACAAACATTTGGCAACCTCAAACATAGAACCGGGTAGCAATGTTATAAAATTAACACTATGCAAGAAATAACGTATTTATACTGCCTCAAGAAAGTTATTAAAACCACGTGGAACGCAGGCCACTTCTTACCAATAATGAGAAGAACAAATTACAAGTTGGAGATTCATTAATGGCTTACTCCTAGCCATTTGGAGGCAAAAATAACCACCAAATTTTTGGAAACTTCACTGAATATCAGTGGTTAACGAATCTGACCTAACTCTTTTAGACTCAGCAAATGCATTCGAACATTCCTCCCGACCTAACTCTTGAAACATTTAGCAATCGTATTGTTTTTCTTCAAGCTGATAAATAATATTATAGACTCGTGAATTTTACATTACAACACGTAGAGACGAAAATAAATAACATCTCTATTCCCTATTCCTTTCGGACTTGAAGGGGAACCATCCACCAGTTGCTAAGATACTACTGAAGATTGTGCGTCCATGGAAACCGCTGCATATCCAATATACCAAACGGCATTTCCAAGTATTCACCCAGAAGGTCCTTCAGTAACACCAATAACATTAATTAAGCCTCCTGAGTGAGGTCCCTGTGAGTGTAAACAACCCCTTTATCACCATCCACGATTTGGCCATTTCCCCTTGCAATCCTGCAATACAATGCGAAGACAGCAATAGCAATTATTATATCAAACAGATATATATGGTAGAACAATGTGATTGTGCTGGACTTCTAGAAAAAGATTATCAATCTATTTCCACTTTGGTTTGCATGAAAATTTTAGGCATAGCTATAACAAGGTCAAAGGAACCATGGTAGACACAATATATGAATGTACCAGTTCAACCTTACCATGTATATAGCGATTGAACCAACCTTCAAAATATATAGTTAAAAAAGTGCAACTTTAAAGCACAAAATGATCAGGATTATAGAAACCAGTTTCCACTGTTCTACATATTGATGTCAGCATATTTGCTAAGTTCCATTTAGTTCACAAAACCACCAACTTAACTATATACAAAACTCATTGCAGATCATAAGCAGTTGGCAAATAAATGACGTGAAATAGTGAACATCTTTTACTGTATACAATGGATAGCTAAAGTTCACCAACTGCCTAGAATTGCCTAGTGCAGAAAATACAATTTCTATTAATTTTACAAAGGCTGGTCTGGTCTGATCATCGTCCATTATATGATAGATGCATATCACCATTTACTCCCTCCATACTAAAGGAAGAGTCCTATTTCCTTTAGAGGTAATATCCTATAATTTTTTCAGCTATAGTGTCTTCAAACTTAAAAACACTGATTCTCCATAGTAAACATAATAAGTACGCTTCATTTGGTAAAATCTACTGAAAATACAAAGAGTACCACTCCCTCAATATATCCTACTGAAGCATGTTTGTCTTCCTAAATCTTGGACAGCTAATGCTATCTATAACAGCAAGTCAAAACAATAAACATGAAATATGACAAAAGAAAACAGAGAAAAATTAATATATTTCACCCGTCTCTTGCACAACTAAATTTGTTTGCATATTATATGCCTTTAAAAAAAATTAAAAGAAACCTTGGTCTAAACAGCTCGTAAAAAGCTTCCCATCATGATCTCACATCGCTGGCACGATTACCAGTACCAGTTAGTCCGCCATGGATTGTGAAGGTATCTGAATTGGTAATCAGAACCAAGGACTTTGCAATTTTATGATCTCCTAGTAATAATTGCACCTTCCTCGAAATGTAAGAACACTTGGTGAACCTCGTGTGACTACTGGTCCAGCTGCTGTGTTCATTATCTTTGGTAATTAATCATTTTGTAATTTCCCTTCATTTTAAAATCACTAAGGTCTTGCTAATTGAATGTATTACACCTCTTCCTTACTAAAAAATATTGCCCTCATAGTGACATCCTTCAGTAGAGAAGCTAAAGAGTATCGATGTTACCAGCACAAATGGACAGGGTGATTTTGACTGGTACTTAATAGTTTGACAATCAGAGTTGAATTGACTTCAAGTTTTGGACCTATATAGGTGTCAACCTAAACATTACAAATGACATTATCATTACACTTCATATTTCCATCTCATTAAATAAACTGTATCAGTCATTATGGGGGAAACCTAATAACAAATGCTTTTGACTATTATATCAAATGATACTTCAAGTCAAGCTAAAATATTGGTCCCATACACCCCTACACATTCTTTTTTGAGGGGTGGAGGGGGGGGGGGGGGGGGGAATTTGTAATTTACCAATAAATTTTTGCAATAAAATGACAACCCACGTAAAAAAAGTAGTCAAACACATAATAACTTTTAAATACTAACAGAAGGCATCATGCACACAATCTTCAAAGGTACAACACAGAAGATCAATAGCATGTGCATACCATCGTGTTGTTAGTAATCCTTCAACTCCTACTGGACCACGAGCATGAATTCTGCTCGTACTAATGCCAACCTGTTTAGCAAATGATGAATAATATTTGTGAGAGAGTGATATGTCCCATCAAGTGCTCCAAGAGGACTGGTAATTGATATCATACCTCAGCGCCTAGTCCAAAACGATATCCATCACTAAATCTCGTGCTTGCGTTATGAAATACAGCAGCACTGCCAATGTAAATAATCATACAGATTACACATCTTAAAGTGGATTGAAAGATATTTAAAAAGGATCAAAAAGGTTACAATAATATGCCGAGTATTTGAAGGTTTTCCCACAAGAAAGATAATACAAACTAAATAGGCATTACAAGATCATGACAGATCATATAGATTATAATTCCAAAATAAGCTAATACACATGAAAGCAACCAAAACCTGTCAACTTGATGTAGAAAGACTTCTGCGACTTCAGAGTCTTCTGCTACTATGCAATCAGTATGCGCACTGCCAATTAGAGGGGATAGCAATAAGTCTCTCTATCTATAATTTTTCACTCCTAGAACCAGCATAATGTATAGACACACCTACACAAACAGACACAATAGAGGTCTACATATCTATATATATACATAGTTGTCAAATCGTGAATTGTATCATATCGTTTATGAAAAACCCCTGTATCGTGTATCGTATCTTGAATTGTATCGTAAGATATGAAAAATAAATAAAAAATGTAGTAACATATATTTAAACATATAAAACACAAATTTGACTATATATAAAAATAATCACGTAAATATTATTATAGACTAAAAATAAATTTCAAAGTTAAACAGTAGCCAAAATACGCTAAATTAATTTATTAAATATTATTTCAGTAATCTTTATAAGTAACAAGAAAAAATAAAAATCCAGATTCACCTTTAATCTATAAAAAGGAAGAGAATAATTCAAATTAACAAGTGGAGATTTATATATTTGCTTACAAAAAGTGACATGGAAAAAATAGAACGATATTTTCAATTAGATATAATACTCTAAAAAGTGATTAAAGACTCATGAAGCGATGTAGAATATGTTTATGCTATAAAATCTCTTCAATTGAACTGTTAAAAGGCTTAAAAATTTTGTTTTTAGTCTTTTAGATTAACATGAAAACTTTTTCAAGTAGGTTTTTTTAAAATTATCGTGCATTATATCGTAATGTAAGAATAATATCAAATAGTAATTGAATTATAATTGAATCGTAAAATAAGGTATCATTTTAGATTCACCTTACGATACGTATCAAATTATCTCCGTATCGTATTGTATCGTAAGATACGTATCACATATCGTAAGATTTTGACAACTACGTGTATATATATATATATATATATATATATATATATATATATATATATGTATCTATATACCTTCCGTGTTGGTGTATATGATCAATGGCCGCATACACATCATCCACAATTTCAACAGTGCAAGCCAGTGAACTGTACTCATGATGAAATGAATGTGCTTCTGGAACATTCAGCAAGGAGCTCACCCTTCGACCACCATATATAGTAACACCTGTAATAGCACAGTACAATGATCACCAAATGATATTTTTGACTGAATTAAGTCTTTAAAGGCAGCCAGGAATTTTATTTTCTGAGATCCCAATCTCGATGGATATTACTTGAGCATGGTTGTTGTGGAATGCATGACGGGAAAGATAAAAAGGTACACAGAATATGAATCGAGAAGTTAATATTTACTCGAATTATCCAAGTTGATATGGCCACGTCTCTATTTTGGGATATCCAAATTTATGCGGCTACCTTTCAAAGTACATGACTTTGGGGATGCATAGCTAATATTGAGCCTGCTTGGGATTTAACTAAAACTAAAATGGCACTTGAAACTTATTTTTGGATTGCTGAAACCAAAATGCCAAACAAGGCATAGACTGAGTTAAAAGCAAAAAGCCAGCCATATACAGCTTCTCAGCTTAATTCATTTTCAGCTTTAAGTTGGTCCAATAAGCTAATCCCCAGCAACCCAGCTTATTCCGTTTTTGATCTGAAAATCTTAAAGTTCATAAAATAAACAAATCCAAATTGGGCACTTGTCCTTATATAAAATGATTACGAAAAGCTTGTTCAATCCACCATATATTAAAGGAAGCGCAAATGACATTATAATGATTATATTCCACTCTCCTTAGATTATGTGCCCATTTTACATGGCCACTCACATAAAGTTGGATAAAGGTAGTATTAAAAAAATGCTCAATCTTTTAGGTACTTGGGTTCTAATTAACCAAAAATATTTTTTTGACATGCTAATCTAGCATTATGGAGGAAACTGTTTTAATATCCAAAATGCATCTTCAACTAAATAACTAGCAATTCTTTTGGTACTATGAGCACAACTATTGCTGCTTCATAATCTTTTATGCACAAGCTGAAAAAATATATGCTATCAAATTATCAGAAATTCACATAATACAGATTGTAGAAAACAAAGAACTCAAAAGAATCGTTGTCAAGAGCGCTCCTCATCGAAGTGAGGCTAAAATTTAAAATATATATCCACACACATTTAATCATTTATATATCAAACTTATCAACCAAGTAATTTTACAAACTTCTAAGCATGTTCAAAAAGTTTTTATGACAAGTTCAAGGACCATACCTATGTAGTACAGTGATACACTGATATAATCATATCATAATTACATTATGCATAAGTGTATAGTTAAATACTTACAATCTTATATATATATATATATATATATATATATATATATATATATATATATATATATATATATAAGTGGTAAACACTAAACAATAATATAAATGCATATTTAAATATTAAAAAAATACTTATATAAGTAATATACACATTTATTTATTTAATAAGTTAGTAAACATCGGAACAGTAGTGTAGTAAAGTACCTAAAATTTCTGAAAAAATCGGATAACACAACCTCTTAGTATTTTGCAAAATAGCCCTTTTTTTGGGCTAGGAGAATTAAAAAAAAAAGGAGAAGACAAGGGAGAGACTTAGTTGGAGGAGGAGGCTGCAACTGATGGTTTAGATTGCTTAGGTAAAAAAAAAAATTACACAAATTCTATGAGAGCCGCACCTTGCGAGCCTCGAGTGCATTGAAGGAGGCAAGGCACACAATGTAGGCTGGGATGGGCCTCGCACCAAGGCGCTCCTTAAACAACACTGCTCTTAGATGGAAGTTTGTAAATCAAAGAAGAGTGAAACTTCAAAACATTTGCATACTTGATGTAATCAGACCACATGCCGAGCAATATATTTGTTTAAAGTTCATTTTGTTAGGAGAAAATAGTTGCAGCTATCACAAAGACCACAGATAAGGAGAAAACATTCAAAGGTTCAAATGACGTCTACTGGATAATAGTATGCGACTATGCGCTATGCCGAATTACAAAAGGCATGCTGTACAACACCAGCGTATCCTAACAACACAAATTAGTCTTCTAAAAAAGTTCTCAATGCTTGAAAAGGAGGTTTTCCGCATTGCCAACTAAAATGGATGATCCAGTTAAGAGAGAGAATATTGATCTTGTGGTAACTAGTTTCCCAGTGAATGAAAATTTATCCTCATTCTTGCTTCTTTTTCTATTGGTTTTCTAATTTAAAATGAAACCTTACCTTTAATCTGGAGCTCGATGATAAGCTCATTAAGAGCACCACTCTGCATCAAATCCTCATGAACAAGAAGTGTTTCCTGAGAACGGTGAAATGGACAACACTAAGTGATAAGTAATGTAAATATGAGCACTAAAATAACAAGAAATAAAAAACATTTTTGTTAGTTTAATGTTCCTAGTGGAAGGGTATGATCAAACATACAATTATCAGGGGGAAAATCAAGAAACGAAATACCATTGCATTACACGCTGCCGGATAATCTGTTTTGGCATCCAAAACAATTTGCTTTGCCATATCCATATTAGCAGACTTATCAACATAGACATGACAAATTCCATCTGAGAAGAAAGACAGAAGCTTTACTACATCATCCTGCATCTGCATACATGCAGGATGGAAGCTTGTATTACAGATAGTACATCAACTAAAATCCATCTTACCAGCGTGACCCAGAACTGGAATTTTTGTTGAAGCCTTGATTTGAGAAACAAGTTTATTGCTGCCTCTTGGAATCACAAGATCAATCACATCATCAAGCTGGGGTGTAAAAGAAAAATGCCTAAGTACCAAATTACAGCTATAATAGCCAAACTCTAGAGAACAATGTTTTAATTTGTAAGCCATAATCCATAGCTCAACCCACCTCGAGCAAATCAGGAATCTCTTCTCTAGAAGTCACAAGTCCAATTAGTTTTTCACCAACACTTTTCGGGATAGCTGAAGTAATAACCTGAAAAAAATAAAGGGGAAACATTAATATTATTTACAAATGAAACTCCAACACATGAGATGTTAAGAGGAAAAAAATGTGGGGGGGGGGGGGGGGGGGGGGGGGGGGGGGGGGGGGGGGGGGATGTTTAAAAGAATTTGTGCTATATTCTAAGTAAACGTAACAAAAGAAGAATAGTTTGTCAAAAAAAATAGACCTTGTGCAAGATAGCGTTCGACCGTTTGGCCTCTTTTCCCCCTTTCAACAGGAGTCCATTCCCGGACCGAATTGCTAACGAAGCAATCTATACAAATCAAAGAAAATCGAGGCCAATTTATTATCAATGAAACAAAAATAAACAAAAAGACAAATGAGTGCTTGAACTATGATTGCAGTTGTTCAAAGACAGCTCATATATTGAGCCTGTAATTGATACTACTATTAGAAACTGGAGGGAATAGTATATCATTCTGTGCACAATCAAAAGCTCTTCAAGCTTGTAGGACTAATGCTAATAATATACATAACAAGAAATCCAATATAATACTTCAATAGCCCAGCCTGCATGATAACACCTTTTTCCAAGATTTAAGTAAGAATATCAACAGTCTAAATCCCTCAAATTTACTGCATCTCAGTCAAAAAGTCATCTAGAACAAAGTTATATCTAATATCCCCACCTGAACTTCATCAAAAGTTACAAACTTATAGAAGACATCTCGCATCCCATACCTTCCCTTCATCAAAAAAAGTTCATCCACTTGAAACTTTTTAACCATTAAATAGTTCAAGGGCTTGCAACTCTACATACCTGAACTAACACTTCTGGACGCGATTCAAAAATAATCAGAAGAACGCCCAATGGAGAAGAAGACTTCTCTAAGATCAGTCCATCTGCAAGCTGAAGGCACAGTAGTCATTAGAGATATCACAACTACGTGATGATTTCATAGATAATAGTAATACTCCCTCCTTCCATCATTGTTTGCAACACTTTATTTAGTGTGTAGCATGGATTTTAAGATGCATAGATAGTACATTTGAATATAATATTTCTAAAATATTTATAATGTAGTTATAAAGATAACATCTGAATATACTATAAATAAATAAACAAATATAAATGCATAATACTTCAATATTCTTTTGACGCATCATAAAATCCATTTACACACTAAAAGAAGTGTTCCAAACAATGTGGATCACAGGGAGTACATATAAAAGAAGTAGATGACCCCTTATCAACTGAAGAGGAAAATGGATTTAGTAGAAATTCCACATTTTGCTTTGCTATAATTCAAGGTGTAAAAATAGAGATTTTCACATTTACCTATAAAATTTTCAAGTTACTACATTAGATACATAAGATAATTTAGATGGTATTTAACATCTACCATGTTCAATTTCCTTAGTCAGTTCCAAACTCTGAATAAAATTCCTCTAAATTCCTTTCCCTTACCTCAGTTCTCTTTATAACACGACCAATTGGCTCCTCCATGTTTGCAAGCACACGAATAGCTTTTGCAAGACTTGAAACCTGTCAAACATCATAGACTAGAACTTTGAGAAAGAGTTGTATCGTCTTCTGAGAACATTTTAGAAAAGGACTGGAACATGTTTCTTTTGAAAATATAGGTGGACATGCATCCAAAGGTAAAAGGAAAGACTAAATGAAACATTTATCAAACACGGACGAACTACAGTAGTTTAGTAGTCTTGCCTTCTCAGTCTTTAGAGCTAACCGGGATATCAATGATTTTTCATATCCAGCCTGTTGTGCATCAGCTACGTCGGCTTCATTTTCAGCTAAAATTAATTTTTCATTTGCTTGCAGGGCATCAGCAATGTCCAGCAAAATCTTACTCCTTTCTTGTGAAGAAATAGCCTGCAGGAGAAAGCACACAACAATTGATCCCAACACCATGCCATTAGATTAAACAAACATGTGTGTTATTACACGTAAGTCAGAAGTTGAACAGGCAAAGAGCACCACGCCTCCATTTGTGGACAAAGTATAAAAAGATGATTAATGTTCAGAGAGTATCTCTAAAGCAATGTGATTGGTACCTGAAGCCGTCTGGAACTCTCTCTTGCAGCGACAGCCATCTCACGTACACCATAATGTTCAACCGGGACCCATTTATGAGAATCTCGATGGAAGAGAGTACCTATACGCTCTCCTTGAAGCACTTTGATGATATTCCCACCAGCAAAGCCACTTCAATTTGAAAAAAGTGAAAATTACTCCCGCTATCAAAGAAGTTGAAAAGGATTTTTTTTAAAAAGGGAATGATTGGTTTGTTATCTACTCTCAGAAATTTTTTGGAGTTACTCTTCTTCATTAATTAACCAAGCTCTTCCCGGGTCTTGAGGTTATTCTTTTTTATTGGTTAACCAAATTCTTCATGGTTTTTGAGGTAGAAATATGAATGCTAGAGCATGCTAAGGTGATCAGAGGATGTAGCATCTCCCTATTAAGCATGAAGAAACAAAAATCCTTTAGTATATTTATGGATTTTGTTCAACAGATGCAAGTATTATCTTTTCCAAGCGACTTCAGGTAGGAAAGGTTGCCTTGCAGAGAACATATACTTATAAGATCTGTCAAATTATATCGACATAAGAGAGCATGGCCAGCCCCATATATTGGAGTGAAGGAGAGGGTGCAACTTTTGAAATGGCTAAATGGGAAGTTGGAATGGTTTTGGGCTTTTAATGTAGAGCTGAGACACAAGATGAGAGAACTCCATCTATCTTGAAGAGGTTTACAACTATAAGATCTGTCAAAATATACTGACATAAGAGAGCATAGCTGCCCCATATATTGGAGTGAACGAGAGGGTGCATCTTTTGAAGATGACTAAATGGGAAGTTGGAATGGTTTTGGGCTTTTAATGTAGAGCTGACAAACAAGATGAGAGATATCCATCTATCTTGAAGAGGTTTATAGCATCTAGGTAACTACTTTCCACTTACAATGACTTTCTTCTAGGTAAATTTTTTCATTTAAATCTCTTGGCAGGTGTAGCGGCTGAAGATATAAGATCTATTTTCAATTCAATTTTTCGCCCATCTGCATTTCAGTCTTATGGAAAATTTAGGTCCTTGTGTATATTACAACGGAAGGAGGTTTTATATATGTGTGTGTGTGTGTAGATTCAAGTTTTCTAAATCATTTTCCTCTTTCAATTGTTATTGTAGGCTTCCAGCAAAAAATAAAAACTGGAAGTCTTTTCAAGTCCTTGGATGTTATGTAACTTGGTTCAGCCTCCTATTCTTGGTTGTGCTTGCACGTCCTACTCAATTTCAGTATTGTATTATTCAGATAATTAAAATGGAAGCATGTAAAGAATTGCCAAGATCATGTTACATTTATCAAGACACTAAAGTAAAGATCATGCAAAAAGAAGAAAAAAATTTCCAGGATCCAATAATGTGCCAACTCATCCATCTGAGGCCCACTATAAAAGAATAAGATTGGAAATCTAGCCAAAAAAAAAATGCTGTCTAACCCTATGAAGCAGTGTTGGTGTGCTCATTAGACTGTTGATATTTAGTTTCATACTAAATTGAGCCATTTATTGCAAGTTTTAACTTAATACACCCAAAACCATTTCATCCCCCAGCCCCCAATCTAGTCAGATTTATTGCCATATACGATTCCTAGATTATTTAAATGATTAATGTTAACAACACCTAAAAATAAGTTTCCAGTTAATAAAACTCACTTTTAGCCAACTGCTCCAAAGCAGTTCCTAATATTGACACCAGGCTACAACCATATGGTCTCAACCAAAATTTTATAGTTAATCATTTGCCACACAAATCAAAAAGGAACTTGGCGCCCAAGATTTAGTGGATTCAAATGCATATTTGATCATCAATGAAAGTATTGATTGCAAATACAAATTTCAATTAAACTATTTGCATTTATCCAAATGCTGATGCTGGCCCTTCTATAATTAGATAAGACACCAACTTAGACACCAACTATGGAAACCTAACAACTAATAGAAACTCTAAACAGTTAGCAAGGATTGCATCAAGCAAAACTCTATTTAGTAGTTTTACTAGTTTAAAATAGTTGAAGTCTAGCATATAAATTCACGAATCATATTATTTCCATGATTCGTGAACTTAGAAAGATGCATTCACAAAAACAAATAATAGTTGATAAAGGATCATGAAAAACTAAGATAATTAACAACTTAGAAAGATGGGTTTGCTGATTGAATTTGATAGTTTCATTAATAGAAAGTATACCTGGTGATAACAACAGGGATGCCTGCATAAGCTGCATAGACAGCAGCTTTTACTTTGGCAGTCATACCACCTCTTCCCAACCTAGATTTTTCTCCAAAAGTAATTATTCCCTCAAGCCTTTCCTTAATGTATGTATGAATCAGCTTTGAGTGGGGATCACTAGGAGGGCCACTATAAAGACCATCAACATCACTCAACAGAACAAGAAGGTCGGCTTTTAGCTCCAAAGCTAGTAGAGCTGCTAAACTGTCATTGTCCCAGAATATACCAGAAGAGTCCTGAAAAGATTGAACACGGTCGGGATAACAATACAATCATATGCCGTACTAATAATATAGTTACTTGCAGCAAAGACTTTTAAAAGTATTAAGAACATCACGAGATCAAGCAATGTACTAGAGAAAAGACAAATTGAACTTTTCCTCCAACCCTAACCCACCCATTTTCACTTCTTTTTGAACCTAAGAAGAAAGACACTCAAAAACCAGGATGTGCTACAAAGGGGAGTGAGATTTCTTAGCTTGTGAATATAAAGCACTTATATTATCCATTTTACCAGACGAGTGAATGTTTAAATCCAATACCAGAAATACTTCAAACCGCAAATTAAGAAAACAAAGAAATGAGGCATACCTCATATGGAGCTTTCCTGGTGCTGACTGCATCGTTTTCATTAAATATAGGAACAACTTTTAGAGCCAACAATGATTTTACTGTTTCAGTTAGTTGCTTTCTGAAGTCTGAGTCCCTAAAATCATTATCAGTCACAAGAAGCTGAGCTGATGTCACATCCATCTGTCAACAAAAGACTGAGCATTAATCCAGTATGAAATATGAAAACATATAGTAGGAGGTTAACTTCTATAGCTAGAAAGGGGAAGTCCTGTAGATCAAAAGGCAAGAAGCATATATAACCATGTACAAGCATATATAGTAGGAGTCATGAAGTAGTACAAAAATTATGATATTCACCTGACTGAACAATGTATCATAGATAGCCATGAGACCATTTTGTCCAACAGCTGCACAAGCCTTCCCATCAAGCTCAGCTTGTGGTTTTTGGAGGTCAGCAAAGCTTCAAAACATGAACAGCATCATTCAATCAAAAAATTAAAAACATTAATTAGAGAAATCTTTAGAATTCTATCCAGTTTTCACATAGACAAGGCATTATTTCTAAAAAGGTTCTAAATTTTGGTTGATTCAGACAACTGTGCTCACATTGCACTCTGTTGGTGCTAATGACTTCTTTTTTAGATAAAAAAGATCGCAAACGACGATAGATATGAAAATTTGACTTGTCAAATAAAAATACATTATGAAAAAATGATTCTTTACTGAACAGAGCGCTTACAACAACTAGTTCCTCATAAGTAGCGTAGAACATAAACTTAAAACTAAATATATGAAACAAGCACTGAAAGAAAAGTTTTTTTTATATATAGATAATACAGATTTTAAGGAATATGAATGAACTCGGGGAAGAATCCTCAGTGATCTTTCATCATGCATGTGAATTGTGATGAAGTCAAAGACAGAATGAGAACCTGCTGTTGACTAATTTCCTGTATCTAAGTCGTTGACGGCCAACACCAACTGCACCTGATGTCACCAAAATAACCTCATATCCTTGATAGTTTAGTTCCTGAATCTGCATTACATTTAAAGGTCAACATTGTGAGTTATAAGCTCTGAACATGCCAAATTAATTTTAAGATTGTTTCAACGTGACATGATTAATCTTAAGAATGACGTGGCCTACTAGTTTACCTGCTCACAAAGTGCTCCTAATCTTCCAACAGCCAGTCTTCCATCACCTCGGGTGACAACAGCCGTCCCAACCTTTAATGATCAAATACTATCATTAGCAAAATGTAAAAGAGCAATTTCACTCATTATTATAACCATGTGGAGGTTTAAATTTGGATTCACACTTTCAAGAAATGTGCCAAGCAATGGATGTAAAAAAGATACGATATGACAAAAAAAATAAAAGGAAAATAAAAAATCTTTGAAAGACTGAGGCCATCAAAATTTCAAACCTAGAGATACAAGACAAGCAACAATGAAAGATAATAATTATTAAAGTCATTAGGCAACACAGTCAATTCTTCCAAGTGAAAAGTCGATAATTCATTTTCATTCATTTCGAGTGCTTTAGAATCGATGAATAGGATGCGTAACAGACAAAGAAGAGGCAATAGCTTCATATATGCAAAATAAAACCAAGTTACACAGTAAGTGTTTGCTAGGAAGTAGGTCCCTCACATTGTTTTGAAAAAAATATGAGTAAGATATTCATATTTTCTTTGATATCTCACTACAAGTCCTCCACTCCAAAATTAAGGATAAAGTTAGATAAAAAAAAAATTAATCTTTAAAATGTCATTTAATTAAACTTTGTGCCACTCAAATTATTGTCATATAAATTGGGATGGAAGGAGTACTTGTTTGATTGATTTGTAGTGATTTTTGAAGGAGCGCTGACCACATTTATTAGGCTTGTGGCGACTGATGATTCTTCATCTTAATTTACTACATAATGAAAGGGAAAAATTTGTGGAACACACCATGCTTTAGTAGAAGAGTCATTTCTCACCAACACAAATACTCAGTTCGATACTCATAACACAGATGTATGAGAATTCACTCTCCCCAATACCATAAAGAAAAAAGAATTAAAGAAAAGAATTCACTATCCCCAACTTATGCCAATTTAAAACTCAAAAAACTTTGTCAGCACATATATTCTACGATGGATCGTTCCAAATTATGATTCATTTTTTGCCAAACTCAAGCTCTAAAGAGAATTTTCAGTTGGTTACTAAACAAGGCAAATTATATGCGACAGTTATATCATGTGGTGCAAGTTAGGAAGGAGTCTAGTATTAGAGAACCTACTTCAAATCTCTATAAATTGTCCAAGAGTGTCTGTAATTAGGGGTGTTCAAACTTTTCGGTTTTTTCGGTTTTTTACCGAACCGATCGGTATCGTTTTTTTCGGTACCGGTTTTTTCGGTTTCGGTTTTTTATATTTTTTGGTACCGGTAGCGGTATGGACATTTTTGAATTTCGGTTCGATTCGGTATACCAAAAGAACCGAATTACATAATATAATAATAAATTTATATTAATTATTATATAATTAATAATAATTATATATATTGCTAATCGGTAAAAACCGAACCGAAAAAACTGAACCGAATTTGTACCGAACCGGTACCGAAACCGGTAATTCGGTTCTTGTTTTAACGGTAATTTCGATTCGGTACCGGTTCGATTTTTTACCGATGGACACCCCTATCTGTAATTGTAGGAGAGATGTTAAAAATGAAAATGAATATGACTTCACAAGTTGTGTCTCCCATTTCCCAACCTATTTCTCTCTCTTCTCACCTAAACTCTCTCTCTCTCTCTCTCTCTCTCTCTCTCTCTCTCTCTCTCACTCACTCTTCTCAACTAAAATTCTCGGATTCTCATCTTCTTTTTTCTTAACTCGGTTACTTGCTATTGCGGTTAGGATCCCCATTGGAGTACTAATTTCACAACGGAATACATACATGAGCCCTCAACATTTTCTATTCTATGGCTTTATGTTATCTTCCCCTTAAGCAAACGATTTGGAGATTATGATATGAAACCAACCAGCATACACCTTCAATCTTCACCCAACCTATAATTTAATTTAGACCACCGTGTATCTAATAATTAATGGGAGTTGATGTGTCTCCAAATCCCACATAATATACTAAATCTAGGTCATTGCAAATTTTTCAAACCCCAAATTTTTCCATAGAGGACTATTTTCCATAAAGCAGTTCGAGGGCAGTTTCATATATAAAATACCACCTCTATCTCACCATTAAAGTCAAAAATAAAAGGCTCATTTACTTTATAGTAATACATATATCACCAGCACAAACGAATTGAAGTATGGTTTTCTCTAAGTGCTCTGCCCACCAATGCTAAAACATTTAGCTTACCAAATGAACAACTGCCACTGAAGGATAAGCAAGATTAGATGTTTAGCAGAAGTTAATTAATTCATTTAATTATGGGATAAAGTCTTATGCATTAGCACCAACTCCAGACAATGTTAAAACTTTGAGATAACAACTTAGACTTACGTGCACCAATTTGACATACCAAATTCTTCAAGTTAATAATACTACCCTGGTAAACAAAACAATTTTCACCATGAGAGTAACGCAGAAGCCTCATGCATGATGCAGGATCAAATTCCAAAAATTCAGGGCACTATCATTGTTAAGCCACTGTAGTATTTATACTCTCACCAAATAATAGCAGTGTTATTATGTTACAGTGACTTGCTATTTAAGGGATGTAGCGTGCTTTTTCACTTCTAGGCTTTATGTTATTAGAATGACCGAGATGAGATTAGTTCGACTAGATTAGAGTAGAATATATGATATGATGTTATCAAGTTTTCAAAGACTTTTTTCTAAACAAATAGTAGTCCAGAAGGATGTGCAGCAAAGACTCCATAAACATCACAAATAAATGAATTTTGTAATACTGGTCCTGGTAGGTGGCGGCTGAGCCGATGGAAATAATAACATAGCTCACAGGAAAATAAAACTTCGTTTTCCAAGAACATATCTAGATGCGACATCAGAAGATAGATATTTAGAATGACATGAGACCCTAGCAATAAATTCAACTTCATTAAGACCTCTTATGCAACACGATATAAAACAACAAACGGTACCAAACACCGTCATGCAATCCTATTTACATATCAACATTAGAAACAAATCTAGTTACATTAATCATATCACCTAGGAAATAAAATAATAATAATAATAATGAAAAAGGCCCAAAGTTCAGTAAATGACTCATTTCTAACCATGATCCTTCCATAACTTTACAAACAAATTTTGATCAAGATTATAATAGAAACAATTATCTATAAAATGTCATGAAGATCCAAACTTTAACCAAACAAAGCACCTCGCTGCATTAAAAAGCACTATGAAATGATTGGATTATATATTAAACACTCAAAAAAGACAAAGAGCCAACTTTCACTGATCAAAATTCATATAATTGGACTGGCAGAAGTTTGTGAGAGAAAGAAAAGTACGCATGCAAGGTATTACCAAAGTGCTTATGACCAATCCTAAGCCAATCAAGAATTTCATCAAATTTGCAACTCTTTTCACTCTAAGAAATAAAATGTACAGTGATTAGACAATCCACCAATAGATTCCAAATTATTAAAATCTAAGCTCAAAATGATTATAAACATCATAAATCATAAAAAATTAACCAACCAATTCACAATGACACACAGAATTAGGGTTCAATAACAAAATTAAACATCAATTAAGAACAATACAATAATAAATTAGAACATATGAAATGGGAAAAAAATGTCAAGTAGACCTTGATAACCAGGCGCTTTACGTCTTTGAGAAAAGCTCGAGTTGAATCCACTCCGTCCATTTTCGATGATTATCCTCGAAAACGAAGACGCGACGACTCGAAAATCTCAAAGTAATATTTCTCAGTAGAGTTTCGATAGGTTTCACATAAATTATCCACTATTTCTATATCTATATGTATCTCTCTATATATAGCCGTGAAGAGGATATATGCAAATCACCTGGACATAGAAATTACGCCAAGGGGGAGAAAGAAGTGGAGGGCGGCATTTTGGGAAATGAAAGATGCGTGGCGTGTTTCTATTGGGGAATAGGAAGATTGGAAGTGGTTCCCGGGTGCAGGTGATTGGAAGGGGAAATTTGGGTCTAAAGTGTCAACGTGTTGGAA
This sequence comes from Hedera helix, assembly GCA_947179155.2. NCBI lineage: Eukaryota > Viridiplantae > Streptophyta > Magnoliopsida > Apiales > Araliaceae > Hedera > Hedera helix. Next base: position 24,573,960 of record OX359285.1, read on the forward strand.
GATGAGGACTAAAGACAAAATTAATGACGTGTGTGTTTGGGTCTGCCCGTGCTGCCCAAACAGCACCCCGAAACCAGCCGGCTCATGTGCGCCTTCTGACTTCTGTCCTTCAAATTTCAATCTCTTCATTTTCTTATAAAAGTTTTTTATTAACTTTTACGATTAAATTAATTATTTTTAAAATTAATAATTAAATATATATATTTAAATTATTAAAAAAAATATTAAAATTAGTACTAAATTATATATAATTTATAATATTTATAGATTTTTTACATATATATAAAAAAATAATAAAATATATTAATTTAAAAAATAATTAATTTGATCATAAAAATTAATAAATAATTTTTATCCTGAGACGGAAAGAGTATTATTTATAAAAAATAAAAAAATATTAGGTTTTGTCAAGTGGATCTTGTTCCCAGTTTTTAAAATCTTTTATTTTGATTAAGAACTAATCTAAGCCAATAAAAATATTACCCTGTATTGGTAGATGGAATATTACCCGTTGTTTAGAAATATATAGGCTACGATTGCCAACACGTAATCAAGATTATGTTTATCTTGAATTTTAAGATTTGAGGATAATATTAAAATGTCAAAATGACACTTGTTAACACAATTTTTGTCAAAAGTGTGATGCAGACTCGTAAATAAAAATATTAAAAGTTTGATTACCTGATTATAAAATTTGAAAATTTAATCATTAAAGTAAAAAAAAAATAATAACTCAATATAGTAATTTATATTTAACCCTATTATAAATATATGATCTAAAATATGGAGGATTTCTTAACCCAAATCACTTGTGGGTCAATTGGATTGTATTTGAATCACTGATTATGTATTCAATGTTTCACAAAAATAATTTTATTTATTGGATTTTCTTAATGTGTGTCCTTATGGCACACATTAAACGCAGAAAACAATATATAATATTATTTGTTTATGTAGGCGCACTAAATTTAATGTATAAAAAAATAATATACTAGTGGACCCATGTATTGAATTCAGTGCAACTATATAAAGAAATAATTTTTAGCGGGTCTCATTTCTTGTTTTTCGCGCCTAGTGTGTGCCCTTAGGGCACACATTAAGCGGATCCTTATTTATTTTATATTTCTATCGATAGCATTATAAAATAATTAATCCAATATACTCAAATTTATAATTATAATTTTATTATCATTCTAGTTCTTTTAAACAGAGAACTTAATATTTTTTTTAAATAAATATGAAATAAAAATACATCATTTTTATATATAAATTTTACAATGAGACGTAGTAAAATACAACTCAAACTCAAGCACGTAAGTCGACTAAAATTGCATCATAATTTTTAATTAAATTAAATTCAAGACTTATCATGATATGTCGTTGAAACATTGGCCTAACACACTAAAGTTGATCACTATACAATGACATGTGAAAAGTGACTACGGGGAGAGATGAATAACATAATTGAGCAGCCGCGTCCCAACAAATAGACTAGTATTGAAATATCCATAATTAACACAAATTTTCCCACAAGAACGAACCAAAATAAGAGCTTGACATTTGCGCATTGATGTGGCACCATAGCTTGCCTTGGCTTAATTATGGGGTTTGGTAAAGATAAGCTTGGAAATCTAAACTCTCAATCAAACAACATACGTATATTTTATTTCTTTATAGATTAGTTGAGTCCCGCACAGAAGTTGTCTGCTTGTGAATGTCTCTTTAGTGAGCGAGAGCTGCTGGCTTTTAGATATATTCTTTCATATCTTTTTATAATTATAATCTCGGTTGGATATATTAAAATTATAAATTATATTTATAACTTATTTAAATACGTTTATATCTAAATTTATAAATATAGAGAAGTATAGAGGAAATAATATAGATGAGAGCAACTCACTTCGGTGACTGCCCACCCTACAATCTTCATGTGCTCTTCTTTCTTAATTAACCCTAAAAAGCTGAACATGTTCATGTGATTACCTCTTTATAACAACAAAAGTTTGATGATCACGTTTGAGAATCTACTCATGTTGTATATGCAATCATTGTACTCTTGGATTATATTTATTTGTAAAAAATATATTTAAAATTAAACTATTTATATTAATTTAATGTTATTTTAGATTCTTTTATTTCATGATAAGAGATTATTAGTCCATTAATATTGTATTATTAGTTTCATAAAGTCATTTAATAGCTTAAAATTAGGGAGACTATTAATTCCATAAAATCATAAAGTCTAAGTTTAGTGACTCAATAATTTTTTTATTTTTTATTTTCATGTTTTCTTTATCATAAATTTAGCATTCTCAAAAGTTGATTTAACAGCTTAAAATTAAATTTTTTACAAAATTTTTGGTATTTATTTATTATTAAAAATATAATATATCATTTGTCATTAAAAATTAAATAAAAAATAATAATAATAAAAACTTTTAAATTATTAAATCACCAAACTTAAACTTTTGAGATAACTCGGACCAACTAACATGTGTCAAATATATTATAAAATTTACCTGATAAATTGATTCTAAACCGATTGTTAAGCTTAGTTGAAATGTTTCTTAAATCCAGTTCAAAATATGTCATATTCTTTAGGACATGTTGCAAACTTACACGTCAAATCAAATGTCTATTAATGACCTACGAGATGTTATTTTAAAATTATGATATTATTGATATTATATTAAATTTTATTGCAAGTGTATTGTAGAATTTGTTAAATATAGTTTTATACGACAGATGGTCCAGTTTCCAAGACACTGTTTAGGGTCAACTGAACATTTCAGACCGTCCGTGTTTAAAATGACAAGGGGTAGTTGATGCATCACAAGTGCTAACAACTATGGTCCACCGGAGAAACTCGACTGGGACGAACTATAGAAAATACATATATTCCACGTACATTTGTAGTGCTACAAGTAAAAATGTCGGTGGCACGACAAGTGCATAACCATTAGACTGATCCTGCCGTCATACATCAAAGCTCTAATAATTATGAATTTTATTATATATAATAATTTATACAATAATTTTTTATAAAATAATAAAATTTATATTTTAATTATCTTATAAAATTTATCATTTTATAAATAATTATTGAATAAATCATTACGTATAATAAAATTGAATAATAATTTTAGTGAATTTTGCTATACATAATGATTCATATAATAATTTTTTATAAAATAATAAATACCAATATAAATTATTATGTATAATAAAATTCTTCTTTAGTGCATCAAATACGTGGCACAATTCCGAATAGAAGCAGACAAATACCTGAAATTAATATGAACAAAATGTTAGCACTACTGCCCAACAAGTTAACTCCTGATGGGACACAAGCAATGTGCATTGCCTGCAAAAATAAGAATAATTATTAATTAAAAGGTATAGGTCGTTACAAATTTTACATTTTGTTTGTTAAATTATTCACACCTTCCATTGTAACATTAAAAATCCTTCTCAGATCTGAAATCCAATTCCCCCCTCCCCCACCAAATAAAAAAATTTAAAAATATAATAAAATAAAAATCCCACCCCCATAATAGAAATTTTGAAATCCCTCTCTTTATTTACCTTTGGTTTAGCATGACCATTTAAAAAAACTAATGTGTTTTGCTCATAGCAGGGGTATAGTTACAAAAACAATTAAACGACCTGATTTAGTATTATTTTTCACGATTCGTAATGATTTTACTCGGTTAAGTTATAATGAGCAATTAGAGGTCATTGATAACCCGGATCAAGATAACCTAGAGTTGAGTAATAAAGAAATTAAAAGGAGATTAGAAGTTAGCTAAATCCAATCTTGCTGAGCAGGACCAATATTTCATTAGTCTATTGAATCAAAGCGATTTCTGAAAATTTTAACAGGGGCCATGGCCACTCGAGTAGTAGTACCCCAACCATCTGTCCCTGGGCAGAAATTGTTTTTTTTCTTTTTCCACCTTCATTATTGCTATATCAAACTTAATGAAACGTACAGATTATAACAATCAAACATTTTAACAATATTATCAAAGCTTCCTATTCTTAACATTACATAAACACCGACAGCACTGCGGCGCTGCCTTATTGCCGCAGACGGATCACTCTTTTTAATTATTTTTGTCGTACCTTCCATGTGATTATGTTCTCGAACAACTAGTGAAGAGGTATAGATAACATGAACTACACCATGCGCAACATGCTGTTGGGAAGATCATTTTGCCTATCTATGTTTGTAAAAATATAGGTGGAGTAAGATTACATGTATTAATTTATTATCACTACGTCCTATTTTATTTCGTTATGAATCTATTATTTAATTTTATGTATTATATTTTGTCATTTCTAAAGTTATTTTGATAATAAATTATAATCACAAGTGAAAATATAGTAGTATATTATCCGAGATATCAAATCATGACAAATAATCTTTAGAATTAATAACATTTTAATCATAAGCTAAATAATTTCTAATAATATTAAATCAGTACAAATATTTCTATCACATCCATAATTTGTTTTTGTTTTTGTTTTTTTTTTTGCGCAAATAAACGTAGAATGCATAAGAGAATATATACAAAAACTAACATATTATTATATAGCCATACCAAGCCTATTAAACGGATTCGAATGAAGTGTTCGGATGTACTCAATATTGTTAATTGTTTACATAAAATAATACTTTTATTTGAATGTCAAGTATCGAATATGAATATTTTAATATAAAGTGAAAATTATTATTTCTTAGAGGCACACCAGAGATTTAGAATTTTTTTTGGAGGGAGGAGGGGGGTTGAATAGATATTTGAAATTTTTTGCTTGTTTTAAAGATCAAATATCAGATAATTAATTTAACACAACGGAATAATAGAATAAAATTTCCCTTAAAATTTTAATGAAATCTCGATTCTAACTTTGGTGCATGTGAATATTAGTCACTAATAGATATAGCAGTTTATGACGAAATGTAAATGCTTAAAATAAATAACAAAAGATGTTTTAAGTGGTTCAAAGTATCAACACTCTTAGTCCACTTTTTTACTTCAACAAGTAAGATATTCACTAAGGATGGGTCACATTGACCTGATCATAAAGATCTCTTACAACAAAATTTACTAAACAAATATACATTAATCACTTTTGTTTCATCAAATTTATATATGCAAATCCTAACAAAAATTACGTATAAGAAATTTGACTACTAAAAGTAATGAGACATACCAATAGGACCTATATGAGTAACTAAGGTTGACCATGCATATCTTCGTCAACCTTCAAATCTTAGAAATAAGTAACTATAGTGACATACCAACAGGACCTATTTGAGTTTGATTCCCCGCCCTCCTCCTTCAGTACGTGATGAGATAAATATTTTGAATAAGAGCTTATTGTGATCTGTAGCAGCATCCTTTGCTTCACTGATGATATCCTGAACTTGAATATCAAGTACAATTAAGAAATTAACATATAATTTGTACAAAAATTCTTATTGGACGATACTACAACAATCGTAAGTACTTAATAAGATATCTAAAAACGCAATGAGTGCTCCAAAATTTAAAGCAATATATATGGCCTAATAAACTAAAGTTGATGAAATTAAGAATAATGACATGTGAAAAGTGACTGGGGCGAGAGAATATACATAATTGAGTAGCCGCGTCCCAACAAATAAATAGTTCTTAATTGAAGAAAAAATGGCCACCAAAGCCACCAACCCTGCAAAACTACGATCGAAAGCAATCGATCAATCATCAATAAAAAAATATAAAAAATATATTTATTTATAAAAAATATGTTTGAGATTGAATTATATATATTAATTTAACATTATTTTGAACTATTTAATCTCTTGATGAGAGATTATTAATTTTCTTAATGTTAGACTATTAGTCCCATAAATCTATTATTAGCTTAAAATGAGGGAAACTTTTAATTTCAAATTCATCACGAAATTATATAATCAATCATAAATAGCCTTAGAAATGATTAAAAAAATAGTCCATGAGACTATTTAACGAACTATTAATCTCCTATCATAAGATTAAATAGTTCAAAATAATGTTAAATTAATACAAATAGTCCAATTCTAATCATATTTTTTTACAAACAAACATAGTAAAAAAGGTACCTATTTAGTTAGTACCCAGAGGTTTCAATAATTTAGCATATTTTTTTCAACTCAATTATTTAAGATTTTTTTTTTAATTTTAACATTAAACATGTAAAATTCAAGAGTTTTTTTTAATTATTATTATTAAACATTCGGTGTATCATTTACATTAATATTATTGTTTACATTATATTCAAAAAATTTATTTTAAATTTACCAAGGATATTTTAACCTTTAGTTTTCTTAATTCATTAACCTAATTATAAAGTTATCTCATTTACAATATAAATAGGACTCTCACTATATATATACACCAAATTACACCCAATTTTTTTATAAATTCAGTATGAATCAATAATCTCTTGAATTAACTATTTTTTAGAAGTGATGATTTTATTATACAAAAATAATTGTCAACACTTATGCTATCCTATTAAATTAAGAAAAATGTAATATTTTTATTATTATAAATATTCGCTTAAATACGTTGTTCTTAAAATTTGTCAATAATTTTTATAGTTTATTCATATTTTTATTTTTGTACAAGTTATAATGTAAAACAATATTTTTCCTAAAATTATATGGATATATATTAACACAAGAACCAACCAAAATAAGAGCTTGACATTTGTGCATTGAGGTGGTACCATAGGTTGCCTTGGCTAATTATGGGGTTTGTTAGAGGGAAGATTCAAAATCTAAACTCTCAATCAAGAACACACACACACACACACACACATATATTCACAAGATTTTTATTCTTTGTTTGGGTCCCACACAAACTCAAAAAAGGTTGTCTGCTTGTGAATGTGTCCCTTCAGTAATTTAGCAAAAAAAATAATAAAATGTGTCCCTTCGGTGACTGTCCACCCTACAATCTTCATGTGCTCTTCTTCTTTAAATAACGCTAAAAAGCTGAACAGCTTCAGGTTCATGTGATTTACTTTATATAGCAGTCCAAAGTTTGATGATGATGGATAAGAATTAAATTTACTATTTGGTGTATGTGAATTCATCAATCAAAATGCATGAACGTTACTTGTTTACATTGATTATGGAAATACTATTTCTTAAATCCAATTCAAAGCACGGCATATTCTTTAGGACCGGTTGCAGACCGAGCCATCATAAAACTTTAGTAGTGTCAAATTACGAATCCATAAATAATTTAGTTAGAATTTGAGAATAGCATCTTTGAGCTAAATTTTTTAAATAATTTTATATTTTTAGATTATATATATAAAACATATATTTAATTATAATAATAATATAATAATTATTAACTCTCTATATATTTATATGTATGTATATATATATACCCTATGGTCCCTAATAGATTTTTTTAAAGACAAATTATTTATAAATAAATAATTTTTTTAAAAATAATATAAAAATAGATTATTAACATACATATATAGAGAAAGTAGAAATAATATGAGATTGAGATTTAAATAAAAAAATTATAAAATTTTAATTTGATCTCAAATTTTATAAATTTTAGTGAAATTAATTTGTATATAATATTTAAAAATTTTAATTTTGTTCATATATTATAAAACAAAATAAAAAAGTTCAATGGGGTCAATTACAGTGACTAAGTGGCTTCGTCGCTGGTTGCAAACTTTCACATCAAATCTAAGTTCTATCTATTTGTAAAAAAGAGTTTTTCTTTTTTCTTTTTTGGTTTCAAATATCGAATTTTGTTTGTTAATAAAAAATGGCACTATGCCCTCAAGTATCACAATTATATTACTACGTTATTACTGTTAAATTAAATACTTAATTTTAAAGTAAATCTTAAACAAAAATTTGTCATTGAAAATAATTTTGTAAATTTATCAATGAATTTTTTTGTGAGGGTATTAAACATTTTCTAATGATGAATTTCAGTTCAAATAAAATAAGATAATTGATATTTTCAGAAGAAAAATTAATATTTTCATAAAAAAATTCTTACATGAATACTAGACAGGACTCGCATCATATAAGATCTTATAAAAATATCAATTTTTTTTAGTAAAAATAATAATTTTCTAAAAGAAAATCCCTTCAAAAACAATAAGGTTGCTTTCCCCTTTCTCGGTGTTTGTAAATTTGAGGGATAGGGGGGAAGAAAAAGTATAAATAGAAATCGGTGGTATTTTAATTTTTCATTGTTATATTTAGAGAAATAATGATATTTTTATAAATAAAAGTTATAATTTTATAAGTTTAATTTTACATGAATAATAAATAAATCCTACACTTACGTGAATTTTTTTTTATAAAAATATAAAATTTTACTTGTAAAAATATCAACTCGGTCTCTATATTTATTAGTTTAAGGAGGGAAATGATCTTAGTTATAATTTCCTTTTATTCTGAGTTTAAAAAAAAGAAAAGAGAATAAAAAGAATTTTAATAGTTAAATTACACTATTACTATATTAACTTTCATATAAAAGTACCCTTCCCATCCTACCTTAATCCTCTAAAAATGAGAAAACACGCAAACATATAATTTGAGAATATTTTAATTACTTTCCCTTCTTTTCTCTTTTTTTTCTTTAAGCTGAAATTTACAAACATATATTTGTTTTTCAATTTTGAACTGGAGGAAAAAGAATTGGCCACTTTTTTTTTCAAAATTATTTATTAAAAAATAAACAGATTTATACATAAGTCCTAATTCTTTTATAATTTCCATTATAACCTCTAAATTACAAACACAACAAAATTAATGAGTGAAGCTTAGGAAAGAACCACATCTTGATGAAGAATGCTAAACCATACTGCAAGACACAAGCAGCACCAATGTCAGACCATTCATTTGTATATGTATAGGACTGATGATTTAAAGTGACAAAGCTAGCTGATGACGCAGCACCAGTGGACTATACTTGGAGTTCCAAATATATGATGTTCATTTTAAAATTTTGTAATTACCATAAAACGGATATTCGTCTTGAATCGAATATTATTTGTATTCATATCCGTTTAAAACAAATACAAATATAAATATATGCTATATGAATATTTGTATCCGTTAATATACATATCCGTAATATATATATATATATATATATATCTTATTTAATATTAATATACAATATAACAAAATATTAATATCAATTGATTGCACATTTTTTTATGGCTATTTTACCATATACAAAAAAATTACACATGAATATAATATCTAGTGTTATTATTTTATTTAGTTGATTGTACATTATTTCTAATTTTTATTTGATTAAGTATTTTGTTGGTTATTAATTTAATATTGTGAAAAAATTAAAAAAAAAATAAAAATTATTATTTTATTTTGAACGAATGCGTATATTGATACAAATGTTAGGGTTTCGACACAGTGAAAACAGCGGAATTTAAATTTTTTACCGAAACCCTAAGCCAGGATCCATGCGAAAATTGATTAATCAGAGGTTTATATTATTTTATCGATTATCCAAGATGGACAGGAGATGATGTAAATTCTAGAACAGTTTCGAATCTTCAACGCAATCTAGCGACTGCGTCTCTACGGTATCCACATGAATGCTCCGCGAACCGTCACACGATCTGCAGCAAAGGGATCTGCGGTACTAGCCACCAAGATCAGAATTTTTGAACTATTTTTCTCTCTAGCCTCTTTCTGAAAGCGGCTGGGGTTTTTAGTTTTTTCCTTACGTGATTTAGACTACTGATATATCATAAATATAGTAGTTAATAGGAATTAACCAAAACCTAATTTAATTAAAAAAAATAAATTTTGAATTTATATATATTATATTTTAATTAAGTCTTACTTAATTAATATACATATATACAAATTATCCTATTAATTTAAATTCGTAATTTTAAATACTATCAATCATATTGACATATTTAAAATACTTACAATTTAAATTAATTCTCTTTTAAATACGTTCTAAGTGTGTGACTCAATAGGTTATTATTATATTGACAATAATTTTAAAATCATATTATAAAATTATAAACAGCGAGCGGCATCTAGTAATGCATCACTGCTACTCAAATAATAATAAGATCAGTGATTCGATACAACCTTTTCATGACCAATGTTTCAAAGTAATTTAATCCTTTTAACCTTGACATCCTAGATTAAACTCAAGACATCGAAAGTGTCATACTCTTCATAATTTAATCTGAGTTTTCTTGATCAATGAGTAGACTATATGAAACAAATCACCATTTGAGCATGGTTATGCGTTTCATAGTCCTACTCAATCAAAAGGCCTATGGATATCACCCCTAATATATATGAGGGTTAAATTCCATCTAGATCACTCATATTCTTCACACGATTCATGATGTACCTAATAATCACATTTATTGTCCACCCTATTAAATGTGACCTTTGATGATATTAAAGTACACAAATTCTCGTGTAATAATATAGTGACTTCAGGTCGGAGGATCATTACATTATTGTCACTATGAGAATTTCTTATGACACTTTGCGTAATGCTCCATGTAGAATTCTCATGGTGGGTCTATCCAGTACATTGTTCTCCAATATGTACCTATGCATTGACTCAAATATCTCATATATTTATGACCAATGAGATTTGGTCATCAGTTAATCCACATACTAGTCTCAATGCATCATTGTTGTCCCATTAACAATGATACTCGACTAGGGACATTTAAGAGCAATTATACTAATTGTAATTATATAATCTCATGTTCAAGTCACATACTTGAAGCTATATATAATTCGTATCACTATTCTAAGGACTTTTATTATGCTAACATTTATATAACGCATTAAATGAAATCATAATAAAATAATCCATTTATGCAATCAAATATAATATCAAAAAATGTTAAGCAATTACATCAAATAATTAGCCTCTAGGGCATCAACTCTAACAACAAATATGTGAATATTTGACATATTTATTTATATTATATTATACAAAATATATATAGATAATACTCGCATTCAAATATTATCCTCGAAATACGAAAACAAATATTTTATGTCATATATTTGTTATAGTTACAGATGCAAAGAGAATATCAAATTTTATTTTCAAATACAAATATACCTATATCTACAACCGAAAATATCCTTTTACAGCCTCACACCAATCATCGCACCAACGATAATAGTGATGCTCGTCCACCAAAGAAACTCGACTGGGATGAGTAATTAATGACCTATACAAACTGCATACCCCCTTTATTCTTTATTATTTATCTTTTTAAAATTATATAAAAAATAGTGGGAAAATTAAAATTATATTTAATATTTAGAATAATATTAAAAATTAAATAATTAATATTTATTTAAAATTTTCAAAGGACAAATATTAAAAGATAAAAACACTTCTCTAAAATAATATTTAAAAAGGGACAGAAGGAGTATATTCCAAGAATATTTGCACTGCTAGAAGCTACTCCATCATTTATATTATATGGGTCATTTAAGATATAATCACACATATTAAGAAGTTTCATTAATACTAATGTTAAATAATTAATGTTGATTTAAAATTTTATTATTACTCATGTACTAATTAATTACTCTATCTATTCCTAATTATTTGACGTTTTAGAGAGTTATTTTTATTCCTATATATTTGACGTTCCCAGATTTCTATGACATATTGATTACACTGTTTCCTTAATTATCATTAAATATCAATACTCTCTTTAATCCTCTCTCATTTTTCCGGTGCTATTTTTTTTTCTTTTAATTTATTCTTATTGGATAATTCTCTTTCTCTCTCTTATTCCTAATTAATTTTGGAAAGAGAAGTAACTGCATCAGATTAAGAGTAGGCTACTGTTCATATTCATTTCATTCCCAATACGTATTCATAACAAGCTGTTTAACAGCTTCCTTAATTGAACAAGGGTATTTTAGTCTTTATTAATTATTTTTTACTCATATTAGAGCTATTTAATAGCTTCTTTAATTCCTGTGTAAAAACCTTAAATGTTAAATACTTACGAATGGAGGGAGTACTCCTCTTCCTCTCTCTTTTTCAATTACTCTATTTTTAAGAGTAAAATAGAAAATAATTATATTTTTTCTCCTAAATATATATAAAACGACTTATATTTTATAAAAAAAAAAAACTTTTAAAACGATCTATATAATAAAAATGAGAGAATAGTTAATTTCATCCAACAAAGACATATGAAGGATGCAGATTTTATGAAATTGTCACATTTCTTAATTATATTTTAATTTTTAATTTTTAATTTTTTTATCGCAGATAGGCCCGTCAAACAAAGGCAACTCACAATGGACAATATTCACCATAAGAAATGCAACAAAAAATTAAAAATTTACCCAGAAAGCCTAAATTCGATACTAGAGACCAAAAATACCGGTGGCGCACAAGTGGATAACCGTATATTGATCCTGCTATCATATTAACGTAGCTGACGTCAAACCCTTCTGACTTCTTTAGTGCGTGGCACAGTATCCAAGGGCTGCAGTCACAAATAGCAACGCAGTGCAGATCCAGACAAGCCCATAGTTGAAATATAAAAAAAAATGCAGCAACACAACCCACAAAAAGAATTCTTAGGTCTTGCTACAACTATGACAACTCATGATGGGACACCAGCAATGTGCATGAGCTGCAAAACCAAGAATAATTTTAAGGTATAGGTGGTTACAAATTTCACATTTTTTTTATTAAAATATTCACAGTTGGGATATGTTTATTTGAGCTCATAATTGAAGTCCAGATTCGGGTCGTGACATTTGGCAAGTCAATTCTGTGTCGGTTTGGTGTTTTAAAAAGGCCAAGTTTAAGTTGATACCTTTCTGTTCGATTTTCTTCTATCTTTAAAAAAGAAATTTCTTACTTAATGATTGAAATCTTATTCCTATAAAAAATTTAATGGGTTTTTATTCTCAATTGATTTCGGGTTTCTTATAGTCAGACTTTATAAGTTAGTATAAATAAAGTCATGCATTAAAGTTAAGGTACACAATTATTTTCAGCACTAGAGTTTTTATTTTTCACTATTTTTGTCGCTTTGGATTTGTACTGACATTGGAATTATCTTCTGACCCAAGTCGTCAAACGTTTTAGTATGGTTAGTATTTATTCTCTGAAGTTTGGTAATTTGGTGAGCGGATAAAATTAGGTGCTAACATTGATACTAGAAGGAATGCCGTTTACTCTAGTGTCATTTTCTGTTCGTGAATGTGTCCCTTTAGAGTGCCACCCTACAATCGTGTGCTCTTCTTTCTTAAATAACCCTAAAAAGCTGAACATCTTCATGTTCATTTGATTTACTTTTCATAGCAATGCAAAGTTTGATTATGATGTATAAGAATCTACTCTGGGTGTATATGCATTCATCAATTAAAATGGAACATGAGAGCCATACATTAATAGTAGAAATATTTCTTAAATCCAGTTCAAAGCATGTCATATTCTTTAGGACAGATTGCATTATCAAAGCAAATGTCTATAATTACTAAAAAAAAGTCTCTTTTTTTTCCCGTGTCAGAACAAAAATACCAGTGGCACGACAAGTGCATAACCAGATATTGATCTTGCTGTCATATTAACGTAGATGAGATCAAAGCTCCAAGAACCATTGATGTCACTTCTGATTTATTTAGAGCATCAGATATGTGGCACAATTTCCAAGGGAAGCAATATTAGATATCAACGTAGTGCAGATCCAGACAAGCCCATAGCTGAAATATGAAAAATGCAGCACTACAGCCCAAAAAGAATTCATAGGATTTACTACAAGTACTCTACTACAATGACAACTCATCATGGGACAAAAGCAATGTGCATGGTCTGCAAAAATTATAATAATTTTAAGGTATAGGTGTCTACAAATTTTACATTTCGTTTGTTAAAATATTCTCATTGTCCATTTGTAACATTAACCCTTCTTAAGAGCAATCGTAGAGATTCGGTTGCATGCGAGGATCTCTATTTGGTTTGAGAATGTTTTTGAGTAAAAGATCGAGAATTTACAAGACATGATTTCAATTTTCAAATCAAAAATTGATGTTATTTCATATAAGAAAATGTACTTAAAGGTTTTTTTACTTCAAATCTATGATGTTACGTAGTTCAATTGTGGCTCGATCTATATCTTTTGGATTTATCATATTTGTATGACTTAAATTTTAATATAATTTCTTTTTATCAATTAAAAAAAAATCTAAAATCGAATCCCACCCTCTTGATAGAAAAATATTGAAATGAAAACAAAAATGAAATCCCTCTCTTTACCCTTGGTTTAGCATGATCGATTAATTCTCTCCTTTCTCTTTTTTCTATCTGGTTAAAAACTACCCCCCTACTAGATTTGAGAAGTGCTAGCTCTTTAAGTTTAGGAAAAGGTCCCCCTTAGATCTCTTTTTTCACTCTTTAATGCATAATAATAATTTATTATCCCTTATTGTAGTTTTCTCCATGACATAATTAATTTTTTATATTTTTCTTAGAGGATTTCATTATCATCTCTTGCGAGATTTTATTTTTTCCGACTTGGAGATTACATTTCTTTTTTGTGAGATTTTTTTCGTTACCCAAATTAATAAAGATAGATGGTTTAAATTTGATCATGACATTATCATAGCTGTTTGGACTTGCTTTGCTCGTGTTGAAAAATTATTCATGTATACATATTCGATTATTATTTTTATAATATAATGATTGTTCTTTAGGGGTATCAGAGGTGTTTAATTACTAATTATTGTTATGATTGATCCTTTTAATTTGTTGTTATTTAGTTTGATAAGATTGTAATATTTTTTGTATTGTAATTTTTTCATCTTTTGTAACCGCTTCAATATATTTCAATTTTTAGACTGTTTGATAAAAAAAATAAAAGTAAAAACAGAACAAAGAAAGAAAAGGGAGAAAAGCACGACCAATTAGAGAAGGTAATGAAATTATTGTGATTCACGATTATCAGACCATTATCCCATAGAAAATGCCAGACTATTCTCAATCTGTGTGCCCATACCGGCCATACGTGTAACTCCCGGGGTAGGTAGAGCAATTAGAGTTTTCTGATTAGGAAAAACGCCAGCATAATAAGAAAACTGGTAGTTTGAAACTAAACCATCAACTCATTCATGAAGAAAATGATTAAACTATTTAAAAACAACTAATTAAAAATATACAATATCTAAATATTATATTTATTTTAATTATTAAAAAATAAGATATAATATTAAAATTCATGTCATATTTTATTTTTTAATAATTAAAATAAATATAACAGTTAATTTTATAGTTAAATTTTTTTTTTGTCTAAACTTATCCGAAAACTTTAGAAAAAGAAAACCACTCT
Source organism: Hedera helix (assembly GCA_947179155.2). Taxonomy (NCBI): domain Eukaryota; kingdom Viridiplantae; phylum Streptophyta; class Magnoliopsida; order Apiales; family Araliaceae; genus Hedera; species Hedera helix. Next base: position 24,589,362 of record OX359285.1, read on the forward strand.
TTGGACCTTCACATTTCAGCACTGGGAGATACTCAGAGGTACTTGAATTATGATTTTCCTAGGATTACATTAAACATTATGCTCATTAAATTAGGAAACACAAGTTAAATCTATGTATATACCTCCTACGTCCCAAATTAAATGTTTAATTTTAATTTATTTAAGTTAAATTGACTATTTTTAATTTTATATCATTATTGTCAAAATATGGGTGAAGAGATTATAACATAGAGAAAATATATATGATTTATTATTTACCCTAATTTTTATAATTCTAAAAATATATTTATATATACTTAATTTTTAACTTTAAAATAACCAATTTGACATGCATTTATAAATTTATTTAATTTATTATCAGTAGTTAGTTATACATTATTAATTAAATAATATTTTTACACGAATATTAGTATAAAATAATATTAGTATGATATAATATAAAAAAATATAAATAATACAATAATTTTATAACAAATCCGGTGCTTCTTGTTAGTTTAATAAAGGAAAATAAGTAAATAATAGTAATCATCATCATAATTCAATCAAAATGGAGTTGTCAAACGTACTGGCATCAAATTAAGTCGAATCAATTGAACAACAATAATTAGATTAGGCAAATGATTAAATCAAACTAGCCTATTAGCCCTTGCGAGGTATGAATCTTATTTTGTTATTATTTTATTGATAATTTAATTATTTCTGTGTATAATTATTAGTTAGAATTCTGTAATCAAATATGTAATCAATAATAACAAAACAAATTTAAATTTTAAAATAATTTAGATACAAATAATAATAATTGTTCAAACATATAATAATAATAAATTTTATTTTGTATTGAGTGTAAGTTTATTATATTTTATAAAATTAATAATTAACTATGATTATAATTAGACATATTAATGAAATTCAAAAAACGAACCGACATGGATGTGACATAGATATCTTAACAATGCACTTATTATTAATAATTTAAAAAAAATTAACTAAATATTTAATACTACTAAGTCAACTCGATTAAATAATATGAATTATAATAGAGTTAATTCAATTTGTTCTTCAATTAATTGAAAATTAAATTAATCTCAACCTTTTCTTTTAGAAATATACAGGTATTGATTAATACGAATCAATTGAGCAACAATTATTAGATTAGGCAAACGAGCAAATGGAGATCAGTAAATAGTTAACAAAAATTCATCATCATTTTCAAGATAATGATGATCAACTGGCAACTAACGTGATAATCAACTACACCACCCACACCCAGACTCGGGCTGTACTACTTTTCATCCAATTAATAAGATAATTAATGAAACTTAAGTAAACAATGTGTTTTTAATTGTGACCGTGAGTTTTAGAAAAATTAATTTAAAAAGTATATTATAATTTTACACTTTATGTTCAAGTTTTAATTAAAAACAAACTTATCAATCTCGTGCGAAGTATGAGCGCCATGATTTATTATGTTAATTGTTAAGATAATCATTTAAATATAGGGTAAATTTTAATCAAAATTTTAAGAAGATAGTTGTAGTTATTAAATAATAAATTTTTGAATTGTATATATTGTAGGTTCTTTCAATTAATTATTAAGCTAAGCATTTGAATGAATTATAAATTTATTTAGCTATGATTATAAGAAAATAATTATTTTAATTTTATTTAAGGTTTTAATTAGTGAAATTCTATATTAATGTTTATATTGACAAAATTTGCTTAAAATTCTAATTCAAGTAGAACAATGAAACTCTAATTTTAATAAATTTTAATTTAGTTATGACAATTAATTAATGAGGAATTCACTATAATATTTCAAATAATTTACAGTTATCATTTTGTCAAAATATTCGCATATATTATTAATACAATTATTTGATAAAATTTTAATAAATTTGATTTATTTAGGATTTATATTGACAAAAAATATTTGAAATTCTAATCTGAATAAAATTATGAAACTTAAGTTTTAATAAATTTTAATTTAGTTATGTCCATTAGTAAGGAATGAATGTAGTATAATTTTTTTTAACTACTGTTATAGTTATTATGTTTTAAATTCACATATATTATTAATATAATTAATCATGTGATTTGGTAAAAATTTAAGTTTTAATTAATTAAATTATTTAAAATATTAATTTAATAATGAAGTTCACGACTAATGTTAATATAATTATATCATATGAGATGTTAATAGATTTTTTTGACATCTTAATATTTTAATAAAATTATAGCTATAAAATTATCCTACAAAAATTTATTAAGTTATATAAACTAAAAAAAAATTATTAAAAAAACACATGTGTAGGTAGCTCTTTGATTTTGTTTGTAAACTTTTTTATTTTTTGGGTGATATTTTTCTCATCTTCGAGCACTGTTGACTTCACGTTCCTTGGATGTTTTTTTTCCGAACCATTTCTTGATAACATTTTTTATTAGTAAATTTTATTTGATTTATGTTTATGGTACCAATACAACCTTAAATAAAAGTGAGAGAATGAAGTAAATACAATATTGATTATAAATAAAATCAAGTCATACATGTAACAATAAAATAATTTTTAAATAGCCTAATTATAAAAAAAAAAAAATAGTTTAGTAAAGTCAAGACAATGACAAATACATTATAAATATTATACATTGTAAGCTTCAAATATGTAATGACCACGAATTTTATTAAACATTGTAATTATAATTATTATATAATTAGCAATGAATTAAAAATTTTGTACTAATTAATTGTGCATTAGATAATTAAATAGATATACTGGTGTATGTGTATATTTATTTAAAGCAGTGAAGTAAGAGGGTATAATTAACTAAAACAAATCTAATTGGATTATATTTTAAATCCAAATGAGTTGTTAAACTAGGTCAATTACATTTACCTAGTAGCCCGTGTAATTAACTTAATTACTAGTCTATGTAATTAGTTAAACAAGCCCAACAAGCCCAATGCTTGATTTAATTAAATGTAACCTAGAATAATTAATGTATGTGACGCCCCCAAATCTGGGCCCACACAGCCCAAACTTGAGTCGTCAAAAGACTACAACAAAATTATTACAACAAAGCACAACGTACAACAATACAGTGTATAATAATACACAACTAAGTCTTCACTATTATTGTCACACTATTTTACAAAACGTGAAGACTATGATAACTATTCCTCGGACCCTCACTCCATTCCCCGGCTAGACCCTGTTATGTTTTCATCTCCTGTTGAAAAACAATGGAACAAAAGAAAGGGTGAGCTCAAATAGCCCAGTAAAGAATATCATGACTAAGATAATGACGAATAAATTATCATTAGTCTTCAACAGCTGAGTTCTTGATAGAATACAGTAGACTACAAGGTTTATATCAAAAACTGCAGTTAAATTCTTAAACAACGTTCAGATCAATAATAACAGCGGAATGAGTAATCTATTAGAAGAATAATGCAGACTATAATGTCCACTCGGTTCTCTTTTTAGGAAAAACATCATCAACTTTTATCATCTGAAATATCATTAGTCAAGATAATACAAATTCACAGTTCCTGATCATAATCATGCACATCAACAGTTCATCTTTGTACTACGGGCCAAAGATATTCAATATAGCACCAACGGTCATGATTATACCAGATTCAGCCTTTGGTCATAATCATACCAAACAACAGTTCATCTTTGCACTACGGGCCAAAGATATTTAATATAGCACCAGCGGTCATGATTATACCAGATTCAGCCTTTGGTGATAATCATACCAAACAACAGTTCATCTATGCACTACGGGCCAAAGAGAACTTTCACCACGTGCCATAAAAGACACCGAACAGATGTATCGCCTTTAACCTATTATATCGCCTTTAACCTATCATCTGTTCAACAAATATATCACATATGTGCCCCCGGCCACAGATATTCACAACAGCTTGATTTTTGGATGATTAGAATGATATAAATGATGAACAGAAGAAATAGGATAACAATAAGTATCGGAAGTTTACTTTGTACAGATTCAAATAATGTCCAAATTGTCAACATGATGTGGAGTGAAATTTAAAAATGATATTCAAGATCCACAGTTCAGAATAACGGTTACAATTCAATAGAAAGGTTCACGTAAATAGGAAGGTTCAGTTGAAATAATGAAGTTCAACTATTATGGAACATATAATATTTTCAGGAATTATAGAAGCAATAGTTCCATAATAAATTTCGATTTAGGAGTATGAAAGAAAATAATATCCCTTACCGTAGCAGGTTTGATTAACAAAAGGTGAAGGAAATTAATACAAATGGTTATTCACCAACAGGCGGCAATCCGCTCCGTAAGGTTATTCCCACAATTTAATAGAATTTGAGTACAAAGAGTTATTCACCAAACAGGCGGCAATCCGCTCCGTAAGGTTATTCTCAGAGATTAATAATGAATGAATACGAAAGGTTATTCACCAACAGGCGGCAATCCGCTCCGTAAGGTTATTCCCACAATTTAATACATGGAAATAAAAGGCACATCTTATGAGTAAGGAAGAAACAATATTATTATCGAGAATCAAATAATGATAATCCCTTACCATAGTACGTTTGAATAATGGAAGATGAAAAAGATGGTATCCCTTACCGTAGTAAGTTTTAATAATAGAAGATGAAAGAAGATGACATTCCTTACCTTGATATTGTGAAACAAGTTTATAGCCGAACAAATCCTTCCTTGTTTGTAGCAGTAAGGAATCTGACTTTTGAGTCTTCTAGAGTTTTTAAAATCTCTTTATGCTTTTAAATAATGTTACTCTCGGAAAGATAGACGGCATAGACTCAAGAATCACTCAATTCGGAGTTAATATGAATGAGTTATGAATTTTCAAAACTAAGACTGAAAATAGTGACGAAAATCAGAATAGGTTACGGTTTTTAGTATTTTAAGACATGAAGATGATTTCAGATGACTTTTCTTCCTTCTTCAAAGTTGTAGAGGACGAAAAACTGAAGAGACAGGCTTTTAATTCATTAAATTCTGACAAATAATGAATTTACTATGATTTTTCGAAAGAGTTACTGTACATAAGAAAATTCCACTCGGGAATTCAAAGGAGAATGTAAAAGATTTCAAAACTAGGAATGACTTAAAAACACTTAGAGAGAACTTACACAAAGAAGTATTTAGAGAGTGAAAGAAAGAATAAGTAAGGAAGTTTATGAAAAATCCTTAAGTTAAGGCTTCTATTTATAGCCAAAAATCTTATCATTCCTTTAATCTAAACCATTCATTTAAATATCATCTTTTAATCTACACCATCCATTTCAAATTTTATATTATCTTTAATCTACACCATTCATTTCATATTACCTAATAATCACCTAACTTTATATTATAAACAAATCAATTCAATTATTCAACAATATTTCACACTTTAATCTACACCATTCATTTCATATCACCTAATAATCACCTAACTTTATATTATAAACAAATCAATTCAATTATTCAACAATATTTCACACTTTAATCTACACCATTCATTTCATATCACCTAATAATCACCTAACTTTATATTATAAACAAATAACTTTATCAATTCAATTATTATGACTAATTGTTATAAATACAGAATAGTTAGCTCTTAGATATCAAGTCAATAAATTAATGAAATACAACTGTTTAAAAAACATCATAATAGAGATAACAATAATGTAAAAGAAAGCATACGTTACTGTGTAATGACAATTATTGATTCAATAATGTGAATTACTGTGCATATGTTACTGTGACAATTATTAGGTTCAATAATTTTAAAAACAGTGCAGCAACAATTATTGACTCAATGATGTAAAATACAGTGTAATGACAATTATTAAATCAATAATGCAAAATACTGTGTAACAACAATTATTGAATTGATAATATAAAATATTATGCAGTGACAATTATCGATGAAATGATGCGTAACAGTTACGGTGTCAATTATCAGACCAATAATATGAGACACTATGCAATACCGTGTGTTACTGTAGAGTACCGATTGCTACAGAAAATACCAGTAACTACCGTATGCTACTATTCTTTTATCACCGGTATTTTAACAGTTCCGTTGACTATTTTTATTTAAAAAGGTTATTTCTGTCGTTTTCTATATCCGACAAATATTCCGTTGTGGGGTCCACCAATAATTTGTTATTTCGGCGCCGTCGTACGGCACGAATATTCCCCGACCAAACGAATATTCCCCGACAAAATAAAATTTGCACATAACATCCTTAACTTTCAATTTCGTCAATTTAACCACTTACTGTTTCATGAAAAAATATATATGAAGAAAAATTAAATTTTATATTTCATAAAATTCGGGGTCTTACAACCTCCCCTCCTTATGAAATTTCGTCCCCGAAATTGACGTACCTGGTATTTCGAAGAGGTAAGGATACATAACTGTGGTCACAAAATAATTGTTAGTTCAAACAAACTGACTCATCATTCATGTCCCTATATTCAAATCAACTCATTAGATAATCAAATCTAATTTAGGTAGGACGCACTAGTGACTGATTTTATTCGTCTCTCCCCTCATAGTTCTAACCCCAGATCTCCATTAAAGACCATATCCCTAAGCTCTGATGCCAACTGTGACTCTCATCCCACCGTAGGGACAGCACCTCACAATGGTACCTATCAGTTTGCCACCTGTACTATAGGCGTCCCCTACGGAGAGTCTGGCTTCGGTGCATCCCCTTTCCCTAGGAAGTCACCAGCGAGAGGCTCGGGGCTCTTCCTTATATGGCTCTGATACCAACTGTGACGCCCCCAAATCTGGGCCCACACAGCCCAAACTTGAGTCGTCAAAAGACTACAACAAAATTATTACAACAAAGCACAACGTACAACAATACAGTGTATAATAATACACAACTAAGTCTTCACTATTATTGTCACACTATTTTACAAAACGTGAAGACTATGATAACTATTCCTCGGACCCTCACTCCATTCCCCGGCTAGACCCTGTTATGTTTTCATCTCCTGTTGAAAAACAATGAAACAAAAGAAAGGGTGAGCTCAAATAGCCCAGTAAAGAATATCATGACTAAGATAATGACGAATAAATTATCATTAGTCTTCAACAGCTGAGTTCTTGATAGAATACAGTAGACTACAAGGTTTATATCAAAAACTGCAGTTAAATTCTTAAACAACGTTCAGATCAATAATAACAGCGGAATGAGTAATCTATTAGAAGAATAATGCAGACTATAATGTCCACTCGGTTCTCTTTTTAGGAAAAACATCATCAACTTTTATCATCTGAAATATCATTAGTCAAGATAATACAAATTCACAGTTCCTGATCATAATCATGCACATCAACAGTTCATCTTTGTACTACGGGCCAAAGATATTCAATATAGCACCAACGGTCATGATTATACCAGATTCAGCCTTTGGTCATAATCATACCAAACAACAGTTCATCTTTGCACTACGGGCCAAAGATATTTAATATAGCACCAGCGGTCATGATTATACCAGATTCAGCCTTTGGTGATAATCATACCAAACAACAGTTCATCTATGCACTACGGGCCAAAGAGAACTTTCACCACGTGCCATAAAAGACACCGAACAGATGTATCGCCTTTAACCTATTATATCGCCTTTAACCTATCATCTGTTCAACAAATATATCACATATGTGCCCCCGGCCACAGATATTCACAACAGCTTGATTTTTGGATGATTAGAATGATATAAATGATGAACAGAAGAAATAGGATAACAATAAGTATCGGAAGTTTACTTTGTACAGATTCAAATAATGTCCAAATTGTCAACATGATGTGGAGTGAAATTTAAAAATGATATTCAAGATCCACAGTTCAGAATAACGGTTACAATTCAATAGAAAGGTTCACGTAAATAGGAAGGTTCAGTTGAAATAATGAAGTTCAACTATTATGGAACATATAATATTTTCAGGAATTATAGAAGCAATAGTTCCATAATAAATTTCGATTTAGGAGTATGAAAGAAAATAATATCCCTTACCGTAGCAGGTTTGATTAACAAAAGGTGAAGGAAATTAATACAAATGGTTATTCACCAACAGGCGGCAATCCGCTCCGTAAGGTTATTCCCACAATTTAATAGAATTTGAGTACAAAGAGTTATTCACCAAACAGGCGGCAATCCGCTCCGTAAGGTTATTCTCAGAGATTAATAATGAATGAATACGAAAGGTTATTCACCAACAGGCGGCAATCCGCTCCGTAAGGTTATTCCCACAATTTAATACATGGAAATAAAAGGCACATCTTATGAGTAAGGAAGAAACAATATTATTATCGAGAATCAAATAATGATAATCCCTTACCATAGTACGTTTGAATAATGGAAGATGAAAAAGATGGTATCCCTTACCGTAGTAAGTTTTAATAATAGAAGATGAAAGAAGATGACATTCCTTACCTTGATATTGTGAAACAAGTTTATAGTCGAACAAATCCTTCCTTGTTTGTAGCAGTAAGGAATCTGACTTTTGAGTCTTCTAGAGTTTTTAAAATCTCTTTATGCTTTTAAATAATGTTACTCTCGGAAAGATAGACGGCATAGACTCAAGAATCACTCAATTCGGAGTTAATATGAATGAGTTATGAATTTTCAAAACTAAGACTGAAAATAGTGACGAAAATCAGAATAGGTTACGGTTTTTAGTATTTTAAGACACGAAGATGATTTCAGATGACTTTTCTTCCTTCTTCAAAGTTGTAGAGGACGAAAAACTGAAGAGACAGGCTTTTAATTCATTAAATTCTGACAAATAATGAATTTACTATGATTTTTCGAAAGAGTTACTGTACATAAGAAAATTCCACTCGGGAATTCAAAGGAGAATGTAAAAGATTTCAAAACTAGGAATGACTTAAAAACACTTAGAGAGAACTTACACAAAGAAGTATTTAGAGAGTGAAAGAAAGAATAAGTAAGGAAGTTTATGAAAAATCCTTAAGTTAAGGCTTCTATTTATAGCCAAAAATCTTATCATTCCTTTAATCTAAACCATTCATTTAAATATCATCTTTTAATCTACACCATCCATTTCAAATTTTATATTATCTTTAATCTACACCATTCATTTCATATTACCTAATAATCACCTAACTTTATATTATAAACAAATCAATTCAATTATTCAACAATATTTCACACTTTAATCTACACCATTCATTTCATATCACCTAATAATCACCTAACTTTATATTATAAACAAATCAATTCAATTATTCAACAATATTTCACACTTTAATCTACACCATTCATTTCATATCACCTAATAATCACCTAACTTTATATTATAAACAAATAACTTTATCAATTCAATTATTATGACTAATTGTTATAAATACAGAATAGTTAGCTCTTAGATATCAAGTCAATAAATTAATGAAATACAACTGTTTAAAAAACATCATAATAGAGATAACAATAATGTAAAAGAAAGCATACGTTACTGTGTAATGACAATTATTGATTCAATAATGTGAATTACTGTGCATATGTTACTGTGACAATTATTAGGTTCAATAATTTTAAAAACAGTGCAGCAACAATTATTGACTCAATGATGTAAATACAGTGTAATGACAATTATTAAATCAATAATGCAAAATACTGTGTAACAACAATTATTGAATTGATAATATAAAATATTATGCAGTGACAATTATCGATGAAATGATGCGTAACAGTTACGGTGTCAATTATCAGACCAATAATATGAGACACTATGCAATACCGTCTGTTACTGTAGAGTACCGATTGCTACAGAAAATACCAGTAACTACCGTATGCTACTATTCTTTTATCACCGGTATTTTAACAGTTCCGTTGACTATTTTTATTTAAAAAGGTTATTTCTGTCGTTTTCTATATCCGACAAATATTCCGTTGTGGGGTCCACCAATAATTTGTTATTTCGGCGCCGTCGTACGGCACGAATATTCCCCGACCAAACGAATATTCCCCGACAAAATAAAATTTGCACATAACATCCTTAACTTTCAATTTCGTCAATTTAACCACTTACTGTTTCATGAAAAAATATATATTAAGAAAAATTAAATTTTATATTTCATAAAATTCGGGGTCTTACAACCTCCCCTCCTTATGAAATTTCGTCCCCGAAATTGACGTACCTGGTATTTCGAAGAGGTAAGGATACATAACTGTGGTCACAAAATAATTGTTAGTTCAAACAAACTGACTCATCATTCATGTCCCTATATTCAAATCAACTCATTAGATAATCAAATCTAATTTAGGTAGGACGCACTAGTGACTGATTTTATTCGTCTCTCCCCTCATAGTTCTAACCCCAGATCTCCATTAAAGACCATATCCCTAAGCTCTGATGCCAACTGTGACTCTCATCCCACCGTAGGGACAGCACCTCACAATGGTACCTATCAGTTTGCCACCTGTACTATAGGCGTCCCCTACGGAGAGTCTGGCTTCGGTGCATCCCCTTTCCCTAGGAAGTCACCAGCGAGAGGCTCGGGGCTCTTCGTTATATGGCTCTGATACCAACTGTGACGCCCCCAAATCTGGGCCCACACAGCCCAAACTTGAGTCGTCAAAAGACTACAACAAAATTATTACAACAAAGCACAACGTACAACAATACAGTGTATAATAATACACAACTAAGTCTTCACTATTATTGTCACACTATTTTACAAAACGTGAAGACTATGATAACTATTCCTCGGACCCTCACTCCATTCCCCGGCTAGACCCTGTTATGTTTTCATCTCCTGTTGAAAAACAATGGAACAAAAGAAAGGGTGAGCTCAAATAGCCCAGTAAAGAATATCATGACTAAGATAATGACGAATAAATTATCATTAGTCTTCAACAGCTGAGTTCTTGATAGAATACAGTAGACTACAAGGTTTATATCAAAAACTGCAGTTAAATTCTTAAACAACGTTCAGATCAATAATAACAGCGGAATGAGTAATCTATTAGAAGAATAATGCAGACTATAATGTCCACTCGGTTCTCTTTTTAGGAAAAACATCATCAACTTTTATCATCTGAAATATCATTAGTCAAGATAATACAAATTCACAGTTCCTGATCATAATCATGCACATCAACAGTTCATCTTTGTACTACGGGCCAAAGATATTCAATATAGCACCAACGGTCATGATTATACCAGATTCAGCCTTTGGTCATAATCATACCAAACAACAGTTCATCTTTGCACTACGGGCCAAAGATATTTAATATAGCACCAGCGGTCATGATTATACCAGATTCAGCCTTTGGTGATAATCATACCAAACAACAGTTCATCTATGCACTACGGGCCAAAGAGAACTTTCACCACGTGCCATAAAAGACACCGAACAGATGTATCGCCTTTAACCTATTATATCGCCTTTAACCTATCATCTGTTCAACAAATATATCACATATGTGCCCCCGGCCACAGATATTCACAACAGCTTGATTTTTGGATGATTAGAATGATATAAATGATGAACAGAAGAAATAGGATAACAATAAGTATCGGAAGTTTACTTTGTACAGATTCAAATAATGTCCAAATTGTCAACATGATGTGGAGTGAAATTTAAAAATGATATTCAAGATCCACAGTTCAGAATAACGGTTACAATTCAATAGAAAGGTTCACGTAAATAGGAAGGTTCAGTTGAAATAATGAAGTTCAACTATTATGGAACATATAATATTTTCAGGAATTATAGAAGCAATAGTTCCATAATAAATTTCGATTTAGGAGTATGAAAGAAAATAATATCCCTTACCGTAGCAGGTTTGATTAACAAAAGGTGAAGGAAATTAATACAAAGGGTTATTCACCAACAGGCGGCAATCCGCTCCGTAAGGTTATTCCCACAATTTAATAGAATTTGAGTACAAAGAGTTATTCACCAAACAGGCGGCAATCCGCTCCGTAAGGTTATTCTCAGAGATTAATAATGAATGAATACGAAAGGTTATTCACCAACAGGCGGCAATCCGCTCCGTAAGGTTATTCCCACAATTTAATACATGGAAATAAAAGGCACATCTTATGAGTAAGGAAGAAACAATATTATTATCGAGAATCAAATAATGATAATCCCTTACCATAGTACGTTTGAATAATGGAAGATGAAAAAGATGGTATCCCTTACCGTAGTAAGTTTTAATAATAGAAGATGACATTCCTTACCTTGATATTGTGAAACAAGTTTATAGCCGAACAAATCCTTCCTTGTTTGTAGCAGTAAGGAATCTGACTTTTGAGTCTTCTAGAGTTTTTAAAATCTCTTTATGCTTTTAAATAATGTTACTCTCGGAAAGATAGACGGCATAGACTCAAGAATCACTCAATTCGGAGTTAATATGAATGAGTTATGAATTTTCAAAACTAAGACTGAAAATAGTGACGAAAATCAGAATAGGTTACGGTTTTTAGTATTTTAAGACATGAAGATGATTTCAGATGACTTTTCTTCCTTCTTCAAAGTTGTAGAGGACGAAAAACTGAAGAGACAGGCTTTTAATTCATTAAATTCTGACAAATAATGAATTTACTATGATTTTTCGAAAGAGTTACTGTACATAAGAAAATTCCACTCGGGAATTCAAAGGAGAATGTAAAAGATTTCAAAACTAGGAATGACTTAAAAACACTTAGAGAGAACTTACACAAAGAAGTATTTAGAGAGTGAAAGAAAGAATAAGTAAGGAAGTTTATGAAAAATCCTTAAGTTAAGGCTTCTATTTATAGCCAAAAATCTTATCATTCCTTTAATCTAAACCATTCATTTAAATATCATCTTTTAATCTACACCATCCATTTCAAATTTTATATTATCTTTAATCTACACCATTCATTTCATATTACCTAATAATCACCTAACTTTATATTATAAACAAATCAATTCAATTATTCAACAATATTTCACACTTTAATCTACACCATTCATTTCATATCACCTAATAATCACCTAACTTTATATTATAAACAAATCAATTCAATTATTCAACAATATTTCACACTTTAATCTACACCATTCATTTCATATCACCTAATAATCACCTAACTTTATATTATAAACAAATAACTTTATCAATTCAATTATTATGACTAATTGTTATAAATACAGAATAGTTAGCTCTTAGATATCAAGTCAATAAATTAATGAAATACAACTGTTTAAAAAACATCATAATAGAGATAACAATAATGTAAAAGAAAGCATACGTTACTGTGTAATGACAATTATTGATTCAATAATGTGAATTACTGTGCATATGTTACTGTGACAATTATTAGGTTCAATAATTTTAAAAACAGTGCAGCAACAATTATTGACTCAATGATGTAAAATACAGTGTAATGACAATTATTAAATCAATAATGCAAAATACTGTGTAACAACAATTATTGAATTGATAATATAAAATATTATGCAGTGACAATTATCGATGAAATGATGCGTAACAGTTACGGTGTCAATTATCAGACCAATAATATGAGACACTATGCAATACCGTCTGTTACTGTAGAGTACCGATTGCTACAGAAAATACCAGTAACTACCGTATGCTACTATTCTTTTATCACCGGTATTTTAACAGTTCCGTTGACTATTTTTATTTAAAAAGGTTATTTCTGTCGTTTTCTATATCCGACAAATATTCCGTTGTGGGGTCCACCAATAATTTGTTATTTCGGCGCCGTCGTACGGCACGAATATTCCCCGACCAAACGAATATTCCCCGACAAAATAAAATTTGCACATAACATCCTTAACTTTCAATTTCGTCAATTTAACCACTTACTGTTTCATGAAAAAATATATATGAAGAAAAATTAAATTTTATATTTCATAAAATTCGGGGTCTTACAATGTAAGCCCAATGTGTTATTCAAATTGAGCCCAAACCAATTCAATGAATGAACCCAATATATTTAATCCTAGAGTCCAAAGTGGAGCCCAATAGGAAGTCAAAATCGGTCAAAATTGCTACAAATATGAATATACATATATAGATGTATATATGTATAATTAAAGTAGAAAAATTAAAGGAAAAATGGCTTGGAAAAGGCCATTTTGCTGAGATTTGAAGGGGGACCCACATGGGTTGCTTGATTTTCATGTTGCTTCTAATTTACACTATGACAAGGTTGACCAACAACCCTAGTCAATCATCTAGTCAATCACAATGTCCATCCATGCAATAGTAAGTTAGATTAAGCTCTAAATTCACCAACATTGGTGAAGCTAATGAAGGATTAACAATTGGCTATAAATAAGATGCTCCACACTTGTGTCAAGTTTGTTAGTTCATTTGCTAGAGAATACAAGAGAGAAAATAGAGAGCTTTTGAGAGAAAATGAAGAAACACTTGAGAGTTGTGAGAACATAGCTAGAGCTTGAGCTTGGTGGATGACACAAAGCTTCACTACATACTTTGGTAGGAGGAGAAGAAGAGCACACAAGTCTCAAAGGTTTAAAAGTGCTCTAACCTTCTTAAATTTCATTTTTGTAGTCTAGATAGCTTTTGAACGGTTAAAATCTATTTTTAACCGATCAAAACTTATTTTGATGGTCTAGAGGTATGTAACTATGTAATATATGTATATTCATAGTTTGATGTGGTTATATCATGTTTTGGTATGTGTAGATTGCATAAAAACGCAAGAAATGCTCATATTGATTTTTACCGGTAAAACCTAACTAAGCATGTTGTGTTTAATGTTGTATTTTGAAATGTACAAGTTTAAAATTGGATTTTTATGGCTATAAAGTTACATACATGAGTTTTAAATAAAACTCAACTTGTAGCTTTCAAAAATAATGAAAAACAAAGGAGTTATGGCTTTTACCGCAAAGTAGGTCGTTTATAAACCCTAAGTGGTTCGATCTTTAAATTTCGTGTAAAACTTTTTCAAAAATGTGATTGAACCATGGAATGTTGTAAAACAAGAAGTTAGGAAGACATCAACACCAGGTTGATATCATTTGAAGGTGTAGAGTTTATTTTATTCATGTTTGAACCAATCGAACCAAGGATTTATGAAACTAGTTTTCATTCTGTCCTTGTGAGCGATTTTACGGATACTTACGTTTTGAATTTGGATTTGTGATCTAAAGAGAAATTGTAGATCATAAAATTCTAATGAATTTAGACTCAAAAATCACCTCAAAATGTTTCCGTATGATAAAGTTATGACCAAATTAGTAAAGGAGGTTCTGGCAACCAAAAAGGGATCCCGGCGTCTAGACGCCAAGTCTACGCCCTAACTTCTGTCCATGGGCGTCTAGACGCCCCAAAATTGCCTTGGGACGGTGTCTTGACGCCCTGCTTGATAAAAAAAATTATTTTATTATTTTATTATTATTTTTAAATCGATAAATGTATTTTTAATGATAAATAATTGATTTAATAATTAAAAGAGGATAAATATTATCAAATGTTTAATATTATAATTAGATATTATTATTAATATAATAATATTAGAAAATCAGGAAAATATTATTAATTGTATAATAATATTATAAAGTCAATAAAATATTAGTAAATAGATAAAATATTATTAAATAATTAATAATATTAGATAATGAATAACATATTATTAAATGATTAATAATATTAGATAATGATTAAAATATTATTAAATAATTAATAATATTACTAAGATAATAAAATATTATTAAATGATTAATAATATTAGATAATGATTAAAATATTATTAAATGATTAATAATATTACTAAGATAAAAAAATATTATTAAATGATTAATAATATTAGATAATGTTTAAAATATTATTGAATGATTAATAATATTAGGTAAGGAATAAAGTATTATTAAATGATTAATAATAATATATGACTAATAAAATATTATTAAATTATTAATAATATTAGATAAGAGTTTGAACTATATTAAATAATTAATATAGGTTTTATGTGATTGAAATATTATCAAGTGATGAGAATATTTCCTAGGTGTTTATATACATTTAGCTACATGTTTATTTGGTTAAGTGTTAGAGGTGTAAGAAGTATAGAGGTTATCATATGAATGTATATATGATACTAATTTAAAGATCAACTTGATTAATTGTTAGGTCCGTTTAAGGATTATTAAATTAAATTGGTTAGCCGTAGACGACGCACGAAGCAAGTTTTCTACACCTTAACTTGTATTTATTGTTGCAGTTATTCTTCAACCGTATTTACATTGAGTAAATCAATTATTGTTGAGCAAGTATCTACACTCGTAGTTATTTGACAGACCTTTAAGTGAATTAATTATCCAAAAATTACTTCACATCGTTATTGATTATTGTATTCGCACATAGTGCTTTTGCAACTGTTTAAGAATGTCTAAGCTAATTGTTTCGTCTAGCCAAATGTATGTTTAAATTCATTTAATTGAATATTATAAAAGCTTATCCAAACCATTGGCTGGTGCAGATTCTTACAGTAAGACTGAGAAAGAACAACCCTAGTTAAAGGGGATTTTTATTTGTCGAGAAATCGAATGTGCACAAGAAATCTAAGTGTTATGCATATACATAGGACATGAGATGACTGATCCCCTCAAGTGTCCCATTATTTTTAACAAGGTGTCAGACATTGTATGTCTGTTCTACCTTAGTAGCAGTTCACGGCCATTAAAGACCACTCAGCAATAAAGAGTCAATCCATTCTTATTTTGAACATTGATTCTTGATATCTTTCACAAATTGTTATTGTTGAAAACCTTGAAGTTATTTTCCTTCATCATGATATATCTTATGTTGTTGTTTATAAACTTGTTGAGCCCTTTAGTTGCTCATTCTTGCTATATCATGACTATATTTCAGTCAATCCCGAAAGCTCTAAATCGGACAAAGGCAAGGGGAAAGCGAATGCTTAGTTTTAGTAGATGCATGCTAGTTTAAATTACTGTTATGTAATTACTGTTGTAAATCTTTTGTATTTCCCTTAAGATATGTAATGTTACGACTAAGGTTAATAGACATTGGGAAGTGTAGCCTTTTGAGAAGGAACCTTTTGTATTATTCCGCATAGTTTGAATACAATTTATGTATTTCATTGTTGTTAAGTATTGTACAGTGAGAACCGAACCCGAGGTTAAAGAACCCGGATTTAGGGTCGTCACAAAATATATACCATTTAAGCACCAACCTCAAATTTCATTGAATGATCGATGTTTGGGTGTATTTTTTTTCTTTTTCAAACAAGTGTTTTTGACCTCATGTTCGTAAGATGTTTCTTGTCAATCATATTTCGACATTGTTTTACTTACATGAATTTTTTTTCGTGGTATCCATCAAGAATTAATAAAAGTGAATTCTTGTGAGTGAATTTATAATTTAATTGAATTCTTGTGAGTGAATTTATAATTTAAGCAATAAAAATTTGTATAGTACTTATACTAATTCGAATAAGAAAGAAAAAGATATTAGTTTCTATTCCTATTAGAGATTGTAATATTTTAAAATTTAGACAGTATTTAATTAATACAAATTTGAATAGTATTTATGGTAATATGAATTGGAAAGAAATAATTGTAACTATACATACTTAGAATATATCATCTCAAGTCGTAATAAACATTAGGTAATCACAAAACTAAACTATATATCCTCTTACACTTTGATTGAACTAAAACTAACATATTGAAATATATGGCATAACAAAATGTGTTATATAGTTTTAATTAATTACAAAAAAATTGTGATAATTTTTTTTAATAATAAAATTGGTAAAATCAAATATAAAAATTCTTTTAGAAGTTTCTTTAATTTTGTATTAGAGATTGGCTCAATTTCTTTCAAATACTTTATAAATTTAGATAGTAAATATTTAATTATTATAAATTTGTATAGTGATTATGCTAATTTGAATAAGAAAGAAAATATCTTCTTCTTTTTTATATTCCTCTTAGAGATAAAATATTTTTAAATTTATGTAGTATTTAATTAATACAAATTTAAATAGTACTTATATTAATATAAATTAGGAAAACTGTACTAAAATTTGGTGAAACTGAATTAAGTTGGTGCTTTTAATTTTATAGTTGACCAGTACTATACTCCATGCAAAGCATGGAGTCTTATTCTTGGTTATTAATTAATTTATTTATTTTTTATATAATATTCTGAATAAAACAAGTAATATTACTTTTGACGTAACTGGCTATTTTCTTTTACATCTTAATATTTTAGACTTTTTTCAAACGTTATTTATTATTTATTTATTTTTAATGACAAATTTTTCTTTTTATTTAATTTTTTATTCTTTAAGTTAATTTTTTGTATATATATTTTGTTATGATTTAGATTTTTTAATGTTTTTTGAGCTATTTAGGTTCAGATTTCTTATTTTGAAAAAATAAATCCTTTACTAATAATCATGCATCAAACATGAACTTTTTTTTACCTTCAATTCAAAATATTTTGAGACCCCTTTCATGCGAGTAACTTGTAAGAAATGCATATAGTATACTAAAATATTTTATTTAGCAATAAAATACAATTATATAATATATAAATATCATACTTTATTTTTAACAATAAATTGAGTAATGATGGTAATGAACTCAATAAATACTATAACATGCCAAGTTATTGAAAAGGTGGTCCAATAGAGTAATGAGACATATAACATATCAAGTTGATGCGAAAATTGATGATTATCGAGGTGTTTTATTACTAATAAAATTGATTCCATAATAATAAATATGTATATGTAGATGATTTGTTTTTGACCTAATAGTTTTTGACTTAATCTAGAAAAAATAATTTTTAACTAAAAATAGGATAAACCATAATGTAATAAAAGTAATTTTTATGGAAAAAAAAGATGGCAAAAAAGAAAGAGGATGAACTAAATTATCTATTTAGTTAAAAATATAGATATATAATACTTCTAGCATCTATTCCATGTGCAAAGCACTTGGTCTTATTATAAAGTTATGATATTGTAAATATTATATCAATTTTTTTATAAATATATTACTGGATTTATCAGGTAAAGTGGTTCTAATTAATAAGAAAATACTTTCATTCTAAAATTATATTATTTAACTTATAATAAGATTTTACATATATTTGAATATAATTACAGTTATATTTAATTAAGAGCAACAATTCAAGTTAGGTAAAACGATTTATTTAAAAATAAATTCTTAAACTATATTATCTAAAATTATAATAAAATTATATTTAATGATAGTAACAATTACTATTAGCTAAGATAATCCTACGATTGTTTCTTTGTAAATTATATTACTAATTTTTATTTTAAACTTGGCTGAATTGAACATAAGTTCTTGTTGTACAATTATAATATTACTAATGTTTTGAATATTATTGTTACAAAATTCTTATTGGATAGAGTAAATAATTCGATTTTTTATTTTATAATTGAATTATATGGTCGATTAATATATTATATTTTTATTTTATTAATAATAACAATTATATTATACTAAAAATTATAGTTATATTTATATTTAAATTAATAACAAATTTAAGTTACATAAATAATTGTTATGATAATTTTCTTTTCTTCTCAAACTATATTATTTAAGTCAAAAAATATATTTTTTTAACCTTGTATTATTGTATATATGTATATATATATGAATAAAAAATAAATTAATATTATTTAAGATGATCTTACTTTGGTTATTTTCTTATACAACTATATTACGAATTCATGTTTTCTTACAAAACTAAGATGTTAATTTTAATTTTTGAATAAAAGTAAAAAAATAATATTAGGTAAGATGATCTTATTTTGATATTTTTTTTATAAAATTATATTACTAATTTTTTTTATATATAAAATTACGATACTAATTTCAATTTATAATTTAAATTAATAAATAATAAAAGTTGGCTTATTTTAGAGAACGTCAAAGGTCAAAAAAGATAACATATATATGCCTTGTTGCCTTGAAATGTAATAAATATTAGGGATAACTTGTGTCTGAAGGCACGGTACAACTAATATAATAATTGAGTACTATGTATAATATTTTTAGATTGAAAAATATAAAACTTGTAAGACCTCGAATTTTATGAAATACAAAATTTAATTTTTCTTCATATATTTTTTTTTCTGAAGCAATAAGTGGTTAAATTGATAAAGTTAAAAGTTAAGGATGTTATGTGCAAATTATATTATGTCGGACAATATTCGTTTGGTCGGGGAATATTCGTTCTGTCGGGAAATATTCGTACGACGGCGCCGTACGAACCAATCATTGGTGGACCCCACAAAGAATAATTGTCGGATATAGAAAATGACATAAACAATTTTTAAAATGGTCAATGGTACTATTACTTTTAATTGTTAAAATATCCGGTGATAAAAGAAAAGTAACATACGGTATTGCATAGTAGCACACAGTATTGCATAGTAGCACACGGCATTGCACAGTGTTTCGTATTATTAAACTGATAAAGTGGTTATTGTACAATATTTGACTTTATTGTCACATGCACAATAATTCATATTATTAAACTGATAATTGTCACAGTAGCATATGCACAGTAATTCACATTATTGAATCAATAATTGTCATGACACAGTAATGTAATATTTCTTTTACATACTTTCTGCATTATTGTTATCTCTATTATGGTGTTATTTAAACAGTTGTATTTCATTAATTAATTGACTTGATATCTAACTCAGAAAGCCAACTACACTGTATTTATAAAAATTAGTCATAATAATTAATAAGTGTGAATTATTGTTGAATAATTGAATTGATAAAGTTATTTATTTATAATATAAAGTTAGGTGATATAAAATGAATGATATAAATTAAAGATAATATATAATTTGAAATGGATGATGTAGATTAAAAGATAATCTTTAAATGAATGGTTTAAATTAAGAAAATCTTAAAAGATAAAATGAATGGTATATATTAAAGATAATATAAAATTTGAAATGGATGGTGTAGATTAAAAGATGATCTTTAAATGAATGGTTTAGTTTAAAGAAATCTTAAAAGATGAAATGAATGGTATGGATTAAACATTATCTTGAAATGAACGGTTTGGATTAAATTAGGAAATCTTGGTTATGATAAGATTTTTGGCTATAAATAGATGCCTTAACTTAAGGATTTTTCATAAACTTCCTTACTTGTTCTTTCTTTCTCTTTCTAAATACTTCTTGTGAAGTTTTCTCTAAGTGTGCTTAAGTCATCTTGAGTATTTATGAAGATTTATAAGTGTACGTGTACTGTTCAAGTTAATCAACCTCATTTAAATCAATATCCAGTCACGTGTTAAGGTAAATGATTATCATTATTTGATTCTCAAAAATAATATCGTTTCTTTCTTACTCATAAGATATGTCATTTATTTTCATGTATTAATTTGTGGGAATAACCTTACGGCGCGGAGTACCGTCTGTTGGTGAATAACCATTCGTATTCATTCCTTATTAATCTCTGAGAATAACCTTACTGCGCGGATTACCGCCTGTTTGGTGAATAACTATTCGTATTCAATTTTTATTAAACTGTGGGAATAACCTTACGGCGCGGATTACCGCCTGTTGGTGAATAACTTTTCGTATTCATTTCTTATTAATCTCTGAGAATAACCTGACTACGCGGATTACCGCATGTTTGGTGAATTACTCTTTGTATTCATTTCTTATTTGTCTCTTGTGGAAATAATTTGTCTACACGAATTATCACATGACATTTTTATTGCATATTCGTTTATAATATCATTTTATTTCATATTTGTAAGTGATATTATTTTCCTTTATACTCATAAGGGATACCATCTTTTTCATCTTCCATTATTCAAACTTACTATGGTAAGGGATATTAATTTCCTTTACCTTTTGTTAATCAAACCTGCTACGGTAAGAGATATTATTTTCTTTCATACACCTAAATCGAAACTTATTATGGAACTATTGCTTCTTTAATTCCTGAAAATATTATATGTTCCATAATAGTTGCACTTCATCATTTCAATTGAACCATCCTATTTACGTGAACCTTTCAATTGAACTGTAACCGTTATTCTAAACTATGAACCTTTCTATTTACGTGATCCATGAATAGTATTTCATATGAAAAAAGGTTAATATTGCAAGTCATTTGGTGGGATCGAATGAGGAAAAAAAATATGTAAAAATTCAAAAAAAAGACTTTTGCTTATATACCCAAAATTATAAAATGAGTCATCTAAGTCCAAACAAAAAAGTATTGTCATAACATCAACTAAATCGTATCACCATAATATTTTTTTCTCTATATTTTTTCTTGAAATTGGACAAAAGATTCTCATACCATGAGTCAGACCCTACTACGATAGTTGCTCTCGATATAGCCTACAAAAATACCAAAAAGATGACACGTAATTGCCCGTGCCTGAAGGCATGACGTAGATTAAAATTCCAAAAATACTCTATTACCTAAAGACTCTTTGCAACCTAAAATAACTTACAAATTAATTAGAATGAATCTGAACTATCTCTGTGATTTCTCGCCTAAATCAATTTGTATGTGGAAACATAACGACCGTAATACCAGAAAAATAAAAAAATGACGTCAATGTTAAAAGGGTGACCCATGTTGTTTACATGCAAATTTTTATTATTATTAGTAGTAGTAGTAGTAGTAGTAGTAGTAGTAGAAGTAGTAGTAGTAGTAGATTATTATTATTATTATTATTACTATTATTATTATTATTATTATTATTATTATTATTATTATTATTATAGTGGTGAATTTGATTTGGTCAGAAAATATGAGTGGATAGATTTTTGAAAAAAATATGTTAAATTTGGGATAAAATAAGAGATAGATTAGTGACCGTTGGATGTTGAAGTCTTAAATAATTTTAGAGTGTTAGATATTGAAGTCTAAATTAATTTAAGACCATTGGATGTTAAGACTTTAAAATTTGAGTCGCTCTATTTTATATTATAAATATTACACAAATTTTAGGAAGGTGGTGTTAGGTGTCACTCAAATTATTTATTCAATACATTTTCCGTGGAAATACTATCATACCTAATACTAATTTGCATTAAATCCTAATTTAATTAATATCACGCTATAGACACCTAAATTTTGCACTTTTACACTAACCCTAACAGGAGGGCAAAATCGTCACTTGACCCGACATACGAAAAGTAAGGTAGACCCCAATACGAAGCCCACAACGATTTACGGTTAAAGTTGTTATAACGAACAACGAGCATCAGGTTACTTGAGGCAAATCAAACAGTTGATCCAGAAAAACCTGATTTGATCACCAAAGATGGCGAATGGCCACTACGCTTACGGTAGTCGGGGGTATATCAAGAACAATTTTTATATCAAGTCACAGCCTTTCGAGCAAGCCTCCCGGAAATATATAGCACGTCTCCTAGCGATTCCCGAATTACAAAATACAAGTCTTCTAGTGAGAAACGAACGACCGACATTAGTGCACGAGGATCGAGGTAGCACGACACGAGAATTGAGGAAATGAAGTCGGGCGGTCGCAGATGCATCTGCGGTTAACGGTAATTTGGCATTTTCGTGGCTCGAGAAAACACACGGCAGCCGAGGCGACAACTCAGACGGCGACAGCAGGCAGCCGCAGATGCACCTGCGGCCAGCCACAGATGCACCTGCAGCTGCCTTCAAAGGCCTATCCGAGAGAAAGAAGAGAGGAAAAAAATAGCGGAAGCGATAGAATAGAGAGAGAAAGCTACGGGTTTGAGAGAAAAAGTGAGAGTTCTTCCGTTTTTGTTCAATCTTTACACCACATATTGTATCCTATGTGATCTCCAAGTGTTAAAGTATTTATTTCATCATTTGAAATGCGAAAATCCGAGTTTATAGTATTTGTGGTTTTAATCTAGTTAGATCTAGTTCTTATTTCATTTTCTTGTTTAAGTTGTTATAGATTTAATATTTGTGCATTTGTTGGGTAGATCTACTGTTGATCCGAAGTGTTTTGTGCATTGCGATTTAAATATCTTGATTTTGTGTATTTTGAAGTTAGATTCGATGTAGTCGATATATGTTTTAGATCTATGGATTAGGGACGGTTATGGAGGATTTATTGCGGATGAAATCTCCTCCTAACCTCTCGATGATATCCTTTTAGTTATTTTGTAACCTACTTTTGGATGTAGCGATCGCGATGCGCCTTTATTGTAAATATGTAAATTTTGGGCTTTAAAGCGATATCGATACCGAAAATTGGGTTTAAGGCCCCGTAATAGTGAAATATGTGATTGTGGGTGTTTGGGGCTATTTAGACGGCTTACATGCCCACAAATAACTCCAACGTCATTTTAATGCTTGGTGTTCCCTTTCGACATGAGAAAATGATTTTGGAATGAAATGATAAAACTTTTCATAAAATCAAACAAACTAGGATATTAGATCATCCGTAGGATAAAATTGAAAGTATCGGATGAGCTCCATTCCTATTTGACGAAGGATTCACAAACCTTATTTCACAAATGTCATCATTAAAGATTTTGTTATCATAAAGCGAAAGCTTAAAAAATGAACTTTTCAAAACGAATCGAATCTTTCGTGCATAGGATTAACGAGATTTCAGAAGTACTTTAAAAAATAAAGCATTCCAACGATTTTTCGCACACACACGCGCACACACACATTTTAGGATTTAAATGAAAGGAAAACATTATGATAGCGGTAACCGTGTTTCACGAAAGTCGGGGGGTACCTAACACCTTCCCTTCGCTTAAGCAAGCCCCGAACTCTATGAATCTCGGTTCGCAGACCAATTAATTAAGAATCACATATGAGCCATTACGATTACAAAAACTAAAACTCGGATGAGTTGGTACATCCATTGCAAACATACCAACTGGCGACTCTGATAAATTGGTTAATCATAAAATCGATTTTTCAAATCTCGTCGACACTCAAGCCGACCTTTTCCCCAAATCACCCTTTTACGAAATGAGACGAAAAAAAAATGAATTTCAAAATTGGAAAGAGGGAAGAAAAACGACATATTTTTCTAAAGAGAAAAAATCCGGTGTCGACACACGCTAATATATTGATTCACGTGGTATAAAATTAATTATGTTTTAAATTATTTTGTTCACATCAATCCTGTATGAAACACTGATAGTAAGTATAATGGTTTGTTATATATTAATTAAATATAGAATAAATATTTAATTTTAATTTTAAAAATATAATTGGAGTTATTAAATTATAAATTATTTATTTAAATAATAAATTATTGAATTATATTTTGTAGGTTCTTTCAATCAATTATTAAGGTAAAGATTTGAATATAGTGTAAATTTATTTAGTTATGATTATAAAAAAAATATATTTATATTTTATTGAAGTTTGTAATAAAATTCTACATTAGTGTTTAAATTGTTAAATATTTATCTAATTCGAATGGAAATATGAAACTTAAATTTTAATAAATTTTAATTTAGTTATGATTATTAGTTAGTAATGAATCTACTATATTTTTTCAACTAATTTTTATAGTTATCGTGGCTCAAAAAAATTCACAAATATTATTAATACAACTAGTCATGTGATTTGATAAAATTTTAAGATTTAAAGAATTTAATTTAGTTAAGATATTAATTTAATAATAAATTTTCAAGACTAATATTAATATCATTAAATCACGTGATTTATTAAGAGATATTTTGGATATCTTAATATCTCTATAAAATTACCCTGTATATAATTTATTAAAGATTTATTATCTTACATAAAATTTTGATTAAAAAAAATTGCAATAAAATTGGTAGAACCAAATAATTTTTTTTAAAGTTATTTTTCCTATTAGAGATATAATACAAAAGCAACTTTCTTTTTCCTAATTTTTAAGGTTTTGTTTTGAATACTTTCACAATAAAGAGAAAATTAAAGAAAATCTCACAATTTGTTGAAATATTAATTCACAAAATATGTGAGAATCCAATTAACTCGACACATACTTAACTTTGATACATAATTTGAGTGTAATTTATCTTTATTTTTTGGGAGCACTATTTTCATATATATTTTTGATATTCTTACATATGTTTTTAATATTTTCATATGATTTTCTTTCACATCAAGGTGTGACTCACTTTATATTCAAAAGAGAGAAAAATATATGAAAATATCAAAAATACATGTGTAAATATCAGTTTCTATTATTTTTTATCTATGAATTTGCAAATCAAGGATCATATGTGGCTCATATATAATTCTTAGTTATTACTTGGGGAAAGGGGTGAAATGGGGGTATAAATTTATAAATTTGAAATCCTAACAATAACAATTGTTATTGGATAACTTAAAACGAAAAATATGTCATTCAAAGTGGTGTTTTAAAATTCGGACTACCCGATTTAACCAAAAAACGATTTTATGTTTGATCTTATTTGATCTGATTAGACTAGTTTGGTCAAAATCCGAATTAAATCGGCAGACCACCGATCGAATCGGTAATTCAACCAATAAAATTAATTAAGTTGACTTAATGAATCAATTTTTAATTATTCTTTTAGTACCAAAAAATTTCTAATATTAAAATTAATCACTTTTAGTACTATTGTACCACAAATTTATTATAGTTTTGTTTACCAAAAATAAAATATTTTAAAATTTTTATTAATTACTAATAATATATAATTTTTTTATATTTATGACGTCACATGTTCAATAATAACTCGACCACTAGTTGAAACCCAACAACTTTTTTAATTTAATGATCAGTTTGGGTCTAAAATATTAATTCAAAGCAGCACAGAGACAATATATGTTAATTACTATTAGCACCCGATAACATATGCATAGTGTGTATAAATTATGTAGAGTAAAGTCAAAATATTATAAATTTGGAGGAATAAATAAAAAATATAAAAAATTAAATTAAAAGGTGATGAGTGTAGTTTATACTTACGAATCGATGTTATTGGACTTAATTAATTGCTATCATTGAGTATTTTTATTTGCATTTTACTTGTTTTTATGTTTATATTGCAGAAAATAGCTTTGGAGGGTCAAAACGGTAAAAGCGGAGCTTAATGGCAATTTTGTAATTTGTGAACAGTAACCGCGGCCGGGGCCGGCTTTTACAAGGGAATCCGTGGCCGGGGCCGTGGTCGGCGGAATTGATTTTAAGTGTTCGTGTGTTTCCAGAAGTTGAGCAAAAGAAGGATTGTGATGTTGCTACGAGTTAGGAGTTCTTAGTAGAGTTATTAGAGATATAAATAGATAGGATTAGAATGGTTTTAGAACAACTTAGAGAGAAGATTTCCATTGAAGATTGATTGACGTTTTTGACTATGTCAGGCTAAGTTCTCTACTTTCAGTTCTAAGGGATGTTGAATCTTATTTATTATCTATGAATTAATTGAGTTATTAGTTTCTTTTCCTTCATCTGTGGAGTTTATTCTTGATGATCTATTAGAATTGCTTAATGATAATTGGTTTGATTAATTTGATAAGGGCCCATTGAATTGATTCGATTATTATCATATGCTAGATTAAGGTATAATATTAAGCAAACGATGTTATATCTGATCATAAGTAGCGAATAGTGGTATTTGATTGTGGTCAAACTTTTGAATATTGCTATGACATCAAGGAGACAGGTTAAATAGTCTGCGATTGTACGAATATTGCTTGGAATGACCTAATTCCCTAAATCTTAATGTTATTGTCATATTAAATCTAGACTGATAGTTCTAGGTTGTATGATAATTAGGGTCTAGTGGAGGCGATTGTCACATTAGATTTAAAACCAAAGGGGAGTTTCGGGTAACGCGGACCGTGGTTACCTAGGGTTGTTAATTTCATTGAAGGAAAGATATTAATTGACTTAATTATATCATATTTATGAAAAGACGATACTGAACTGAAGAACTGAAGTTTGCAAATCATTGGATAATCTTAATTAGTATTTCTTGTTTTCTAGTAGAATCATAGTTACAAAAATCCCCTCTTTATTTATTACTTGTTATTTACTGTTAGAAACATTCGGATAAATCTTAAAATACACTTCCCGTGGGTTTGACTCTTGCTTGCCATTATACCAATTTTATATTGATAGAGTGAAAGTAAGGAATAATTTTGGAGTGATAACGACAGCTTCCAAATTTTGGCGCCGTTGCCGGGGAAGTGATTGTTTTTATAAATTTTCTTTGTTTTCTTTCAGTTTATGACTCGATCCTCTCACTCTCCTGATTTAAAATTTGATCCAGAGATAGAGAAAACTGCAAGAAGAATAAGGAAGGAGACTCGTCGAGCACGACACATAACTTCGGAGTTCGAAGACGATTTCACTACATCACCAGGCTTAAACGTTGCGCTCGCATTACTGACTTCTTCCAGCGATTCAGAAGAAGAAATGGCTGCACCAAATAATAGGACTATGAGGGAGTTGGCTACTCCTAATTTACGCCAACAACCATTATGCATAGAATATCCTGCTTTAGATGCTGCTTTTGAATTGAAATCTGGCTTAATTCACCTTTTGCCTACTTTTCGTGGTCTTACAAGTGAAGATCCGTATAAGCATCTGAAGGAATTCCACGTGGTTTGTTCCACAATGAGGCCACATGGAGTATCGGAAGAACACATAAAGCTTAGGGCTTTTCCATTCTCCTTAGCAGATTTGGCAAAAGATTGGTTGTACTATCTTCCCTCCGGTTCGATCCAATCATGGGATGATATGAAGAGGCTATTCGTGGAGAAGTATTTCCCTCCTTCACGGGTTGCCAACATAAGGAAGGAGATATGTGCCATCAGACAGTTTAGTGGCGAAACTCTTCACGAGTATTGGGAAAGGTTCAAGAAGCTGTGTTCGTGCTGTCCACATCAAATTGACGATCAACACCAAATTCAGTACTTCTATGAGGGATTGCTACCGATGGATAGGAGTATGATCGATGCTGCAAGTGGAGGAGCATTGGTCGATAAAACTCCAGACGCCGCACGGAACTTAATTGCTAACATGGCGGCTAACTCACAGCAATACGGAACTCGGATGGACCATGCATCGAAAAGGGTGAATGAGGTTGGCTCGAGCAACATTGAACAACAACTCTCGGAGTTAGCTGCTATGGTTCGTCAACTTTCTGTGGGGAACGGGCAAGTTACAAGAACTTGTGGAATATGCTTGTCATCGGATCATTCGACAGATATTTGTCCTACACTGCAAGAAGATGGCACCATAGAACAAGCCAATGTAGCGGGAAATTTTCAAGGACAACCTCAGAGAAGATATGATCCTTACTCTAATACTTACAATCCAGGATGGAGGGATCATCCTAATCTGAGCTACGGAGGAAACAGGCCACCAATGTCGAATGCTTTTCCGAATCGACAACAAGGGTTTCAACAAGCTCAACAGCAGTATCCACCTCGACAAGCAACACCTACAAAATCTGAAGCGTCTTTGGAAGACATGTTTAAAACCTTCATGAATCATACCCAACAGTTCATGAATCAGACCCAACAGTTCCAACAAGATACAAAGGCTTCCATTCATAGCTTAGAAAATCAAATGAGCCAATTAGCTACCACAGTTGGACGATTGGATTCTCAAGGCTCTGGGAAGTTGCCCTCTCAAACGATGATCAATCCGAGGGAAAACGCAAGTGCGATTACTTTAAGGAGTGGAAAACAAATGGACACACCAAGGGCTACGGTTGAATTTGATGAGGATTAAGCTAAGGAGGAGGCAGCGATCTCAAAGGTAATCCCTAAATCTCCTATTCAGCTTAAGTCTAACCCTTTACCTTTTCCTCCTAGGAATCTTAGAACTTCAAAGAAGGACGAGCAAGAGAAAGAGATTCTGGAGACCTTTAGAAAGGTAGAGGTGAACATTCCTTTATTAGATGCAATCAAGCAAGTTCCAAGGTATGCAAAATTTTTGAAGGAATTATGCACTAATAAAAGGAAATTACAAGAAAATGAAAAGATAACTGTTGGAGAAAATGTATCTGCTGTTCTGCAAAGAAAAATGCCTCCAAAATGTAAAGATCCGGGTATGTTTACCATTCCCTGCAAGATAGGTAATACCAGGTTTGAGAGAGCTATGCTAGATCTAGGAGCATCAATTAATGTTATGCCACTATCTATTTATGCTTCTCTGCATCTAGGTCCCTTGAAAAACACTGGTGTCATTATCCAATTAGCTGATCGTACTAACACATACCCCGAAGGGGTAATTGAGGATGTCTTGGTGCAGGTGAATGAACTAATATTTCCTGCAGATTTTTATATTGTGGACATGGACGACGATACATCTCCGAATCCTGCTCATAACTTGTTAGGGAGGCCATTCTTGAAAACAGCAAGAACGATGATTGATGTGCACAATGGGACCTTGACCATGGAGTTTGACGGCGAAAAGATTCAATTCAACATTTACGAGGCCATGAGGTACCCTAGTGATGTCAATTCCGTGTTTTCGATTAATGTCCTTGATTCCTTGGTGCAGAAATCTTTCGACCACTTACACATGGAAACCTTGGAGGATGCTATAACAAATAGTTTGGAGCTGGAAGGGGAAGACGAGATTGAACAACATGCAGAATTAAAGGATACTATAGCCGCATTACACTCGTTACCGAAAATTTCAGATAAGTATGCCGTTTCGTCCATTCAATTACCGGTGACTCATGAAAGGTTGTTACCTTCTGTTGTGCAGGCTCCGAGGTTGGAATTAAAGCCTTTACCAATCCATTTGAAATATGCATATCTAGGGCAAGAGGAAACACTGCCAGTGATAATTGCTAATAATCTAACCAAAGTCCAAGAAGAAAAGTTGCTTCGAGTTTTGAGAGACCACGTACAAGTCTTTGGTTGGACAATTGCAGATATCAAGGGTATAAGCCCAGCTGTGTGTATGCATCGCATTCTTTTGGAAGAAGGAGCCACCCCAAAGCGAGATGCTCAACGCAGACTGAATCCACCCATGATGGAGGTTGTGAAAAAAGAAGTTCTGAAATTACTCGATGCAGGTATTATTTATCCTATTTCAGATAGTCAATGGGTCAGTCCAGTTCAAGTAGTTCCTAAGAAAGCTGGTATAACTGTCGTTAAAAATGATAATAATGAGTTAGTGCCCACTCGCTTGCAAACAGGATGGAGAGTGTGTATTAATTATAGGAAGTTGAATGCCGTAACTAGAAAAGATCATTTCCCTCTCCCTTTTATTGACCAAATGTTAGAAAGATTAGCAGGTCACACTTATTATTGTTTTTTAGATGGTTTTTCGGGTTATAACCAAATTGTGATTGCACCTGAAGATCAAGAAAATACCACTTTCACATGCCCATTCGGTACATTTGCATACCGTAGGATGTCCTTCGGACTTTGTAATGCACCCAGTACGTTTCAACGATGCATGATAAGTATATTTTCTGATCTTCTTGAAAATTGCATTGAAGTATTTATGGATGATTTCACAATTCATGGTGATTCTTTAGATGCATGCTTAGATAATTTAACTCGTGTGTTGGATAGATGCTTAGAGACGAATCTTGTTCTAAATTGGGAAAAATGTCATTTTATGGTAGAACAGGGTATCGTTTTAGGTCATGTAGTTTCAGCTAAGGGAATAGAAGTGGATAAAGCTAAGATAGAAATTGTTGCTGCTTTACCTTACCCCGCAAGCGTGCGGGAGATTTCGTTCCTTTCTTGGTCATGCAGGTTTTTATCGAAGATTTATCAAGGACTTCTCCAAAATAGCTATGCCATTGTGTAAGTTGCTGCAAAAAGAGGTCGAATTCCAGTTTGACGATGAATGCAAAGGGGCGTTTGATAAATTAAAGACCCTATTGACCTCCACACCGGTGATACAACCACCGAATTGGAATTTACCTTTCGAAATCATGTGTGACGCCAGCAACTATGCAGTAGGGGCTGTTTTGGGCCAACGAGTTGACAAAGCTGCACATGCCATCTATTATGCTTCTCGGACATTGAATGCTGCTCAGATTAACTATTCCACAACAGAAAAAGAATTATTATCTGTTGTTTTTGCTTTAGACAAATTTAGATCTTATCTTCTCGGTACTAAAGTCAAAGTTTACTCTGACCATGCTGCTCTCAGGTATCTGCTTACAAAGAAGGATTCCAAACCAAGGATCATACGATGGATCCTGCTGCTCCAAGAATTTGACTTGCAAATAAAGGACAAGAAAGGAGCAGACAATTTAGTGGCAGATCACTTGAGCAGGTTGCTAAAAGATGAAGAAGCACTTCCACTGCGAGACTCCTTTCCGGATGAGCATCTATTTTCCGTTGATAAGGCTGCACCTTGGTACGCAAACATTGTTAATTATTTAGTCAGCGCTTATATTCCTAGTGAGTTCTCCAAAATGCAGAAAGAGAAGCTTAAGAGCGATGTGAAACGGTATGTCTGGGATGACCCCTATTTATGGAAATTCTGTGCTGATCAGGTAGTTAGAAGATGTGTCCCCAACTCTGAGTTTTCATCCATTTTAACTTTCTGTCATTCTTACGCTTGTGGGGGTCATTTTGGACCAAAACGAACAACTCGTAAAATTTTAGAATGCGGTTTCTTCTGGCCTAGTATTTTTAAAGACTCCTATCTATTTTGTAAATCATGTGCTAATTGTCAAAAGACCGGAAACATATCCAGTAGGAATCAAATGCCACAAACACCCATTTTGGTTATTGAAATTTTCGATGTTTGGGGCATTGATTTCATGGGGCCATTTCCTGTCTCTTATGGTAATGTTTACATTCTTCTGGCTGTTGACTATGTTTCCAAATGGGTGGAGGCTAAAGCCACCAAGACTGACGATTCTAAAGTTGTTGCAGATTTTGTCAAATCTAACATATTTGTCAGGTTTGGAACTCCTAGAGCTATCATCAGCGATAAAGGAACACACTTTTGCAATAGGACATTAACAGCACTGTTCAAGAAATACAATGTCATGCACAAAGTTTCAACGGCTTACCATCCGCAGAGCAATGGCCAAGCAGAGGTTTCAAACCGTGAGGTCAAGTCCGTTCTGGAGAAAGTAGTGCAGCCTAACCGCAAAGATTGGAGTCTGAAACTAGAAGATGCATTATGGGCCTATCGCACTGCATACAAGACTCCTATCGGAATGTCACCATATCGGATCGTTTTCGGAAAGCCATGTCATCTACCCGTCGAGCTCGAACATAAGGCTTTCTGGGCCATTAAACGATGTAACTGGAGCATGACTGAAGCTGGCGAACATAGGAAATTACAATTACAAGAGTTAGAAGAATTACGCCATGAGGCTTATGAAAGCTCCAGATTGTACAAGGAAAAGACAAAGGCGTTTCACGATAAGCAAATTGTGCGAAAAACGTTTGTAATTGGTCAAAAGGTCCTTTTGTACAATTCCCGCTTGAAACTGTTTCCAGGAAAGCTGCGTTCTCGGTGGGAAGGGCCCTTTGTGGTTGTTCACATTTCCTCTCACGGTGCGATAGAAATTAACGACCCACGCACGGGAAGAATATTTAAAGTGAACGGTCATCGGCTTAAACCGTTCTATGAAGGATTTCAAGTGGAGGACGTCGAGCTCGTGGACTTATTGGACCCCGTTTATCACACTTGAGTAGCAACATGTCGCGCGAACGACATTAAACAAACGCGCTTCTCGGGAGGCAACCCGACTTTAAATTAGTCATTTCATGCGTTTCTTTTAATTTCTACGTCTTTTAGTTCAACTTAGTTAAATTAGGATTTCAAAGTTTTATTTTTGTAGCTTAGGATATATTACACCATGTTAGCCATCCTAATCCTTGGGCATTTTTGTTTCACTGAAGGTACTAGTGCATTATATTGCAAGGACTCACAGCAAAAGAAAGAAAAAATCAAATTTTCTGCAACAGACCAACACGGCCCCGGCCGGAATTTATACCTTAAAACCGTGGCCCCGGCTAGAACCATGCAGCCAAAGATGGCCTCGGCCGGCTCCAAGCCCAGAAACTCCCGGCCCCGGCCACGAACTCTCAGCCACAGACGGCCTCGGCCAGATTTTTGCCCAGGAAATCCCGCCCCAGCCGGATCCTCTCGGCCACAGCTGGCCCCGGCCAGATTTTTGCCCTTCCAGTCCCGGCCCCGGCCGGATCTTCTCAGTCGTTTCTGGCCCCGGCCAGCTTTAGTGCACAAATTCACGGCCCCGGCCGTGCACGCACAACTCAGTTTTTTTTTTAAAAACTAAGGACCGGTCGCACTTGGGTCAAGCCTACAAAGCACTCAGCCGAGACTTCCTCCTCAAAACACAAAACCCTCCCAGCCGAGCACACCCCTCACAAAACTACCCAACCGAGACCCAACACCCCACCTCTCTTTCTCCCATCACAACACCGTCCACACCGACAACATCTCTTCCCCTCCTAGTTGAATCCCTTCTTCCATTCGGATTCCATCTCTCTCTCCACTCCGAACCCATCTCCACCACCACAACTCCCTCCCGAAATACATTCCCCCAGCCACATCGGTTTCTCTCCTTTCACCACGAGGGGACGGTTTTCTCACGAGGGGTTCCACTAGCGGCCATAGCTGGGTTCCAATTTGGGACACGTGAGTCATCCACTACCCATTCCAGGTATTCCCTTCTGTTTCCATTCGGGTCTCCGCTCGGTTTGCTTCTTCTTTGCTTTCTATTTTTGGTTTCCCAGTTGGTTTGTGTTGGCCAACTGGAGGAGTTTTGGAGGGAGTTGTGTGTTTGTGTAGGGTGTGACGGAGGCCTACTGTTTAGCCATTTTTAGACCTTGTGTATGCTCTGATTTGGGGGAAGAAAACTATTGCACACCACGTGTTTGTTGAATTGCCTCATAGACACAACTTGTCCGTTTTTCTGATTTTTGGAGTGTTCGGGTTGTGCTACGCATTTGTGGTGGGATATTGCGAGTCAGGGCTTTGGTTTTCTGTTCAATATGCCACCGAAACGTCAACGAGGTGAAAGTTCCACACCGTCGACCCGTGCTTATGATAAGAAGAAGTTTGTTAGTGCGGAGGCGGCGGATAAATTTGATATATATTTAATGGGTAAAGCTCTAACTCCCAAGCGCGGTCTTCGTCCCGAGGAGCTAGTTGATGGTGATATGACTCGGATGATAATGGAGCGTGGATGGGATTCATTCACGGATCAACCGGATCCTGCCGTGATCTCAATAGTCAAGGAATTTTATGCAAACGCTGAGGATACGTCGCGTTGTACTGTTATGATTCGGGGGAAGATGGTCTCCTTTAGTGGTGCTACGATTAATGCCTTTTATAACATAGAGCCGCCCGTCTTTTGCCAATACGCGAAGTTTGTTCTTGAGCAGCCCAATTACGACACGATCATTCGCGATTTGTGCAAACCTGGGACGGTTTGGACCACTAGAGGCCATCAGGGTTCCATGATATTCCCGTTTAATTGCTTGAGCCGGTATGGTAAAATCTGGTATGCATTTATCTGTGCCAAGTTGATGCCATCTACGCACCTGAGTGATGTCTCGAAAGAACGAGCGGTATTGCTATATGCTATCGTGACAGGCAAACACATCAATGTGGGGGATGTGATCGAGGCGTCGTTAAGAAAGAATCTGCGCGGTCCTACTCAAAGTGGTTTGCCACATCCCTCGCTAATTTGTGGGTTATGTAGGCGAGCAGGTGTGAGATGGGGGTCAGATGAATCTATGCAGCCACCATTGATTTTGTTGGATCATGGCTTGATTTCGCGCTATAAAGTCTGGGACGGAGGTGAATCACATCCCCGTGGTTTAGGTTTTATCATCCACAACGATCCTGTTGCTGACACTGGTGAACCATCTACTTCTGGCGATACACGTAAGGCCAAATTCAGTACTCAGCTCCGGAATTTACAGTTGAGGGTCGATAATCGGATGGATCGCTTAGAAAGACAAAATGCACGACTCGCCGAACGTCAAGCCCATATGTTTGACTCACAGACTAACTTTAACATGGCTTTGACTGAGATGTTCGCGAGGATGAATCCGACGGCTGATCCAGTTCCATTTCCTGAGCCACAGCCATTGTCGATGTACCCGCCTCCTGATGACCATGATGACCGCTCCAGTCCCTTTTCCGATTCCGACGATTGACCTATCAGGGGAGTCCTCTTGTTCTTATTTCTTCAGTTCTTTATTTCTTTAACAATGAGGACATTGTCTGCTTTGAGTTTGGGGGTGGTTTAGCGTATTTACTCTGCATATATATAGTAGTTTTAGGAATATTATGTTGCAACTGCATATTTTAGGACATTGTTTAGTTGGTTTAGCATTTAGAAAACACTTTAAAAAATTAAAAAAAAAAATTAATTAAAAAAATTAAAGAAATCATAAAAAAATGTTTGTGTTTTATTTAGTGTTAATTAGTTCGTTGCATGTAGTTAGGATCATATTTCATTGCATACCTTGAGCGGTAATTGATGCATGAAGTTTAATGATGGCCGATGATAAAAATTTTTGATGAATTTTGTAATAATTTTAAGTAAGATGGATAAAGATTGCTAAATTGAAAATTCTAACTATTTGCTAGTTTTACTGAACTCGAGACCCTTAATTTTTCATTGCACATTCGATATGTCGAGTCAGTTGGATTTTGGTTCAATTTAATGGATTAGGTGCTAATTGAAGATAGTAGTGATCTCTATACTGTGTTGGATCATATGTTATAAAGGATGAAATACATAACTGCTTCGATGTCTGTCTTAACTGGGAAAAAAAAAACAAAAATAAATAAAGAAAAGTAGACAGATATGAGCAGATTCTTAGCTAGTCTGTTTTTGTGGCCTCTATTGCTCGAACAAGTAAGCCCTTAGGAGTGTCTCTACACTCAGTGCCCTAAAGCCAACTGGTTTGGGAGTCACTGGTGGAAAGTTCGCTACGTGGGTAATTTTGAAAAGCCTAAGAAAAATGGACATTGCACATGCTAAGTTAATATTACACGAGATGGAGCGTAAAACGCACTCGTAAAATGAAGAAGAAAAAAATGGAAAAAATGTGAAGACAAGTGTATAGAGGGGATTAAAAATTTGAGTTGATATCTTTTATTTGTCACATGGGTTCATGAGTTGTATTAAAATTTTGATTGAATTGATATATTGAATTCACACACACACAAGGGTTGGTAGTGAATGAAATTGGTGATACGTTGGATTTCTGATTATGCATGAATTTGAGATTTTGCTGAATTATTACTTAAGGATCTTTGAGGCTGGATTTTCATGAATTGTGTTGATTTATTGCTCAAGGCATTAGTTGGACATGCATATGCATTCATGTAGTTAGTATTACTAATGTAGTTGTTTTTCTTGTTGGTATTGTTGCTTGAGGACAAGCAAAGTCTTAAGTTTGGGGGTATTTGATGAGTGTAGTTTATACTTACGAATCGATGTTATTGGACTTAATTAATTGCTATCATTGAGTATTTTTATTTGCATTTTACTTGTTTTTATGTTTATATTGCAGAAAATAGCTTTGGAGGGTCAAAACGGTAAAAGCGGAGCTTAATGGCAATTTTGTAATTTGTGAACAGTAACCGCGGCCGGGGCTGGCTTTTACAAGGGAATCCGTGGCCGGGGCCGTGGTCGGCGGAATTGATTTTAAGTGTTCGTGTGTTTCCAGAAGTTGAGCAAAAGAAGGATTGTAATGTTGCTACGAGTTAGGAGTTCTTAGTAGAGTTATTAGAGATATAAATAGATAGGATTAGAATGGTTTTAGAACAACTTAGAGAGAAGATTTCCATTGAAGATTGATTGACGTTTTTGACTATGTCAGGCTAAGTTCTCTACTTTCAGTTCTAAGGGATGTTGAATCTTATTTATTATCTATGAATTAATTGAGTTATTAGTTTCTTTTCCTTCATCTGTGGAGTTTATTCTTGATGATCTATTAGAATTGCTTAATGATAATTGGTTTGATTAATTTGATAAGGGCCCATTGAATTGATTCGATTATTATCATATGCTAGATTAAGGTATAATATTAAGCAAACGATGTTATATCTGATCATAAGTAGCGAATAGTGGTATTTGATTGTGGTCAAGCTTTTGAATATTGCTATGACATCAAGGAGACAGGTTAAATAGTCTGCGATTGTACGAATATTGCTTGGAATGACCTAATTCCCTAAATCTTAATGTTATTGTCATATTAAATCTAGACTGATAGTTCTAGGTTGTATGATAATTAGGGTCTAGTGGAGGCGATTGTCACATTAGATTTAAAACCAAAGGGGAGTTTCGGGTAACGCGGACCGTGGTTACCTAGGGTTGTTAATTTCATTGAAGGAAAGATATTAATTGACTTAATTATATCATATTTATGAAAAGACGATACTGAACTGAAGAACTGAAGTTTGCAAATCATTGGATAATCTTAATTAGTATTTCTTGTTTTCTAGTAGAATCATAGTTACAAAAATCCCCTCTTTATTTATTACTTGTTATTTACTGTTAGAAACATTCGGATAAATCTTAAAATACACTTCCCGTGGGTTCGACTCTTGCTTGCCATTATACCAATTTTATATTGATAGAGTGAAAGTAAGGAATAATTTTGGAGTGATAACGACAGCTTCCAAAAGGATAAAATGATAATATATCTAAAATTTTAGGGGCGAAAGAGTGAAAAAAAGAAGAAGAATCTACAAAATCACCAAAATCCGCTCGCTGACGAATATTGATATCTCTAATTATGTAAAAGAATATGTTTGGTGGTTGTCCTTCTACTTAGAGATGATTGTTGATTTGAATTAATATTCGATTTTTCTTTTCGAATAGTAAGATATAATTATATAGTTGATTCTTCTGTCTTTGTGTTATATTTGACTTTCACGAATAAGGTAAGAATAAAATGATTTATTTTTTTA
Source organism: Hedera helix (assembly GCA_947179155.2). NCBI lineage: Eukaryota > Viridiplantae > Streptophyta > Magnoliopsida > Apiales > Araliaceae > Hedera > Hedera helix. Next base: position 24,628,272 of record OX359285.1, read on the forward strand.
AAATAAAATAAAAAATTATATCTGATTGTTTTATTATAATAACACCATTCACATTTATGTTAAATTTGTGAATTTTATTTTTTGAGTGAGGATATTAAATAATTTATTCTAATTAAAAATATAATGAATCATTCTATTTTGCTATTTTATTTTCTTCCTCATTTAATTCTTTTATCAATTCTCTTTTTTCAATTCAAACACAGTATAATCTTTTTCTATAATCAGCTTTTAGTTTGAACTTTTTTTTTAAGGGAATTGATATTTTTACAAGAGAAATTAATATTTTCACAAGAAAATTGTCGTTACAGGTCTATACCGATATTTTTAATTGTCACTGTATATTTATAATAATAATTTTTTAAATAAAAATATCAATTTTTCTTTTTAACTGCGCACACTTTCTTCCTGTCCTTATTTCTTTCCCTAATATGTTCATGAAATCATAAATTCCGAGTAGCAGTTAATCATGAAAATGAGTTTTGTGTGTTTATGGGGATGATAAATCCCATACGCATCAATCAATGCTGATAAAGTTGCCTCATTTTTGTGTGTTTATGGGATGACAAATCCCAAACGCATCAATCAATCTAGGCTAATAAAGTTAACTCTTTTATTTTTTTGTGTTTATGGGATGATACTTCCCAAACGCATCAATCTATATATGCTAGTAATAAAGTTAACTCATTTTTGTATGTTTATGGGATGATTAATCCCAAACGCATCAATCTATGATAATAAAGTTGACTCATTTTTTTGTGTTTTATGGGGATGATAAATCCCAAACCGCATCGATCTATGCGGGTTAAACACTTAATAAGTTATATATTTTATATCAATTTATAAGTAGATAATTATTTTTTTCTTTTTATATTCGATTAACTGAACTGTAATTTTTTTTAACAAATTATTAGAATCCGATAAATCATGTTAACTTTAACGGTTTGTCACGTCATAAGAAAGAGAAAATTGTCATTAAAATTTTTAAACTGTCACGTGACCACTCTGGAATAAAAATAGAAGAATATTAGGAAAAAAATAAAAGAAAATTTTAAATTTTAAAATAAAATAAAATAATTTAGCAAAAAAATCATGAAAAAAAATATAAAATAAATTATTTTTTTAATTAATAAAATTATTTTTGGTAATTAATAATAAATTATTGATTTTATATAAATACATATTTATAAATTCTTTGCGTTTAAAAAAAAATTAATTTTACTAAATCAGGATTGTTTTTATCACTTTTTAAATTAAATTTATTGTTCATTGTCTTCCTCCCGACGCCCCATTCCCCCCCTAATCTGATTCATAGCCTCACAAATTGAACAAACTCATCTTCCCCTTCAATCTTCTCTTCCACTACCACGCTTCCACCGCCGCCACCACGCTACTGCCACCAACACCAGTGATGAATTAAAAATCACAACCAACATTTATGGTATGCTCTGTATCATAGTAACCCAACCCTTCCATCTTTATCTATCTACCTTTTAATTCATATACAATCTTCCAGAAGGGGAAGTAAAAGAGAGGTGAAAGGACGATTGATCGTAACAAGATTCGCAACAATTAAAATCAGCCGTCATCACCTTCAATAGAGAGACATTAGAGCTCAACGAAAAAAGGAAAAAACAAAAAGAGGAACCAGATCTAAATATAAAGTTACTATTTTTCAGAATTTCTTTCGAATGGCCTAATTTTTTTTGTGGCTAAATTTAGGTAATAATAGCAAAAATCGCGAAATTTTGGCGGCATCGTCGATCTGGGTAACTAAAATTTCTGGGTTTGATTCGGAAAGATCGATTGGTAGGATGTCTTCGGCTTGGGTACAGGTGAGTTGAGGTCTGTGTTCAACGGTTTGGATGAAGCTTGGATCAACTCCGGAAAATTAACGGCAACCATGGGAATGTATGGATGGGAAAGGATCGGTTAATTTGGGGTGAGAAGAGAGTATTTTCTTTTCCTTTTTTATTTACAATTTCCTTTTATGTTATTGAAAAGACTAATATGCCCTTCTTGTTAGATACAACTAAAATTAAGTGTACGCCAGTCGGAAAAGTCTACCACTCTGTTTTTGAGTTTTGAATTAAAAAAAATAAATTTAAATTAAAAAAGAAAAAAATAGAGAATTAAATTTTTTTCTTTATGTAATTTTTGAATTTTTAATAAAAGAAATTTAAAAAAAAATCTTATTTTTTATTTTAATAAAAAAAAAGAAAAAATTTATTTTTATAAATTTATTCTTATTTTTTTGCTAATTATTTTTATATTTTTTTCACTATACATGTTCTTCTATTCATAAATCCCAATGTCAACAATTGGAATGTGAAATGAAAGTATGAGAAGTTAGATTTACTTTTATTACCTATTAGGATGACATGACGTTGTCACTAGGAAATATCTTTTACCAAGATTCACAGTTCCCTCGTCGGTTGCCATCAAAACTTTATTGTTGTATTAATTTATTTATTAAGAAATTTTCTATTGTCATATTTTTTAATTATTTTATCTCATTATTGTTCTTTTTCCAAGCTTGTTCCTGAATACAACATTGTACATGTCTACATAGAAGGTATATATATATATGGAAGACAAAATATTCAGGAGCAAAGTTTGATTTGAATTTTAGCCGACACGCGATTTGACTGATCTCCTTTTAGTTCCAGTGAGTATTGCACATTGTTAGATTACGTAGAACACTAGCCAACTGTGAATGAGAGATGGTTTCACAAGAGATAAAAGAAGAGAGAGAGTGAAATACCCGCATTAACATGAGTTAAGAGATTTTTTTTTTTTTTTTTTTTTGAGAAATCGAATTGAGGATAATATGAGAATTATAAAAATATTAGTTTATCTTTTTTTTTTTCAGTCCAAATTCGGTTAATTTTGGATGAAAAACTTTAGCAAGAAAAGTGATCAAGTTTTTTATTATTTTCTTTTCTTTTCTATTTAGTAAAAAAAACTCAGAAACACAAGAATTGGACATAAAACTTAAATTTTCTGTCCATTTATATTTTTTTCTGTTCATTTTAAAATTTAGAAACAGAGCGTAAGTGCACAAACTTTGTGTACAAACTCAAACACAAACTTACATTTAAACCATTAAAAAGTTGAGTCTGACACAAAAATTTATGTCAGATCTCACTTTTTAATAATGTAGATGGAGTCTGTATAAAAAATTTATATTTATATACTTGTCCACGCCAGCTAGGATTAAGTGGGATGTGGCAGCGCCACGTCAAACTCCCGTTAAAATATTTAATGTCTCTAACGAAATTTTAATTTTTTGTTAGTAAATGCAGTTCAATGAATTGACGGTAATAAAAAAAATAAAAAATTAGTTATTCACTTATAGGACAGAGCATGGTGCGGTTTGGTGAGATTTGAAACCCAAACCGCCTATGAAACAGCTTAAGTGTAGTTTGACAAATTTACACTGTGTATGAAACCGCAAGGTACGGTTCGACACAGTTTTAAAAAGTGTGGTACGATTTTATTTGAGTGCGATTTCGGTATTAAAACCAATTATACATATACATATTGAAAAATATATTTTTTTATTACAAAAATTGATGGTAATAAATTACTCTATAAGAAAGTTCTTGGAAACATACTAATTTTTTTATATAAACACAAGTCCAAATGTCCAATACACTTACATTAGTTGCAATAAAAAGACAATTAACTAATTAAGATAAAACACTAGTTGAATTTTGAATGTGTACATGCCAAGATTTGCCCCCAATACTGCAGGGAAGATGCAGATTACATGACCTGCCCCTCTTCAGGGGGTCAAAAACTTGCTCCAAATTGTAACTGTTGCTTGGCCCCAACAGGCTGCACTTTGTACCTTGCTAATGGAACTCTAATTTGTACCGCAACTTGAGATCATCTATATAGATTGACTCTCATATCATTAATGTGTTGGGACATAATATATATATATGGCCAAAAACCACGTCATGTACTCTTTAAAAAAAAGCTTAGAACTCTTGCATTTTGAACATGGTGTGGTGCAGTTTTGTTAAATACGGTTTGGGCCAGAAACCGAACCCAAATCGTAAATGTATTTTTTTAGCCTTCCTAAAATCATTATTTACACCGAAATCATTAGTGTGATTTTAATTAGTGTTGTTTGTGCGATTTCGAAGGCCAAATCAATTTTTGTTCAACCCTATTCACTTATATGTTAACATAAATTACAGTGACTTATCAAGCATTTAACCTCAATCTAAACTAATAAAGTTGACTCATTTAGAGCTACTCCTTTTATTCCCTTCACGTTGCCTTAATTATTCACACAAAAACTTCACGCATTATTCATTTCACACCTATTCTCAGTGGCGAAGCTAGGTGTATTGGAGTGGGGTCAATTGATCTCACTGAAAAAAAATAATTATTTTATAATGTAGATTAAATTTTAAAATTTTTAAGTATTATATATAAATTGAGCCCACTCAAATTTTATAAATTTTTTATTATACGGGATCAAATTAAAAATGTATAACTTTCTCAATTAAATTTTAATCACATGACTCATATACTCTAAATATATGTATTTCTTTCTATAATATTTTTAAACTAAATAATAATCTAATTTATATTATTTTTTTAAATAATTAATAAATAATTGTGATTAAAAAAACCTATTATGAGTCAATATAGTGTATATATATTATTAGTTATTATATTATCATTATAATATAATATATATTATATAAGTATATGTGACCCGATAATACAAAAATATTAAAAAAATTGACTCAAAAACGCTGTTCCCAAATTATTTATGGCTCAATAATAATTTTAACCCTACTAAAATAAAATTTTAACTTCACCCCTGCCATTCTGACATGAAACCCACAATTTCACGCCTTTTTCATTTCACACCTACCGACATGAAACCAACAATTTTCAGAAGTCTTTGGACCTTTCTTTTTATTTGTCTTTTTAGGAGTGATTTTTTTCCCTTCATTTATCGTAGATTTTAAGAAAATATTAATAATTTAATTTATTATATTATCTCTATATTAAATATTACTTATTTCATTTAAATTTATTTATTTTAATTAATTTTTTATAATTAAATTGATCATATTTAAAATAAAAATTATTCTAAATTTATTACATATATATAAAAAATTACTATCATAAGAAATTATATCGAATATATTATTAAAGTCAATTTATGTAATTTTAAATTTTCTAATACATTTGATTAATTATTAATATTAAAATTAGTCAAGTTGATTATAAAAAGTCAATTAGAATAAGTAAAATTAGCCGGTGGAAGTAATTTGTTTGACTTTTATCTTTTTCAATGAATTTTGAAGGGTAATATTAATATTTTATATTCATTTTAATTAATTAGATAAATTATTAATTATATTTTTTAATTTTTTCTTAAAACATTAATTAAAAAGCAGACGGAGTATATATATATCCTTCCTAGTCCCTACAACTAGAAGCGAATTCTTTATTTCTCTCTCTCTCTCTCCATGGATATCAAATCAAATGGTTTAAATGCTGTAAAAGTTGTAATGTTTCCATGGCTAGGCCATGGTCACATATCACCATTTCTAGAGCTAGCCAAGAAACTCTCAAGAAAAAGCTTCCAAATCTATTTTTGCTCCACACTCGTAAATCTCAATCCGATCAAGAACAAAATCTCTGATTATAACTCCATAGAGCTAGTAGAATTCCCTTTACCATCTTCCCCTGAACTTCCTCCCCATTTCCACACAACAAATGGCCTGCCCCCACATCTGATGTCCACCCTTGTAAAAGCCTTTGATTTGGCCAGCCCCAATTTCTCCCAGATCTTAAAAAATCTTAATCCTGACCTCATTATATATGATATTAACCAGCCATGGGTGCCAAAACTTGCTTCTTATCATCAAATTCCTGCAGTTCATTTCCAAACATCTGGGGCCATAGCCTCTGCTTATTTCTATTGTTTGATCAAGAATCCAGGAATTCCATTTCCATCTACCAAAATATGTCTTAATCGGGGTGAACTGATCAAAATGAGTCAGGCTCCAAGGGATGATAAGAAGGGTGATGAAAATAGGGTGTTTGAGTGCATTACCGGCTCAAATGAAATCATGTTGATCAAAAGTACAAGAGAAATTGAGGGGAAATTTCTTGATTGTCTCTCTGCTTTGATCAACAAAAAGATTGTACCCGTTGGCCCACTAGTTCAAGAATTAGTTATCAGTAATGAAGAAAATGACGACAAAATTATGCAGTGGCTAAGCAAAAAAGAAGAATGCTCAACTGTTTATGTGTGTTTTGGGACAGAGAGTTTCTTGTCCAAGAAAGATATGGAAGAGTTGGCTTATGGGCTTGAGCTTAGCAATGTGAATTTCATATGGGTCGTTAAATCTCCAGAAGGAGAGAAAATTAAGGCTGCTGAGGCTTTGCCAGAAGGGTTTCTCGAGAGGGTAGGGGGGAGGGGAATTGTTGTGGAGGGGTGGGCCCCACAGGCCGAGATTTTGGGGCATAGAAGTATCGGTGGGTTTGTGAGTCATTGTGGGTGGAGTTCTGTAATGGAAAGTATGAGCTTCGGGGTTCCAATTATAGCAATTCCACTGCAAAATGACCAGCCTTTGAATGCCAGGCTTGTGGTGGAAGTGGGGTTTGGATTGGAGGTTGAGAAAGATGAAAAGTTGGAGATTGGGAGGGGAGAAGTGGAAAGAGCTGTGAAAGAGGTGGTAGTGGGAAAAAGGAGGGAAAATTTGAGGAGGAAAGCAAGGGAATTGAGTGAGGAAGTGAAGGTGAAAGGAGACGAACAAGTGAATGGGGCAATCATGGAGCTGAAAACACTTTGCCAGAAGAATTAAAGTTCGAGGACAAAATAGTAAGGTACTTAAAAAAGATAGTTAAATAAAAATATAAATAAAAGTTGTCAAAAAAGCTTTTAAAAATTGTTAAAACAAATGCCCTCCCGGCTCCGGCTTTATATATTAGTAGATAAATAGAGATAAGAATAAGGATCAGACTACTTGGTCTTGTAGTTTGTTGCTTGGGTTTTGAGTTGCGTATCTGTTCAAGTAGACTGGGAATGGAATAGGAATGGGCAAAAAGGAAAAGTGAGCATTTCTAGTGGGATTTGATTCTTGTTTGCAACAATAAGTTATAATATTTACTTCCAAAAATGGTAGAGAATAAATTTTGTTGTTCGATGTTCCATTAATCAATGTTCACTAATAGATCTATTTTATTTTATCGTTTTTAATTCTATGTTAATTGCAATCACATTTGACATAAATTTGATATTTTTAAATCGACGATTTTTGGTGATAATTTTATATTCCTAAATATACCCCAAAGACTAGTTAAAAATTTAATAGTGGTGACGTGATGCTAGAAATGGTATTAAAAATTTGATGACAAACTTAGAAAATTATGTCATGTTATAGGATAAATAAAATATATCATTAATTTTAGATTGAAGCAATAATTTTAAATTTATTTTGATTATCCATAACGTCTCTCTTTATTCACTGAGCAACTAGCCCTCTAACCCGTGTAAGACGTATATTTGGTTGGCATAAATTAGTTACTTTAACCTTTTGTTGCAGTATATTTTTATTTGGCAAAATAAAATATACTTAATCACATATTTTTTCTTTTTGAGGAACAATGAGTGAGTAACCTACCTCAAATTGTTTATTATTTACATTTTTTATTGTAAAAATATAGAAATACTCTTATTATTCGGTATTTGATTAATTGTGAGTTTAAAATTTTATTTTTCTATTAAAAATTAATGCAATTTATTTGTCATTTATAAAAAATAAAATTTAAATACGTAACCGCCTATTTATTTAAGTTTGTGTAATTTAATGCTCATTATGGCGTCACTTGATTTGACACAATATATATAAACGGTAACTCTATGCAATAATTTTTGTCAGAAAGAATTTATTACGGTCTTAAGGCCATCTCCAGCAGATGGACTATATTATAGACTATATTTAGTCCATATGACATCATCAAATGTCCTTTAGTCTTCCACAATTCCAGCAGATGGACTATCCCATGGACTATAATATAAAAAGATTAAAATAATTAATAAATTTAACAAAACTCCTATCATCTTTCTACTTTTCTATTTAAATATTAATAAATTTATAGTCCTTGGACTATCTCATTCATAGATATAGTCTTTTGAGGATATCAAATATAGTCTTGGACTATATTTAATCCATCTGCTGGAGCGGAAGTATAAATCCTAGACTAAATATAGTCTAGGAATGCATTGCAAAGCATTGCTGGAGATGCTCTAATAGGCTACAAAACCAACCACTACCCTCATTTTTTGTCGTTATTTATTGTTACAGATGGACTGAGAATTAACCTACACTTGGTCTATATAGGAAAAATTACACTTTTGAGTACATTATTAAAAAAAATTATAATAAAAATGTATTTAAAAAATATTTACAAAATTAATATATTTTTAATAATTTATTTTTAAAATTAGTGTAATTAATATTTATTTATTTTTATTGGATGTTTAATGGGTTACTATATTAGTATTTAATTACGTAATTTGTGGAAATTTAAATTGCATGCCTTTATCCTTTTTTTATTTATCTGTATTGTTTATAGACTCCACTGCTCGTCTCCTTTTTTATGCGTATACCTGCAGTTTTTTCATAATACAGTTAATAATCAAACATTCATATCAAGATAATCAAACCTTCATATTAAGGTAATCAAAACATTCATACCAATGTAATCAAACCTTCATACCAAAGTTCCACCTCCACACCTACAGTTTTCTCTCTCCAAAATTCTTCCGTCACTTTCTCTTTTCTCTATTTTCTTTCTCCTCCATTTTTATTCTTTTCTTGCTTCAAAGATTGGCTCAGTACGTACATTCAAATGTTTATGAAGTAATGGTTCGGTCAGAAAGAGAAGCTGAGCTTTGCTGGTTGAAAAATGGACGATGACTCCACTGCTCTCTTCTTTCTTCATGCGTACTCCCTCAAGGACCTCGATATGAAGATATGTTGGATTTGATTTGGGGTTTTGCATTTTTAAAGTCTGAGAATGTTTGTAAACTTCACACCTGCAATTGATAACCAAACTTACAAACCTGTAGTTTTTTCACCTCCACACCTGCAATTTTTTCATAATGCAGTTGGTAACCAAACCTTCATATCAAGGTAACCAATTCAATTTTATTAGGCTACCAATTTATTTTGAATTTGATGCAGTTGGTAGCCAAACCTTCATACCAAGGTAACCAATTTAATTTTATTAGGTTATCAATTTATTTTGAATGTGATGCAGTTGGTAGCCAAACCTTCATGCAGTTGATTGCCAAACCTTTAGACCAAGGTAACCAATTCAGTTTTATTAGGTTACAAATTTATTTTGAGTGTGATGTAGTTGATAGCCAAACATTCATACAAAGATAACCACTTTAGTTTTTATGGATAACCAAATCGTCAAAAAAGATTTCAGAACAGTAACTCAGGTACTTTCGGAGTTTCGCGGCGGAGGAAGATGATAAAGGGGAGGAGAGGGCGATGTAGTGGCGGCACAATCAAAGACTGTCGGAGATTTACGGCGGAAAAGGATGATGAAGGGGAGCTCATTAACTATTCCTTTTCAACCCCATTAAATCAGTTAACTAAATTTGGTTGAGACCCCAATTTTTTGTTCATAGGCAGCCATGGTACATATACTACATACAAACAGTGTTTACAGTCGTGGATAGCAATAGGGTTGAAAAGGAAGAGTTAATAGACGTATTTCTTTTTCGGCGTATTCCAGCAGTTTTTTTTTTTCCTTTTGATTTGAATTTTGTATTATGAATTTGTTTTTGTTGTTATATCCCAAAGATTTGAATTTGAATTATTAATTATGGTGGTTATTTGTCCTTGATTTTAAGTTTACTTATTAATGTGAAATTGAATGGTTTGAATTTGTTGCCCTCTTTTTATAATTATTTTATAGATGTACTAATGATATAATTACTTTCTAATTGTTCTATATTTCTATAAAGACCCCTATTATATATCAAGTTGGAAACCATAAAATGACCCACCCGTTTGCCACTATTTGGGCCAATAATGAAATGGGTTGGATTTCAAAACAATTCCTCACAATCTCTTGGTAAACAAGAAAAAGAACTGGAAGGCCAAGGGATAATGGACTTATCTAGGCTTAAGGCCACAATAGAATAGAACCAAAAGATAAAATACTCCCTTTGGCTGTGTAAAATCTTTGAGAAACCAAACAGGACCTTAAATACTTGATAACCAGAATTTGATTGGTGGGCTATTGAAGTTGTTGGAAATATTCTCCAGAGTCCGACAAACGTCATGCAAATAACAAATCCAGACGTGTAGTCTAATTTCATTTCTCTATCTGCAAGGTTTGAATTGCTCTGTTTCTCTCTCTGTGTGTGCGTGTGTCTATATATATATATATATAAATGTATACTTCTTGTTATGAACTAGGAACTTGCTTTGAGCTTGCTTTAATTTGATTTCTGTTTGAATTGGATTAATTTGGATTCACTTGGAAAGATTTATGGATCATTAAAGTGGTATACCAATTTCTGTTTCTGATTCAGAATTATTGAATCTGCTGTAAAATTTGTCATGTATTCCTACATTTATTCATTATCTGAAAGTTGGTTATTAATGGCTAAAAATGGTTAAAGCCCATTTAGTCCGACCATACTTGGCATCTCAAAACTGATGTTTGCATTCTCTTGTGTCTAAGCTGTTTGATGAAAGTCTCATTAAAATGGTGGAAGCTGCAGGTTCTATAGTACCACAGCCTTTTTGGACAAGTGTTTTTTTTAAAAAAAATAAAAATTAAGTTTTTACTTATTATAATTATTATGTTCTAATAATTGAATGTTGTTTGTAGTAAGATATACAAATCCCTCATTTTGTTTTGAGCTTTTTTGATTCTAATTTTATCAAGAGCTAGGATGTAGGAAAAGCAATGTAAAATAATTTTGTTGGTGGGTAGAGGAATTATTGAGTGAGCACTCTTTAGGAATCCAATTATGGAAATTATGTTGAAGTCCTATGGAAGTTTGTTCTTTTTATGTTACATTCAGATAGTCATGTTAGGAATTCCACTTTTTTACTCAATTTCTAAACTAACATAAGCTCTGCACCCATACACGTCATATGTAATTGAATGCTCACAAAGTCGGGTATTCATGAAACTATATTTGTGTTTTTAATTTTGTCCTTTGAACTCAATCTTCTGCAATATTTCAGGCTTTGAACTTCAGAGCTAAGTTAAGATGACGGAAGGTATTTCTTGCAATTTCTTTCTTTCTCTAAATTTTTACTACTTAAAACTTATTCTTCGAAACTTCACTACCACTGCATGTATACTTAAGTTATATTTAATCCTGCGGACATAGTTGCTTAATAGTTTCTTTAGAATCAAATTTATGAAGTCATTCTAAATTTGATTGTCATGTAACATTTTATTGGGGTATTGAGTGAGGAGCATGTAGTTTTATTGTATTTTCTATGCTTGTTTATATTGCTGAAGGTGACAATGGATCAACAAAACCTATTGTGTCTCCCTATGATGAGGCAATGGATGCTCTGTCCTCTCTGATTACAAAGCGTACTCGTGCTGACAATAACAATAGTGGAGATCGATTTGAATTTATGTTCAATTATCTCAAGGTAATTCTCTTATTAGATTTTGATGTATGTGTCTACAAATTTCTGCATACTTCATCTTTGATCCAAGCTAATATTATATGATTATGAAGTCTAGATGCTAGAACTGGAGGAGCCAATTTCAAAGATGAAGGTTATCCATGTAGCAGGAACCAAAGGAAAGGTAATAAGTTTGTATACAAAGGAGTGCAAGTTCGGATTCATTACTGAAGTAGCCTGCTTTAAATAATTTCTCATGGTTGATTACTTACACTTTGTAGTGTTTCTGGTCTGATACTTATTTTTACAGAAAATCAAAATGTCCTTGATGGATTCTTCTTGTTTTTTTAGGGTAATTCAAATTGATTCTTGCAAAAGATGACTTTTTATGATCATTAATCATCTTCACTATTGGTTACAATTCTAGCTTTCTTAATCCTGTCGTCCTTGGCCATTGGGGCATGTGTTTAAGTTGTTCATCTTGTATCAGTTGGTATTTTCTTCAACTTCAGTTGACAGCATTTGTTCCTCCTTGGAAATTGAGTTTATAATTGTAATCAATAGATGGGGTGATTGGTGAGGATTTTCCATGTGCCGTGCGCCGCCGCTACGAGTATGGTAGTAGAAAACACTAAAGAAATTTTTAAATAGAACAAGTTTTCAAGTCTTTTACACCAATTAATATGAAGGTTAAGTTCCCAACATGGTTAAACTTAAAGAGAGGAGGGTGGACTAAGTATAAATGACCCCTAATATCCTGGACTTACAGCCTTATTTAACCAAAAGTCAGTTTTACAGTAGACCAGTTCTAAGAGTCTTATAGACTTTCTTATCAGAAGCATTATAAATCTGCAGGTAGCTTGCCATTTTTCCTCCAGGCTGAGTTGACATATGTAGGTTATACAACACTAGGTACTTTTCTCTGCCTTCTTTGTTGTTCTGTATCTACTAGCGACGTAACACAGATTCAAATAGTGGTCTAGCATGACTCTTACAATTGTGTGATTGAGTTTCTGGGAGATGGTATCACAATTCAGTAATCATCATCTCCAAATTTTCTTCACTCAGTTTGTTTTGATAATTAAATAGAAAGGCTAAGTAATCATATTGGGAGTCGAAACCACCTTTTCTTCACCCAATCTAAGCTTGCCAAGTACAAGACTAATTATTTGAAGTCTTTTATGGAAGTTGAATGAACTAGTATGTGCATTCCTGCAGTCCTCTGCTGGGGATCCTTTTTTGGAGTGTAGGAAAATAAAGATGCTTGACAGATAACCTGTGCTCATATGCATGTCCAATCATATCATCTATGACATCAGTGCTTCCTAGATATTGAGGGTCCATATAAGTTGTCTATTAACAATCCTTCCCTTGGTGAATGAACTAGTATGTGCATTCCTGCAGTCCTCTGCTGGGGATCCTTTTTTGGAGTGTAGGAAAATAAAGATGCTTGACAGATAACCTGTGCTCATATGCATGTCCAATCATATCATCTATGACATCAGTGCTTCCTAGATATTGAGGGTCCATATAAGTTGTCTATTAACAATCCTTCCCTTGGTGGCAAGGAAGTGTTTGCAATTGATAAAACTGTTGAGCAGATTTCCACCTCCAAGGAAAACTCTTACCTTCTATCAGAAAATTCCGACCGTTTTGATTCTCAAATTACTTACTAAAAAGAAAACAAATATATTTCAAACAAAGGCTTTGCAGTGAACTGGAACAAAAACGAAACGTTCAGAGGTGGCACCAATACTGTTCGCGGGGATGGGGCTATGTTTTAAGCTGGATCGTACGCCTTTTGTAAATGATTGTACCAAACTAACAATATTAATCTGTTTTGGATGTTTCTCAGTTCATATAATATATATATGTACATGTACATGTGCTGTTACATATAATACACTATTAGGTTCAAAACTAATAACTACATACTGTTCAATTAGATTTCATGGTTATTGTGTTTGTTTGTTTTTTTTTTTCCATCATTATTTGTGATTCTGTTACTTATCAAAACAAACAAACAAAAAAACTCGCGATTCAGCATTTTTACCTATCTGTACCTTTACATTTTCCATACTGTAGTGAAATCAAGTAAGACCTTGTTTTTTGTTTTTTTTTTTCTCTTGTTTTGTTTTGTTTGTTTCTTTGAAAAAAAGTTGTAAAATGTTTCTGTGAAAATTTTAACCATATGAAGATGTTTTACTGATTATATTTCAATTAAATTTTGTGAAGGGATCAACATGCACTTTTACTGAAGCCATATTACGTAATTGTGGATTCCGTACTGGGCTTTTCACGTCTCCTCATCTCATTGACGTTCGAGAAAGATTTCGTTTGGATGGGTTAGGTTCTGAACACTTTAATATATCTATGCAGATTGGCACAAAGTTTTTCGTACTATTCTTGAGATCTTTTAGAGCATGATTTCTTGATAAATACCAGTTATACTACCTCCCCAGCTACGCTGTTCCCCAAAGACAACCAGAGAAATAAATGTTGGCCATCACATGTTTAGAATTTGAAATTTGGGATCTGTTCTCGCAATGTTTTTTCTTGGCTCGGGTGGACTGGGGTTATGATTCAATGTTGAGGCTTCTTTATGAGGTGTAATCTTCCTCTAGCTCTATTTCGGTATTTCTCACCCTTTATAAAGACAGGATTGTATGGATAAACAGAAACATGAAATTTGGATAGTTGAACCTTCTTTATTTCATTTTGATAGGGTTGAACCTCATACTTTGTATTATATTTAAAGACATTAAACTACATAAAATACTTTTATTTTAGGAATTGCACTATATCTTGAGCATACTTAAATGCCTACTGTACTCTCATTTTAGCCGAAAAAATATTTACTTCATTATACAACGTTTGGAGAGTGATATAAGTAAATTTTTTCACTTGCCAGTTTGTTAAATATTTGTAAGATTTGTTTGTTTCCTTTCTATTTTGATTGTTCCTCTCAGTGAGGATACAAGTGAAAGATACATATGTTCTTATCCTCCGGTTAAAGTGTGGAAGTATGTTAAATAATGGTGCACATGCAATTGTTGACTTTTCCTTGCTTGTTGGGTATTTCAGTGTGGACATATGCGAAGAGAAGTTTTTGGCATATTTCTGGTGGTGTTTTGATAAACTGAAGGCATGCACATTTATATCAACTTCAACGATTACTTATGTATTAACTGATAGTTTTATATTGCCTTCTCAAGCATGTATGTTAAGAACGTATGTAGTTTTCTATTTTTCTTGATTTCTTCGTATCTGTTTTCAGTCAAGTCCTTGAAGAAAATAACAGTAGCTCTTGCAGATGCTAAGTTCCTAACTGAGTTTGCAAGAATCATTATAAAATTCTTGTTCCATTACTTTTGGTGGCTGCTACGCAATTTTATACTGATAATGGTGCATGTTTTTAGTTCCTTGAGTTAGAATCCAGCTCTTTTCTCATAAACACAAAAATATGCCAGTAAATATAGTGCGGATAGGTTTACTTATTAAGTTTAGTAATATCTGCAATGTTGTTAACTCTTGTTATAAACCATCCAAGGTCATATATCAACTGGAGTGGAATCTTCTTGGCCTTGAAGTTTGACAAGGGAGTAGCAGAAGAAATATCAATTTACATAATGATTTTTTGATTTTTTTTATGAGTGTAATCCACCAAGTAATGCAATTAGCAATGCAGAAATTTGAAGACTTGTCAATATGCTTTTCCCTCGCATCATTTAAAAATATATATACTAATTAATTTCTAATATTGATGTTTCCTCATCTTACCCTTGTTCCTAAATCCTACCTTTTTTGTTACTTAACATGTTTGTGTCTTTATGTCTATGATGCGCTATATTCCCATTATTTACATGGGCGATTGATTTATATGAGGAAATGATATATGTAGTTGGGCTTGCAGGTTTTGAAATCAATGTACAATTGCATAGGCAATAAATATTTATATACATAGACTGCTCTGGGAGCTGTCTGATTTCCTACTAGTTTTATTACATGTAACATTGGTTGGATGATTAAAGGTATTACCCAGAGTTAAATTCAAGCCATATTGAAATTTACGAGTGTTTTGGGAACAGAAAAGGTTCAGGTTTGCTGTTGGATTTAAATGAGGTTCCCCGAAATCATTGACACGAAGCAAGCCCGTTATATATTTTCCATCCTTTAAGTATATATATATATTTATTTTAGTATTTTTTTTGACATATTGGTTGGTAGAACAATAACTGGCTTATCCCTAATTAGTAATAATTTAATAACTAAGTTACAAGGCAGATGATAGTTCTAAACTAGCTTATTTTTCTTAACTTTACTCTGCTTCTTCTTCTTTTTATTTTTATTTTTATTTTCTTTTCAAATTGATAAAACAATTGAAAAGTGGTACATATTAAGATTGTTTGAATAATCTATTCATCTTATACTAATATGTATGCTGCAATATCATTTTGACACTTAAAATATCTGGTTTGCCTCTCTGATGGGATCATGCTTGTTTATTTCTCATGCTTGCTTTAGGAAAGAACCAGTAATGCCATACCAATGCCTACTTACTTTCGATTTCTTGCCCTACTTGCCTTCAAGATATTTGCAGGAGAGCAGGTATTTGAGCATTTTTTTACCAATATCAAAAACCTCCATTTCCCATTCTGCACATAGATACATGATCACTGTCTCTACCTAATATTGTATAGAATTTTGGTATAAAAATATCAGTATTTATATTTTGTTTTAGTAGTTAATTTTTTGATGCAGGTGGATGTTGTTATCTTGGAGGTTGGTTTAGGTGGAAAGTTTGATGCAACTAATGTGGTATGCAAATCGAAAGATTCGTCCAAGCTGGTGGAAAATAGTTTGTTTAAGATTTTGGAACTAACTCTCACATATCAGCGTTGGTCATTTTTATGCTAGGATAAAATTATTGGAATAGAATGTCTTGTAAATAACCAATGGCATCACCTTTCAGGTTCAGTCACCAGTTGTGTGTGGTATTTCTTCTCTGGGGTATGACCACATGGAAATTCTAGGTTAGTTTATTTCTCTTTGATTCCTTCAGCTGTGCTTAAATTTGTTTTATTGTTGTACTTGTAAGTGCGTGTTAGATACTTTATCTGTTTTATGAAGATGCTAAAACATATCATCATACAATTATCTGCGGCATGCAACATTTGTTGCACTGAACTAGCAAATTATTATCAATCTATTTTTCTCTCAAGCTGGATATCTAATTTTTATTAATCTTAGATCTGTTTACTATTAAAACATTGAGATCTGTAGCATTCTAAAATGGCATTTCTAGTTTGATTTGAAAGAGAAAGGATGATAATATCTTAAACTAGTTTTATAGTAGGTTTTATCCACAAGAAAAAGCTCTATCATAGGTAAAAAGAACCACTTTTTAGTTATACAAAGATTATTAGATATTCATGCTATTAATTTTAGATTGTCATTTGATGACGCACTTGAACCCAGAAAACAAATGATTCACCAATTTTGTACCAGCTCTGTGAAAATTATTTTATATAAACCATGGAAGAGGACAGCATTGATCTAGACTGAACCGAAGTCCAGGGCTCCAGGCTTGTCAGACAGGTCCTTTAGGATCCATTAAATGAAGAATAAATATGTTTTTTATTCTTTTTAATTGCTTTCCTAATATTTTATTATTTTCTGTTATGCTTATTTGGCACGAAAAATGCCAACTGATACTTGCCAATAGGTCCTTTGGAGATTTTCATGCATGTGCAAGCTGAGTTTGACTTTAGGTTGCAATTGCCATTGTCTATAAGCTATACACCCAGCCAAGTCGACATACACTTATACATTATTTATGATTTTTATAATCTTTTGTATTGGGATGCCCAGTTTAGCATCTGACTATGCTGTAGCAATGTGTGCAATTATGAACTTGTTTAGTACTCATATTTTTTAGAACAAAACAAGATATGTTAAAAACGTAGGCTACTTGCTTAAAGCATCAGCTTTCATTTTAGTTTCAGTTACTATCTGTGCTGCCAGAATTTTAGTTACCTTGGCTTTCAACATTTGAAAGCCTAAAAGAGCTGAAGCAGTTTAAACAATATCTTTTTGGCTCTAAGTTCAAACAATTTTAGTCTGTGTTTTATTTAGTTTGGTCACATTGCTTTCAAACAGTCAAGTCTAATAACTAAGTTTGCTACGATATCTGTGATACTTAACGTGCAGGGAATACTCTAGGAGAAATTGCTGGAGAAAAGGCCGGTATCTTCAAGGTATTTGTCACATGCTCATTTTCTTAAAATAAAATTTTGCAGTAGGAAATGTATCAGATACCCAACACAATTTTTGTTGTTGTTTTGTTTTTAGACAATGAATTTTATTTTTGTTGTCTTTACTTTTTGTGTCTCTTAGTTACTTTTTGTCTTGATCCATCAACTGATGCACAATAGTAACAATCTATTTTTATTATCTTTAAATTTTGTTCCTCGCAGTTACTTATTGTCTTGATCCATCATTTGATGCAGAAAAGAGTTCCAGCCTTTACAGTGCCCCAGCTTGATGAAGCTATGCATGTGCTTGAAGAGACAGCTTTGGAGTTGGATGTAAGTTGCAATTAATGATCATTATTAGGTCTAGGTCAACACAAAAATTGAGAAAGCATGCAACTTTTTGAAGTGTAAATTGACTTGAGTATTCGATCAAACTCTGAAGCTACTGATTTTATGGAAATAGCTGTTTTTGGGAATGAAATTTTTTATTAACTACTCTTATACTTCATTGAATTATTTGTCATAAAAATTTGTGGTAAAATCATGAATTCCTTTCTTTTCCTTCCCAATTAAAAGGAGTCTTAACTAAATATATTGCATCTATAACTTACAAAAGCATTTAACCTTTGCCACAGAAAATATACTTTTACCATCTACCAAAAGGCAAGAATATATATATATATAGTTATAATATAGTGCCCATCCTTGCAATATTAAGAAGCAGGTCGCCCTGTGGTACGCTATACTGGAAAAATGAGAGTTGCTGTTTCTAAGGATAACTTCATAAATTATGCTGATTATAGGTACCTTTGAAAGTAGCAACTCTCTTGGACCCGAATTTGCTGAACGGTCTACATCTTGGGCTTCAAGGTGATCACCAATACATAAATGCCGGTCTAGCTATAGCATTATGCTCTACTTGGCTTCAAAAGACTGGGCATCTTGAATTCAATTACCTGGAACAGACTGTAAGTTCTTCCAAGTGAGAGTTTTTGGTTCCATTGTTTTGATTATTTTTAACAAAAGTCCTTTCATTTCTGCTTGGAGATAGACTTCTCTCCCTGAGCAGTTCATAGAAGGGCTTACAACAGCTACCTTACAAGGACGAGCCCAGGTTGTCCCTGATCAGTTCATTGATATTGAAAGGACAGGAGATCTGGTGTTTTATTTGGACGGAGCTCATAGTCCTGAAAGCATGGAAGTATGTGCAAAATGGTTTTCTCTTTCCATTAGAAAAGATGACGAATTTCAGAAATCCTTAAATAGTGAGGCATTTGATAGTTCCAGAACCTCAGGTGAATGTGTACATGTTTGCCATAATGGAGCCTCAATAAAGAAGTCCACACAGGTAAAAGCTCAACTCAACTCAACTCAACTCAACAAAGCCTTTTATCCGAACTAAGGGGGGTATATGCTGAAAATGAATCCCATAGGTAACGCAAAAGTAGAAAAGCAAGGATAAAATAAAAAGATAAAAACAGACAGATATGACAAAAATAAATAAAAGAATAGAAATAGGTTGGGAGAAGAAAGCGCACATTCACATATAGAAACATCCATATGAGTGAATGTTTATTGTATACAGTTTAATCTGATCTTTGCTGGTGCATTTTTGGGAAATAGGGTATACTGAATAAATTATCGACAAGGAGAGTTTACTCCTCAATCGTCTATGACTATGAGAAAATAGAAAAGTTATTTGTATACTGTCCATTAAACTATATTTTCAAACATTATGCCGCTTGCTAATGGGTTGGAAGCTTCATAAGAATGTAAATAACTGCTTTAAAGAACCTGTGATTTATGAAATTTGATAAACGAGTGTTCAGATAGCAAAATCACTACTAGAATTTTTTTAATATTATTTTTGTAAATAGTATAGAACTTACGTAATGGTCAGCCTTTTTTTTTCCTGAATATCAAAACTATTATAATTGGAAATCCTACCCTTGAGACGGCTCTTCCAAAGGACTATATTGTGACAGCTGACAACAGTACATGTTTATAAGAAATTGTTGCTAGATTAAATGTATTGCTTTTGTGGCTTCACAATATAACTTGCAATTTACTTCAATTTGAGCTTTAGAAAAATATATTAATTTAAAAAGTCATCTTTATGCTAATTGCATCTGCGTCTTCAAATAATGTCCTGTCAATTTACTTGAGTTTGAACTCAATAAATCTCTAATTTCAAATTCCTTTTGTTTAATAATACGAACAAGAAATTGTTGAAAAGTTATTTTGATATCACTGCCAAGTTCAGCAACAAATAACATCTCCAATGTTATTTTCAACCTAAATAGTAACAATTCTAACTTTGGTATGTGTTGTGAATTGAATAGTTGATTTGGTATTTGGTAACTCCATAAATTAATTCTTGTGGCTACTAATGCAGATATTGTTGTTTAATTGTATGTCCGTGAGGGACCCACAGTTACTCCTCCCACGATTGATGAACACCTGCGCTAGTCATGGTAAATATTTCATTGAGAATCATCCTTTGAATTAGTTGGAATACATTAGTAACTGCCCTTATTGGTGATTTTATGAAAAATATGCACGGAACTTGGACCTGCTGCTGAAAAGCATGTGACATTAACTTAAAATGGAGAGAAAACAATCTTAAACGTTCCAACTCTTGCAAAATTATTTAGGGTCAATTTTTGAAGCAAAGTAACCTAGTAGATGAAAGATACTCATACTTTGTATTAAGGCATTTATAATGTTGATTTAATTGTTCAGGAGTTCACTTCAAGAAGGCACTGTTTGTACCGAGCTTATCAGTTTATAACAAGGTCGGGACCAGTAACTTACCACCAACTGATTCCCAAGTCGATGTGTCATGGCAGTTGACTCTTCAAAGATTATATGAGTACATTATCCGTGGTGAAAAAGGTGGTAATCTTATTCTTAGACGTTAAAACATATTTTCCTGTTTAGACTTCACATTGAATTTCATGTGTTTGGATTCTGTTGATGTAGTATGTCGAATTTGTGTGGAATATTTGTTTTATTCATTGTCACTGTAAAGCCAGTGATTGGATGTGATTAATGGCAGGGGACTCAAAAAGTGCAGAGCTAACAAGTGATGAAAGTAAAGATGATACTGAAAGAAGTATAAGGAGGTGTGAGAACAGCACTGTGTTTCCTTCACTCCCTTTAGCAATTAAATGGTTGCGGGACAATGTTGTACATAGTCAGTCTGCTCGTTATCAGGTAATGTGCGACTCAAGACTACAATACTTTGCACAATAATCTGTATTCTCGCATTAGAAAGATTTGGCATATTTCTTATCTATCAAAAAAGAATTCGGTATCTTTTATTAAAATAAAAATAAAAAGAATAAGAAATTGGGCATCGGGGGTATATGGCTTGCTAATGTAGTCAAAGACGATAGGTATATTTTCTTGATGAGGATTGCTAAAACACGATATGTTTCTATCTTAAAGTATCCCCAAAGAAGAAAAAAGTTCATATCTTTATACAATCAATAAATCTTGTTCCTTAAAAAACACCTGCTTGTGGCAGAATGATTTTAACCCTGTACAATCAAGTCTTTAAAAAATAAAAGAATATTTTGATAGAGTAGGCAACGTTTGGTTGGGTGCCAAGTTTGCGATCCTATTTTAACCATGTCTAGTTTGTAACCGTCAGTGATAATTCTAAATATCCAATAAAACTGTAACCTAAGATAGATTAAGTTGAAAATTGCAAGACATGACCAAGAAGCATGAAAACTAAGGTATTGCCACTCTAATTTTTACTGTTTGAAGAAGTTTTGGACTTGAGCAGAAAGGGTTAATATAATGTCGGCTATAACTTTGTTCTTGTAGGCTTAAGCCCTAAGGCATTGGTTTCCCAGAAGTATGCAGCTCCACTTGCTGCTATAAATATATATATATATATATATATATATATATATATATATATATATATATATATATATATATTAGTCTAGAGTTTTCTATAGACTACTCTTGCTGGTACAAAGGGTTTTATTTTCTTCTATTGATTTTGTCAGGTCCTTGTAACTGGTTCTTTACATCTTGTGGGTGATGTACTTAAACTAGTCAAGAGGTGAGGCATAGATCAAGTTTGTACCCCTCTAGCTGCATGTAATTCTGTCCATACCAGCTTTGGCATTCATTGCGGCAGATTTGATAAGAGTTACACATCTGATAACTTCTTGAATCAAGTGAATGGAACTGCTTTCAAGTTGCGTCTTACAGAAGCTGAACAGAGCCCTTTGCGGGTTCCCCGTAAGAAATTTTCATTTGGCCAGTTACTGGATTCGATAACTGACTTGCTCTCTTTACAAATATTTTCTCCATGTTTCAGTTTTCTCACATCCGTCAGGCTCCGCTTGGAACTTGGAAAACTTGCGGGATAAAGGAAATGAAATCCAAAAATTATTGGAGCATTTTATATCATTTCTTACATTATATTTTAGCCGCGTTGTTAATATTAGATTTTTTAAAAAGGTATAGATAATTTTATTTATCTTCATTATTACATTTTTTCCCTTTTGTTTTTACATAGTTTTTGTTTTCCTTTACCCTTCATTTATACCCTGTTTTTCAAGTTCCTTAAAGGGATAAACACCTGTTTGAAAGTTTCTATCACGAGGATCTCAAGGGATAGGACCACCTATATACTTTTCATCTATGTATGTATTTGTTGTTCAATGAGGAGAATTAGTAACAAGGATGATTCAATCAATTGAAACTCAAGTGTATCCAGGATATGCTATACTTCTTTATTTTCTTTGTATCTGAATTTTGAATATCTTTATCCCTTTTTTAATGCTTCAGCTATACGCTTGTATGCTACATCGTTACCTGTAATATTGAGGAACTTCTGGCTGAAGATCATAACAATATTTTAGGTAGTTTAATGTCATTTCAATCTGCAGCCTCAAATTTTTTAGTAGGGAATAAACACAACAATTAATTTTAACAAGAATATATTTTGCAATTATCTACCGCATAACTATCTGCTGGTATCGCACTTGCCAAAGAGCAACATGCCACGTTAGAAAGAACAAATTTCCGTACAAGCAAACAAGCCAATAAGTTGTTATATGAATAAGTATAAGTGCACAACATCCAAATATTACATCTATCTCAATTATTAAAAAATAAGACATAACATTAAAATTCATGTTATGTTTTACTTTTTTAATAATTAAGATGAATGTAGTGTTTAATTGTGTTTTCAGATGTTGTGTATGTAGATTTGTCCTTGTTATATTGCCAAGTGCAACTCGACTACTTTTACACAATCACTTCAAACTGCCGATTATACCCCCTTAAATGGGAAGTTACAAATGAAGCTAAAGACAGGATTGCAGTTAAATATAACCAATATAACATTCCAAAAACTAATTAAATAAATCTATACATGAAACCCCCCAGATAGAATGTTTCTGCCTAACCAAATCAATCACATCTATACAATCTCAAACCAGTCATGCCATTTGTCTATTTTTTCTTTTTAAGGATATTGCTTTCTCTGACCCTCCTAACTACAATGGTGATTGGCATAACTTTCAACCGGACCATGGGTAGTAAATCATACAACAGCTAGTTCCAACAATTAGCTTACAAATCAATATTCTGAAAGGATCAGAAGGCTAAAATATCAGAGTGATGCTCACAGTAATTGGCGAAGCTGCTGTGTTTCTTTGCGTAGCGATTGAACTTCTTTCATGAGCTCAGCTTGGTTTTCAAGGATCGAGTTCATCACACTGGAGGTTTCCATCTGCAATGGTTTGACAACTGAGTCAAAAAGAACTAAAAAAAAAACATAACCAGGACTGCTATCAGATAATACCTCCTGCATGTGAAATTGTCTTATAATTTCTATATGAAGATTCCTCATATCTTCGTGAATGGATTTCTGGAATGAAGCTAGAGTTTCTTCAAGAGTGCGCTGAAACAACTTTAGCGTGAAGGAATTTCCCTGATGTGAGTCAGACTGAGATGTAGTTTTCTGCGGTTGTGTAATTCCACCCTGCCAGAAATATAGTAAGTAAACACATAGAGCATCTAACAAAGATTTCAAGGTTAATTTGTAATGTTTCATTATCAAACACACTTTCACCAGGTTGCATTTGAAACAGCGAACGATTAAGTCAATACTGGCCACTAAGTCTGACCAATGAATAACCTTGATGTTTTCAATAAGCACAAAAGTGAAAGCGTGATGATGATAATTCATCACAAATAATCTGTTATGCTTACATCCCAAGCATACACCTTGATCACTAGATTCAATAACAGGTTAAAACATAATTTAGTGCATTAACCATCTGATAATTTCGTACATTCATAGACGGAATGATCCTCATAAGTTCTTCTCTTGTCTCAGACCCTGTTTTCTTAGTTTTAGGTGAACCCACTGACAAGGATGCTCCCTCACTGAAAGATGGAGTAGTGCTTATTCTCTCGGCATAACTTGAGAATCTTCGTGGAAGGGTGAAAGCTGATCCCAGAGGCTCAAGGTTAGCCTGCTCTGTAATTCCTTTTGTACCTTGAGAAAGAGATGTAAAACTGAAGGGAACATGTTCAGAAAATCCTAGTGCGGTGTCTTGATTCAAAGCGGTGTCTCTAGACCGTAAAATGGCCAAGCTAAGGCTCGAATTTGTTGATGAGCTCATACTCATCTGGCTTGTAGACAGAGCAAGATCTTGTAATCCGGAAAACATGGATCCCGAAGATAGATTAGTAGATGACACTGTTGCATATCTAGAAGGTAAGGTAACTGACTGACGATTGAGAGTAAATTTATCGGACAATCTCTCACCACCCCAAGCTTCTGGAGGAGTTATGGATGAAGAGTCATCACTCGTGGAAGATGCAGGAGTGGATACCAACTGCGAGAAGGAAGAACGGGTGTCATCCTGCAATCCAAGTGTACTAAATCAAATGTTTGTTTAAAGAAAAAAAATTACTAATGATTGCAAGAATAAATAAAAAAGTGAAAATTTTGGGCATTCAATTTTTACTAAACCATTATATGTAACCATGAAGCTGATATGCACTACAAAAAAGACAGAAATAACTAGTTGTATGTTATCTTATAAAAAACCAATTTCTGTGAGCTCTAAATTGATTAGATTTTCTGTATTTTGCTCTTTTTTCCAACTTCAATAATTATTTGCATTTGGTGCGTTACACAAAACTATACGGATTAACTACCTAACATGATCTCATTTTTTTAATTCAAAATAGAAATTATTGTATGTATATACTAAGACAAGAAAATATACATGGAACTAACGAATGAAAAAGGAAAAATAAATGGAAGAAGTTGCCGTTAAGTGCAAAACTGATGAAAGAAGTCTCGTGGCATTTTGGGTCATGAAAGCAAGGCCACTCATGAAGGCAAATATGAGGATGGTGATAAATTATATGTTCTGGCATACATAACAAATTATATCAGTTTCATTTTTGAAATACCTTTTGGTGTTGGTTTTATAATTAAAGGAACAAAAAGAAAGATTTCATCCTAGAACCTTTAGGGTGGACCATTGGTGCAAGGATTCATCATTGAAAGACAGATATCCGGATCTGTTTCCACTTGTATCAAGGCCTTAGTTCCTAGATACATCTCTTATTCAGAGAGTCGGACTTCTTGGAAGACCATTTCAAGACTGAGAATTAAAATCTGTGGACACTTTTTCAGTGAACTCAACGGGAAAAATATCCCCCAGTGAAGAGGATTTTTGTTAAACTGAACAATTTATAACCTCACAGCATTTTAAAACCCTTTATGTTAATTCCTACAGCTCAACTCAACAATGCCTTATATCCCAGACTAGTTGAGTTGAGTATTTTAGATCCTGGTATTTTTGTTCGACTTATGCACACTATTTTAAATATTGATAACTTGCGTGAAAGAGAGAATTTTCTGGTGAATAGGTTCTGTAGGCGGAATTGGCAGCTGGAGCAGTAGATCGCTTGCTAATCCATTTTGAGATTGCTCAAGGGATGAGGAAGGCTTTGTTTCTTTGGCATGAGTTGAACCATGCAAAATTAAGTTGAAGATTACTTTTCAGCTGAAAGGGTCCTGAGTTATTGGAAAAGGGATTTAGCTCCCTACAATTTAGTATGGACTGTTTGAAAGGAGAGGAATAGGATAAATTATATAGGAAAAGAACTAATAACACCATCCAAAGTGAGATGTCTAATGTTGAGCCTTAAATTCTTCTGGCACATGAGATCAAACCAGGTTCAGATATTTTTTCATTAATTTTCAGTAAGATTTGTTAGTTGGCTGTTGGAATGTTAATGCACTATTTTTATAACAGTCATATCTCTTGAGGGGGATATAAGATTTTTTTCATTAATTCTAGAGTGGTGCGGGCAATGCCAGATTCAGTGGTAAATTTCTACAAGGCTTGGGAAGGGGCTAAGATACGAAGGCACGTGAGAAAGCAGCGGGTGATAAATGATGATTCCTCACTGTTTGTGGTGATTATTTGGAGAGAACAGAATGGTGCTTGTTTTGAGGGGTCAGGACTCAGGAGGGAGGAATTTTTCATATTTGATATAATTTTAAAGTTTATCATTTAATTTTTTTAGTTTTGATAAGTTCTGAGTTTGTTAAATTTATGGATGAGAATGAAGCATATATGGATTTTGGGGGAATTTTATGCTGGGGGCATAGTGTAATACTGTGATTTTTTGGGGCCCCTAGCGCTGTTTGCTTCCTTAGCAAGGAGTTTTTTTTTTTTTGACTTGTTAGATTTTTTCATAGTACTTAGATTTGGTATGCAGTGTAGGTGCATGGGTGATGCCCCTTTTGGTGAGTTTTTATATAATCGAATTATAAACATAAAAGAATTCTTTCGCCTATTTGGTACAACAATTCCTTTCCTTTTCCGTATGTCATAAATACTTCAATATTTAACCATGAACATCTAGATGAACTGCTCTATATAGTGGTAGGCACAGTTCATTGAAAATGCTCATTAGAACCAAAGCAAGAAAGAGAAATCTTAAATTGGAATAAAAATAAAAATGTTAGGAACTAGGGTAGTGTGACATTAAAATTCTGCAGTCTGAATTACAGTAGAACCAAGTAACCAACACAAACCAAATGCTCAAATTAGATTCGTAACTAGTCAAATGCACAGCATAATGTAATTACCATAGGATTTCTGCTCCAACATTAAGTTGTTAAAAATTGAGGAACAAGCAGATATTCTATGTTAAGTAGCAAGCACTTGGTCCATGCATTCCTAAGTAAAGAAGGAATAATGGGAAGCCAGAAATAGATAAGAAGCAAACCTGTTTGGAAGTTGAACTAGATTTCCAGTCTAAAATTGGATGAAGATCATTGTTCGCTTCCTCTGGAAAAGGAAATCTCCTAGATGAAGGAAACAGCAAAGAAGATTTTTTATCATAATCTTTCCTTGCTCCGTCATCCCAGAGCTTATCAAGCGTGGGTGTTATTGGCTTAACTTCCTGAAGTGGCGAAAATAAATCCATTTCATCCTTGAAGTTGTAACCACGAGTCGCTTTTAATCTATTCAAAGTTCCACTTGCCCATAAGGTGCTTCGAAGTGGTGATTCCTCTGCTGTAGGAAAATTGAGAGTGCTTGACATAGATCCAATACTGCCTGCTGAGGACAACAACTCTGAAGATGGACCTGAATGGCCAGGATTTCGAGATCCTGATAAGGTTGTGGATATTGAGAGGTTTGAGGATGTCACAGAAGGAAGTGGGTCAGGCATAAGTATCGAATCCTCCACAGAAACTCCCAGAAGAGCAGTATCAGCAGTGCAATTATTTTCATTTACGAATACTGGTTTAGATCTTTGCCAGCATAGACTTGTGACAGCCTAATGAACATCATAGTATATTATTTATCTATAAAACGCAGAAAATGAATGCAATATAAATCAGATCATAATTGGCTTGAGCTATATCATCAATCTATGCACTTTCCTAAGAGTTGGAAACATGAATACTGATACTTCTAAAAAGGAAACATGGATACTGATAAATAGAACACTATATATACAGATGTTATGTGACTTTTACTTGAACAAAAAAAAACAGAGAGAGAGACATATCCTGAAAGTTACACACAAATTCCCCTAATGTGCGACAAGGGATTTGAAGTAAAAGGCAACCAAGTGATTGGGTGTGAGGCTCCGCCAACAATATAATAGATGCAAGGACAAGGCAACAACATGTGCAAAGGAGGCAACTCTGTTATTTTCATGTGATTACAACTACAAACAAAGACTTGCATCAAGCCTACTAGAGGTCGTATTTGTGAGGAAATTAGTGTAAGCAATATCAAGTTGAAAGCAAGAAGATTTTATTCGCAAGAAACTTGATGGGAACAAAAATGACAAAATAAAATACTTGAAAAACAATCTAATTTTTTTTGGGACAAGTGAAAACAATCTGAAGTGAGCCACCACATTTCTCTATATAAACAAGATTCTCTCTCTACATAGTGAGATCGCTCTCCCTGACTCCCTCATTGTACTTGCTCTAGTTTTTTTTACCAATTGGAAACAGCACTATAGCTTTGGATTTGGGGTTCAGAGATTGTTTTTGGAGGTATTTATTGTCTGCACGTGAGAATTGAATTCTCTACCCTTCTCCTCCTATTAAATGTCATGCAATCACTTTACCAAACTGAAATGTTGGGTGTGGCACATTGATATTTGCAGGAAGGCTTGAAGTATATTTACATGGTGATAGATTTGTGGAATTTGATTTGAATGGAGATGCAGAGACAGGATAAGAGCAAAAGGAGATGAATGATGATGGGACCGCAAAATTGTAGTCTTTCCCAAGTGGTGTAAGGTTTGACAGAATAAGAAGAAAAAGGAAGAAGGCAGGTAGGGATGGTTTCATTAGTGCATCGAGTTAGCTTTAAAGATTCTTTCTTTTTTGGTAAGTTCAAGTTAGCTTTAAAGATTAAAATACACTCACCAACTTAGAATATCGTACTCGATGCAAAAATCAGATTTTAAGAAGATTGCGTATTGGTCTCAGATAACAACATTATATAAACTAAAGGAATGACTCGTGCACTATAAGTGCTTGTCACAAAATTGTGGTATTCAGTTTTTCTTTATGAAGAAAACAAACCCTTAAAGATAATTAAATCTTTTGTAATTTCTAAAGAAAAGTGTAGGGCGTAGGTTTAAATTGAATTGAAAATATTTGAAATTTAATTCTAACTATGTTTTATTGCCATCTGGTAGAATGAGAATATGCCACATGGCATAAAAACAGAATTTGGCATTACCAAACCCAGCAATTCCCTTCACGTAGTAAAATAGGTGAATCAATACAATATAAAATGGCAACCTACAGAAGGAATCCACAAATGAAAGGAAAGCCACTAACAGTAGAGAAGTTTTTTATGCTTCGGTGATCTAATGATTAAGAATGAGTACTAAGATACATAAAAATAGAAACTAGTCAACTACTTATATTTTTGGCATCCAGCATATAAATTGATATTACATATATATATATATATATATATATATACACACACACATAGATAGAGAAGATTGCCTCAGAATTTCCATAAGCCCGAAGAACAGTGAAAGGCTGTGGCTTTCCACGAACATCGTAGAATACTACCCGGCCACTGCTTGTTCCCGCTGCCAATATGTTTCCATCATCTCTAAATGCCAATGAAGAGAAAGGTACCTCATAAGGAATGCAAAACGAGGGTCTCCTACTCCCCGAATCAAAAGTGTATAACTTTTTGTCCAGACCGATGCTAGCAATCACCTGCCACAGTAACATTGAAAAAAAAAGAGGAATGACAAAAAGCTGACCAAATTTTTAAGTTACTGGACATGCTTAGCTTTATTTATGTTTTGTTAGATGCCTATCAGAAGCATACATTGAACACGGGTATCTGCAAGATTCAGTTCCCTTTTTTCTATGAATATGAAAACTTTAAAACATGATAATAAAGGTAGACCTTATCATTTGTTGGTGAGAAACTAACACCAGCAGTTGGCGCGGAATGCTGCTTCAACCAAGAAACCTATAAATTGCAGATGATGACAGTTAAATTGAATAATAAGAATAAATAGAATCTTCTATCCATCAAAACGTAAAATGAAGAACACGATCAAGAAAGAACAAAAGGTAGAGAAAAGAAAGAGGATTCGCCAGACTCATCCAACAAAAAGAAAAAAAGAAGAAGCAAGAAGAGAAGAGAATAGGATTCTCAGTACACAAATTACCAAGTTTAAACTGCTAGTGGTGACTCACCAAAGACCCTAGAAATGGTTGAGAATTATCCGAACATAATGCTTTGGTCTATGTTACGTGGACTTAGGATCCTTGTCGGGAAGTGTCCCACATTAGACTCTCCTATTTCTTATAACATTTTTCACTATTTGAAGCTATTTTGGAGTGTCCGCTTGCCACACCCAAACCTTTATTGACTCGTGTTGACATAGGTACTTCACCCTCAATGGTCCATGTAACACAGGCTATGGTTCAATAAACTATCAAGTCACAAACCTTTGGATTACGACCAGTCGAATCCCATAAATGAATTGATCCATCATCACCAGCTGTCACCAAAAGGTGCCTGCTAATCCGAGAATAATCAAGCACCCTCAAAACCTGGTCTCGGACCATCAGACAAACATCTAGCATATCAGGACACAAAGTTATATAAATTACAAATACCAGAAAATAATTATGATTTTTAAGTGGCTCAACAGCAAAGTCCGAAGTTCGAGCAAAATAAACACCTGTTCATTAGGATCCTTGAGCTGGGTGGCCCTTGCACCAGAAGCAAGGTTGTGAATAATGACATCCCCACTGAGACTGATGGAAGCTAAGTGCTCATCTTTGCAATTATACATTGCACCAGTTATTGTATCAGTATGACCTCTTAACCATTTGATGCAGCGTTTCCTCTGCAAATCCCATATTCTTACAACTTGACCACTTCCCCCAGAACAAATGTATCTAGATCCTTTGTTGCTAAAACTGATGCTAGATATAGACTCCTGTAAATTAATTAAGTAAAAGATTTTAAACTATACAGAGAAATCAATGTCTTAAGAATGTAACAAAAAAGTTTCAGTACAATCTTCTGTTTATTGCTGTTAGATTATGTAATCCTGTTACTTCTGGTCTTTATTCTTTTTCAGAGGCAAGCCGGTTTTTTAATTGTGTAATGTTTTGTTGAGATCATAATAAATTGCAGATACCAATACAAGCTTCTATCCATCTCAACCCAAAAGGTGAAATTAAGAAGAGAAAATCAAATATCTGCATATATATTATTCTAGATCAAATATCTGTATATATGAGACTATAAAGACTAAAAACTAAACCTGGGTAAGGCCCAAGCTAAGACAAACCCACCCTTAACCATCAGAAATTAACTAGGAAAATGAAAATTTGTGATTGATTATTTAAAAAACTTTGATTGAACAGAAAAACAATGTAAGGGTCACATATACAGATCTTTACACTAAAATTTATTATCTTTATAAGTAAACTGTGGCCACATAAACAAGTGTAAAATAAAAATCAACCAACAACAATTAAAGTACTGTCATAATTATAGTTCTTCTCCATCAGAATAGACTTTTTCATCTGTGTTTAAAGCAATCTCCATGTAGAAAATACACACGAACACAAATGCAACTTAAAACCAAATATATATATATATATATATATATATATATATATATATTACCTCGATGTCACCACCCTCGTTGCCGGCCGTTGGAATTGTACCCATACTTTGCCCATTTTTACGCCACAAAGATATCTTCTTATCGTCTCCGGCACTCGCCACAACCAAATCTAAAACAATCCCGTACCCAATTGAAAAATCACTCGTACAAAATCTTTAAAAATTGAACTTACAAGTCATTGTAACATAATTAATCAAACATTATCTAAAGTACAACGAGTGCCTGATTAGTGTGTTTAACTCACTGGTATGATTCCATTTAACGGAATTGACCTGAAGCCCCGGCGAAGGAGTGTAGCTCAGAGTGCAAGGATCGCCGGGCTCCACTGAAACGTCGAAAAGCTTCACGGTGTCGCCGCCACTAGCTGCCAGTAACGCCATTGATGGATCGGTGAAGTTCATCAAACTCTGTATTATACTGAAGATATACACTAGTGTGTATATATATACACACAGAGAGATTAACTAAGAGTAATTCAAATGGGATGGATTCGAATCGTTGATTTAACTTAAATTGAGAGAGACAACAACTGGAATGAAGTGCGATTTGAAGAGCGATTTTTGTAGCGAAGAGTGTAAATAAAGTGAGAAAATGGTGGGTGTAATTCATCATATCTGCTTTTTGTTCGATGTTTAAAAACCCTACCCCGGACCAGGAGAGAGAAGAGAAATTCAAAAACAGAGTATGGACTAGGGAGCAAAATCGATGGGCGATGGTAATCGGGTCGGGTCATCCGACATTACTATTGAACCCCTCGCTAATTCAAATGAAGGTCCACTACTAGAGGCCGAAACTCAAAAGTCAAAACATAAACTAGAACATATTGAAAGAAAAAAAAATCAATTAGAAAAAAAGGAAAATTTAAATTATGAAAACTTAAACTTGAATGATATATTTTAATAGTGTTACTTTACTAATAAATAAAAATCTTGCATTTTGTGAGTTCCAAAAGAACAAAAAAGATATAAATTAAAAAATTATTCGACACTAAATTAAATTTTGTTATGCTGTAAATAGCAAAAAATATAGGAATTATGAAGAAAAAAAATCACTTTATTTTTTGTCTAAATATGATTATTTTTGGATAAAATCTTTGGATGCAAAACTGACCGTGCTTTCTACCACTCAATCAGTACCATAGCCATTGTGTGACATTCAAAATTTGCATTTTAATATCAAGCAATGTAGGCCGTTCGGAAATGACTTTTTTTTTTTTTTAAAGTTAGAATTTTAATAAAAGTTTAGTAGATTTATAAGTTAAAATTTTAGTAGCTTTATAAGTAAAAGTGTTCGGCATCACTTTTATTTATAAATCAGAAATTATAAATAATAGTTGTGAATATGTTCGGCTAATAATGATTTATAAGTTAAATAAAATGTAAAGATTATTAAAATGTCCTTCAATAATAAAAAAATTAAAAAAATAAAAGAGAATATTTCTGTAATTTTATTTTATAGTCGTTGACCAACTTTAAAAAATGACTTATAAGTCAATTTTCTTAAACCACAAATACTGACTTATTTTTTTTTTGACTTTTTTTTAACTTAAAAATAAATAAAAAAAGTAATTTTTGAATAACTTTTTTAACTTACTTATAAGTTAGTTTGATCTATTTATAAATACTTCCGCGAACAGGCGCGTGGTACTCTTCTCGACTGACTATAACTTTATATATATAGTGTGGTCCATTCCCGTTACATGAAAATGATGGGTCGAAAATGAAGATGTAGGCTCTGATCAATTGTTTTCTTTAGGAGGAATTAAGTCATTAATGTTTGCCAAGTTGTCACATTTATTGTTTATTCAAACGCTTAGTCCGTCTTAATCCCTCCATAGCTGGAGTGCCATATATGAGTGGCTGCATCTGATGAAGACTATCTACCTCTCCACAGCCAAACGTTCCAATTCAGTCAGTGGTATAAGGCGCAGTTTTTTAGGTTCTGGTCCACTTAAATTGCGTACACAAAGTATTTAATATTTATTACTCTCCCTCGTATTTGTTTTTCAAATAAGTAAATATGGTGATTTATCAAGAAAATGGAGAAATTTATCCAACTTAATTATACTCCCTAACTCTAAATACTTACTTAGTTTTAAAATTAGAGATATATTTATAAAAGATGTCAGAGCATAAATAATATTATTAAGAAAAATATATATTTAACGACACGTTTATAATTGTTTTAACAATATTTATTGTTCTGACAATAATATTTTTACTCTGACAATATCAACTGCCTTGTATAATGATCATTTTTAAGGATAAATTTATTTTTCTAATCTATCTTTAACATTGTCTAAAAATATAGTAATGATATCATAATAGTACTCGATTAATTAAAAATAAAAATAACAGTATATTAGAAATTCATCTCATTTTATAGTTTAGAAATAAAAATGCATATCTAATTTCAAAACTGACAAACTATATATCTATCTAATTTTGGAATTGGGTGAATAATTCTTGAACAAAAATGCTTAGTAGTCCCACCTTGTAATCTGACTACTAATGTAAAATAAGCAAATGATGATACCATTAATATTACTCCATGATTTACAATTTCTAACATCATTTCATGGTTGAAAAGAGAATTTAATTTGAATGCAACTACATTAACAAAACTCCATTCCTTTATTTACACTTGATAAAAGAATTTCAATTCCTACATCCTAATCCTAGTGATTTATGTATGCCAGTGCTTAACTCGAGTACACTACAATGGGGCTCCTCACTTTATGTTTGCCATCATCCCACACCAAACCAAAGAAGCTGACACTTTGGCTCAATCTATCTTCCCTTGAATAGTCACTTTGAATGACAACTTTTGCCCATCCGGTTTGAATGACAAAACACTTGGCTCAACTTTGATATTTACTTCATTTGGGGCTGAAATTGTGACACTATGTTTAGACATCCGACATTTGTTACAATTCTAGTGAAATTTCTACTGAAAGATTGCAATGGCTCGATTGTGAATGCAAATGAAGATACGCAAGTTTAAATCCCAAACAGCTCCCGTTGTGGTGTTGGTGCACATGGTTTTATCTCCGGTAACAAGGTGTAAAGTTGTGGTGTTATAGCCTTGACCACACAAAAACGTTACGTAGTCATTCTCATTGGCATCATATACAAGACCTGTATTTAGAGTTTTTATAGGGTTGATATGACATGCACCATATGCAAAATCGGCATCTGGGCTTGTAGTGGTGTTCAAAGGGAAGGATGAAAAAAAAACATGACCAAGAATGTTAGCAGCATGTCGTTTTTATTTAGATAAAATGTCAAACACATCTAAATTATGTATGTGAATGTTTGAATTTGTCAGGACGCTTTGACCACCGTCAACAACACTAAACATGCACAATTAGACAACCAGAAGTATTTGACGGTTTGGACCGTCGAGAAATAGATCATGCATCAAAGTAAATACAGATATCAAGAATTGTGTAACAATGAAGGTACTTAGTATTTAGTAAGCTCAAAATGGTATTAGATCCTAACTTGATTGTTAACTCTTCTTTTATAGCTGATGTTCCCCCATAACCGTTGAGTCGTGCAACGGCTAACTTGGAGAGACAACTCACATTCTCACCATGTTTGGTAACCGCCAAAACGTTCGAAATGAGTGCAGAGTGATAACCGTTGTAGTAACTATTGAACTTATCCCATCTATCAGGATTTTAGTGATAACGACTCAAGCCTTTTGGACTGGGTGCCTCTTAGCGTAATGGGCCACAGGGGCAATAACAAATTCAAATAGCTCATTCTACTTAGTAAAAGTACTCAGCCCAACATTTTTTCCCATTCTTTTAGTATATAAAATGTGGTGAATGAGTAGAAGAAAGGGAAAACTTCTTCAGGAACACGGAGGTATCAGACCGAAAGAAAAACTACTTCGAGGCATCAGACCGAAGAAAAAGCTCTTTCAGGAGCCCGAAGGCATTAGACCGAAGGAAAAACTTCTTCAAAAGCCCAAATGCATTAGATCGAAGGGAAAGTTCCTTCAGAAGCCTAGATGTAATATCTAAGAAATTTGTAAATGCTTATATTAAAGAAATTAAGGAATTACTTAAAAAATTATTTGTGTGCCCATGCATATATGTATTAATGCATAATAAATTAAATAATGATGATGGTCAACTTAAATTAAAATTAATTTAAGTTTATGTAATATGTCTTGTATGATATAATTTGTAAGATGAACTAATTAATTAATTTATTAAATTAATTATAAGTTGATTAAATAATTAAATGGACTAATGATGTCTAATATTTGAGTTCAATATTAATATTAGAAATTTCATTTGGTATTGTCCAATGTGTTAGAAATTAAAGTCCGAAGTGATTAAGGTTAATTGTTTTATTAAGCCCAATAAAATTAAATGTGCATGACCCAAATTAAATTTTATTAGTAGTCCAATAATAATTTGATTGGATTAGCCCAAGGTGTGATGTTTAGTGTTGGTAATGCGTGTGTGTGTGTGTGTGTGTGTGTGTGCATGCATGCTTTAAAAAAAAAGAAAATTAAATTATAATATTATATATAGGGGTTGATCGACCATAGCCTTGTATAAGCTCTCAAAATGCTAAATTTTGGACTCCCTTGAGCCATGTGAAATCCACCATGAAGGAAAGCATGGATTATTACTTAAAAGATGGAAACTTAGTACACCTTTTCACCAAACAAGCTTTTACTCTTGGATAATGTCCATTTAGCTTGGTTAAAATACTTGTATTTATACATGTATGGGAAGTGTATATGTACATGTGTTCATCTATAAATAGGCTCACTTTGTGTCATTTTTGAAGGTTGCTAAAATTCCTAAGTGTTGGAAGTATAGAAAGTTAGAGAGAAAAGTGAGGGGGGGAAATAGAAAACCTAGTGGAATTTTTGCAAATTTGAGTTCTAGAAATCTTAGAATCAAGCAAAGAGAAGTGGAGGCTCTAAAAAAGTTCATCTCTAGAAGAAAAAGAGCATAAAAAAGGTATAAAATTCTTGAACCCTAAAACTTTAGTTAAAGTTGTGTAAATAAGCTTATAGTGTAAATATACATGTTTGGTTGTGAAAGTTTTATGTGTTGTGGGATCATGAAGTATCCGAAGGCATAAGGATGATTATTTGAAGGAGAGTATGTGTTTTGTATGTCTTCATATGTGTTTTATATCTAAGTGAAAAAAAAGAAATACATATAAGTATGAAAACTCTAAATGTCATAGTGAAAATATGAGATTTGGTATAAAATGAAGTAAAATATGTAGCTCATTTGCCTAATCTAAAAAATTTATGTTGTAACTCTATGAAATACGAAAATATTCCAAGTGAAACGAACAAAAACGGAGCTAAAATGAATTTATAGTAAATTTTCTTGTAAAGGATGTCAAAATGGAACTCTAGCTTGAAAGATCAATAATTTTGGTTATATAAATATTTTTAAAAATAATGTAAAAATTGAAATGTTGAAAGGTTATGAGTTTATGAAATAACAAAACTGATTTGAACTCAATTGGATTTAAAATTTGCAAGATACGAAAGATTGAATCAAAAAGGGTAGGAAAGTAAAATTTTGCAAAAATAAATTATTTTTTGATTCTGCAGGGGGCGCTACAGCGTCGCCCCATGTGTTATTATGGGTGTTGCGGTGCCGGTCAAGGTTTTCAGTTGATCGGGGTGGTCAAACCGATTTTGTTGATCGGTCCGACCTAGGGGTGAGCATGGTGCGGTTTGGTGCGGTTTGAAGCCCAAACCGCACATGAAACCGCTTAGGTGCAGTTTGACAAATTCAAAACCGCACATGAAACCGCTTATGATTGGTGCGGTGTGGTTTTGAATCATTTGGTGCGGTTTCGTTTGGTGCGGTTTCGGTTCCAAAACCAATTGAAATAATTAAATTTTATGCAATTTACATTAACAATTTAGCATCACACAATATTAAATACTACTTTGATAATACACAATTTTACTTATAATGTTTTGTCTAAACAAAAACAAAATAGAACATAAAAACATGAATAATGATTTATCCTTATATATGAAAATTCTAAATAGAGATAATTACAATTTGGGATAATTCTAAATATTTGTAATTCTTGATATACTTCATTTAATAGTGCATGTTGCGGTGCGGTTTCTTAGATGCGGTTTTGCTTGGAAACCAAACCCAAACCGCAATTGCGGTTTTTCAACCACCTAAAACCGCCACATACGCCGAAACCGTTGGTGCGGTTTTAATTGGTGCGGTTTGTGCGGTTTTTGGTGCGGTTTCGGAGGCAATTCGGTTTTTTGCTCACCCCTAGTCCGACCCGACCGAAAAAAAGTATTGTGAAATGATATTTTTGTTAGAATGTATCATAAGGTATACCTGAGCTATAACTATCTGAGGGGTACCATTGACATGTCTCTGAGCACTAAGGCAAGACACTTTCTGTGACAGTATGATCAGTCCACAACGTCTCTATTTTATGCTCCGATGGGAGTTGGTCATTTTTTATTTTGTTGTGGAAAACGTATAGGTCGGCTAGCATTTTGTTATATTTTGAGGTTTAGTGTTGTTTGTAGTGCGGAACACACATTTTTGATTTTGCATGCATTTGGATTCGCGGTCCGATGTGTGACTTGCTCATGTGGCAAGATATATTTCTGTTTGGTTCTGAGCTCGGTATGAAATAACATCAATCATTCGATTCAGCCTATTATGTTATCGTGATCCCTTTCATTTCAGTTTAGTTCAATAAGATTTTGTTATTCAGTTTAGTTCCATTCAGTTCAGTAAGATTATGTAATTCAGTTTAGTTCAGTTGATTTTATTATTCATTTCAGTTTTTATTTATGTACTCTATATCTATATTGGGCATTTGGCTCATGCTGTATTTTTTCCCCGACAAATTTGTAAGGGAATTTAAGAACAGGTGTGAAGAGACCTTCTGTGTAATTTTAATTTATGCTTAGGATGTGTTTGCGCGTAGCCTCCCTTTTCACTATTTTGGGAAGGAGGTGTTACGCTCACACTTTAAACCTTTAATCGGTCAAAATTGATCTGGGTATGGTACCTTTTATAAATTTTGTTATGGAAATTGGAGAATTCCTTTGTTAATTATTGAAGCAATTTGCAATTGGATGGATGATGGAGGTCTAAATAAGTCATTTGCTTGTTTGGTAATGTTTACGGGGTTTAAGTTACGGCACCATAAAAGATACCCCTTAGTGGAGAATTTCACAAGTTACAAATTCCTCAACTATGTTTTATGAATATTACTAGATACAACCCCGCGCGTTGCGGCGGGATTATTCGTTTTGTTAAAAAAAATTAAAAAATAAAAATTGTTTAGATTAATCACCAATCAATTTGAGATAATATAAAAATAAAATTATGGGATATAATATCAATTTAGAATTGATGCAATTTTGGGATATAATATCAGTTTAGATTTGTATTTATGAGATAATATTAAAAAAAAATTGTCTGATTAAGGAATTTAAAATTTTTTAAAATTATGCATGAATTTTTTTTGTAAATAAAGTTCTAAAGCCCATTGATGGGATAATATTACATATTTTTTTGCTTGAGAATTATTTTTAAAAAAATTAAAAATTCAAATTATTGGATTTAAATATTATTATGTAACAAATATTAGTAATGATAATATTATTCCATATTTAATTACTTGCATTTTTTTCTGAACAAGTCTAAATATTATTGTGTAATTATGGAATTAATATTATTTTTTTTGTGAGATAAAATTAATTTTTAAAAGTTTAATACATAGGCGTGAATTGTATGAGTTAAAATAATTTTATTGTCTATGAGAATAGTCTGAATGTAAAAATAATTATTTTTATGGTGAGTATGGTCTGATTTTTGAAAGCCGGAAAAATATAGAAATATCCAATTGTGAGATGTGATATGTATATCGAATTAAAATATGTTGAATTATTCTGTGTATATGAAATAATTAAAAAAATGGGTGTATTAAGGTTTCACTGAAAGTGCAAGCTGCGAGTGACATTTCCAGTAATGTTTCATCATAGAGCAACACGTGGCATAAGTTTAGATTTAACGTGGAATTAAGATAAATGGTATAATATTACGCTGTAATATAATTAATGTTGTTATATAAGTGTAAATAAATGGTATAATATTACGTTATAATATAATTAAATTAGTAATGATAACATTTTTGCAGTTGAGATTAACAGAGCACTTGAGATTATCAAAACAATTTAGCTATGTTACTGATTTTGTTTTTAGGATATAATAATTATGTTTGAACATAATTAAATTTAGATTTGTAGTGATCGTGTAGATTATACCATACATTATAAAAATAATTTTGTTATTATATGTGTGTGGTATAATATTATAAATGATATATAATGGTTAGTAAATTGTATTTTTTTACTTGTTTAAGGTATAAGGTGTAGTATAATATTATAAAATACAAAAAGCAGGAGTAATGGTTCAGCTCAATTGTTATTATTTATTTAATAATAATATGTATGATATAATGTAAAATATGATATTATAAATGGTATATAATATTTTAAAATTTCAAAAGCCGGATTTAATGGGTAATTATGGTTAGTAATTTGGGAAGTAAGTTATATGTATGGTATAATTATATAAAATGTATAATATTAAAAAATTATAAAAAGTGGAGTAAATTCTCAAAATCGTAATAAGGATTGAGGGTATTAAATACGTAAGACATGTGTTTTATTGTGAGAAAGCCACTTGTCAAGCAACGGTGTTATGTACTGCATTTTAGTATATATAATAGATAGATTTTGTGTGCTCATTAATAGTGTATGCAAGGTTTATGCAAGGTGGTGGTAGGTCAGAACTTGGGACAATTGATGGCGGTTTAGTCGGGGAAGATAAGTGAGATAATAAGAGGGAAGTGAAAGAAGGAAGTAAAATATTAAAAATGCCCTCGTTAATATGAGTGCATCTTTGGACTTTTTTGTCAATTACAAAATCTTAATTATTATGTTCTTATTAATAAAAATTGTTATATGATGTTCTTGCTTTAGCCTTAAAAAAATAGGACGACTGGAGCTCTCGTTCGTTTTTTACAGGATAAAAGTTTGGAGAGTGTTGGTTGCTTTAAAAATTGATGTCTAGAGTACAATTAGACACGTTTTTAAGTTCAAAGGGTTCAAGAGATTTAAGAACCTAGAGAGAAAATAATGTAGGGAAGTAATGAAAAGGGAATTATTAGTTTCACAAGGAAAAAAAATAGTATTTCTACAAAATCTCGTTCATATGAAAATAAATCCCATTTATCATTCATGTGAGAAAAGCCTAACGAAAATACGATTCCTTAGCGAAAATCAATGAGTAAATCTTGACATACTAATTATTTATAAACAAGCTCATAATTAGCAGAGAACAAATAGGTATTTTATCACAACACGTGGGCCACAGTTTAGATAAACTCTAGTTATTGTAATATAATATCTAGTTGTTTTCACTAATTGTGAGTTTGTCAGTGTTAGTATGCCAAGATTTATTCAAAAAGATATACACTAGAAAACACCCTGCCAGAACATTTGTTTCCCTTCTCCTAAGCCAGCCACCCCAACATAGCAAGTAAAATCTGAATGTAAATCTCCCATATGTTAATATTTTGTCAATATTCTTTAAAGGGCATATGCAAAGGGATATAAGCTTTTCGAGAATTTCCTCGTAGGGCTATTTTCATGTCAAAAGGTGGCGGCAAACAGATCTATAAACTGTGTTGGCTTAGGAGATGATGCGATAACCCTCCAAGGACCACAAAAGTGCAATCCACCAATTGAGAACAAAAACAGTAGACAGTCATAGAGCCAACGCCATAACATAATCCTACATGACAGCCATGCAATACTGAGTTTAACATCTCAGATTTCAAAACACCTTGGCTAATTAGTACAATGGAAAACCACCATGAAATATCTGAGCCTCGCATATGAATGGCGAACTTGAAGTTCAGATGAGACTTGCTTTTTGTTGGTCTTAACTCAAAACAAGCAACAGTTACTAAATTAAGTATATGTACAGAAACCAGGTCAATATATAGAAGGGTCACTAGAAACAGAACTTGTTGCCTTGTGACATTCCCCTGGCACTTTTACCAAACCTGCACTAGCAAAAGCTCGTCCAGCGCCAAGAGGGCACACTGGGCATGAAGCAAAGTATTGATATATCCTTGACTTGAGGTAGTAGTAGAAAGGAATTTCCAAACTGGAAAAGCCCACTTCTTTTTGAGAAAATAAAGATCCTGCAAGTGATAGAGAGAAGGGTGTCAAGAGAATGAAATGGGCGACTTATTTTCAGTTTTTAAATTAAAATTGATCTTCACGAAAAAAGAGGGAGGAACAATAGAACTGAGATAAATGCAGAATCAAACAAACGAGGTGGAAATAATGTATCACAGTATCAGAGTAAGACAACATGGCAACTTTCACAATACAAGCCTATCCACCAACAAATGAAAAGTCAAATGGAGCAATTACACACAGATTCCACTCCTACAACATAACTTTCTACTGACAAGTTAGAAACTTCTCTCAACAAGTGTTGCATAGCCAAAAAATTCTGTTCTTAGGATACAGAAAAAGCTGATGCTGCTGAGCAAGTACTGCACGTGCCTCAACAGGATCTTCCAATTATAAAATATTAACCAATTAGTTTTTTTTTTTTGCGACTCTATACCTTACATAGCGGTTTTAGAAAAGAGAGTTCAACAATAATTCAATTCAAACTAAATAATACTCACTCCATTTCAAAATATAATATTATTAATTCATTATTGACTTTTAGAAGTCAAGATAAGACATTTTAAAACTCAAAATTAACATTGATTCCTTTAATTTTAGTCAATACAATTATGAATATCGAAAATTATCTAAAAAGTACTATTCATTTTAAAATTTATTGTTTCAGATTTTTTAACAGATCATCTCAATTTTGAATTTGAAAATACCTCAAATTGATCATTTGGAATAGATGTAGTATTTTCTAAAATTTAGGCTATAATCAATTTCTTCACTATATAAAATTAAAAAAATGAAATCCCCGTGAGAAAGGAACAAGTGCGTACCAGTAGTGCAGCCCTAGTGCCCTACCCATCCGATTGATGATTAATTAAAATGGCAAGTTACAAAATTTGTCTTTAGCACAAAACTGTATAAACAAGCAATGTAAGTAAAAAAATAACTAGTAGTAGCAGGTCGAATATTGACATATATTATATAATACCTCTGTTCTAAATATTATAAAATCATTATTGATTTTTGAAAGTTGATTTGAGACATTTTCAACCTCATAATTGAGATGCTTTGTTGAAAATTATGAAATATTAAATCTTACAATGAGTTATAATTTTAGATAGGTTACAATATTCATCGTTGTACTAACTAAAACTAATGAAATCTATGTCAATTTTGATTTTGAAAATGTCTCAAGTTAACTTCAAAAAGTCAATAATAATCTTATATTTTGGAACGGAGTATATAGCGTGCAATAACTTTGTAGAATGTAATAATTGCAGTACAATATGGATTCAAACATATTGCAAAACTGCAATTTGTTTTAAACCTCAGGATGTAAATTATACTAATATTGAAATTCATTGGAACACAAATGTGAAAAATTGAACCAATCAAAACTTGGTAGGGAACAGTATATACCCATCACATTTTTGTGGACATCATGAACTTATTCTTTT
Source organism: Hedera helix (assembly GCA_947179155.2). Taxonomy (NCBI): domain Eukaryota; kingdom Viridiplantae; phylum Streptophyta; class Magnoliopsida; order Apiales; family Araliaceae; genus Hedera; species Hedera helix. Next base: position 24,671,610 of record OX359285.1, read on the forward strand.
TCTCAGCTGGCTTAAGTATTTGGAAAGAGCACATCAAGTTTCCATCAACGCTCATCATTGCACCAGCATTATCAAATTCACCACAGTAGTTGGGGGCAGAGAATATGGTGACAAGCTGCCTCTCAGCGAAGAATTCATAACCATCCTCTACAACCTGCACCAAAATATTATATAAACTCCTCAGCAGAATGGTTCAGTGGAACAATGGAAAATAGCTGAGTTAATAACCTGATGAGCACGACAAACAAGGTCCAAGTCATGCTTTGCTAAGAACTCTGACACCTTATCAGGGCCAAAAGTGAATGAAACTCCTCTATCATTCATTCCCCATCCTGTGACATCCTTACTGGGATCTGACCAGAGTAAATCACAAAGCAAACCTGTGTCAGGTATAACAGTTGGACGTGGTAAGTTTCTAATCTGATCCAAGTCTGTAAGATCGGGGGAAAGGCCCCCATGCATGCACAATATCTTATCATCGATAAGAGCCGCCACTGGAAGACAATTGAAACAGTCAGTGAAGGCTTTCCATAGTTTCACATTAAATCGGCGCTTACATTCATCATAAAATCCATATATCCTATTAATAGAAGCGCATTCATGGTTTCCCCTGAGCAGAAAAAAGTTCTCTGGATATTTAATTTTGTAAGCAAGCAAGAGGCATATCGTTTCCAAACTCTGCTTGCCACGATCTACATAGTCCCCCAAAAATAGATAATTGGATTGGGGAGGAAAGCCACCATATTCAAATAGTCTTAACAAATCACTGTACTGCCCATGAATGTCCCCTGACATAAAAAGCACAAAATACATAATAAGAATACAGTTAGCAGAAGAGCAGAAGGATTTCGAAAGAACAATAATGGGTAACCTCTACCCTAGTGCAGCAGAAAAGCAAACCAACCATTTGTTCCAGCACAAACAACTTGGCAGACTATTGCTCCAAGTACAAATTTGGGTCCAAGCCTCAAATATTGTCCTCATTTTATTTTTCTCTTGGGCTTTTCTTTCAGGTAGAGTTAGGGAGGGATTAAGATGATGTACTTGCTTAAACAGAATACATAGTTACGTACTAACTTAATACCAACCACATAATTTTCTAAAGGTATAACCGACATCGGCAGGTATACAAGCAGAATTGCAGAAGCTTAACATAATATAATAATCCGAGTCCTAAGCTTCATCACTAGCCAGTGTGTAGCAATACTGACATATCAGAAGTGTCGTCTAAGGCAATGAAATGGCTGGCATACAGCAGAACAACAAGATCCAGCGTTCAGGGGCACAAGTGCACTAGAAAAACTAATCATATTATAGAAGCAGAAGTCACTGGTACAGCTATTTAATCCATGTCTTTAATTTTGTAGGTAATAGCTATTTAAATCAATGTAGGTTCAGAAATGATCCAAACTTATCAAGTCATACCAAAAATACTTCATTCCATCTCCCTTCAATCGGGAAATATGTGAAGTCCTCAAGAATCCACTTTTTGGTAAACTTGAATGCCAAAAAGTGGCCTTTTTGAAACATGCATATATAATACTCTTCTTCTCTTTTTTCCTTTCTTCAGTTAAAATGTGGTTAAATGGCTCTTGAACCACCAAGTTTAAGTTTATTATTCAATATGGTTTGGATCATTACATTAAGTTAAGCAAAAGATCTTTGTTCCATTAATTTCTAGAATCTAGATCGTGTCACCAATGATTGTTTACTAAATAATACTCCCTCAGTCCAAAAATAATTGCCCAATTTTGACCATTTTTGGTCAAATTGGCCATTTTTAGAATTAATTTTGTACTATTTTTTCAACAAAATATAAGCTCCGACACATGCACACATTTTTGGGGTATGAATCAGATCTTCAAGACATTCTATATATGTGATACATAACATAAATACCATTTTTCTAGTCTTAGTAATGGTGTGTTAATACGTTTATGCGCTTCATTTATATTTGAAGTTGTCACAACTGTATAACAAGTCTCCAAGACAACATCTCAATCAACAAGTGTGACATTTTTTTTATTTTAAATAAGTTTTGTAGCATGTTAAAATTGTTTAAATTCATCCTCAGCCAAATAAAAATATTTAGTCAACAATTTCCAAGATTATGTCCTCCAAATAATAGTCACATTGGAATTTTTTTGAATATCCTTTATAAGCACATGTGCACCAGTAATAAAGTATGAAGTATCCATATGTTGTCAACACCCTTCTTGGTTAATGGAAATATATTTCACATTATACCCCCCCACCCACTTTGCAGTACCAGCAGCATGCCAAACTTAAAAACAATCCAATGTTTGGAACAAAATGGTGCTAAACATGGGGGATCCTATAATTTTGTTTCCCTAAAGGCTTTTTCAAAAGGGAAAAGGTCCGGCATGTAGGTAATTGCAAAAGGGAATAATCATTGTTGTTTGAAATTTCCAAAGACCCACATGATAACTCCACCTGGAAATCCCAGTCGAGATAGTTTGGTACTAACTATGTGTTAGACTTTTCTCCCTCTTTTGCATGCGTAGTGATGCCACTAACCAGAACTCAGGTAAGTGCATGCACCTTGGAATTAGAAAATGACTGATTTGATTCACAGTATTTATTTATGAAAAAAGTTACAGCACCACTGAGGACAATTTAGAGCAGTAATAAGTTTCAATACTAACGAAGTAAATATTGCTGATCTTTTTCACAACATTGTTAACAAAGAAGAGAAAACATGGAATCTTAAGTAAATAATGCACGATCACATATCTGTTTTATTACCAGTGTCAGTCAGACACTGTCATTGTCCAATTTACTCTTTATAAAAAAATAAAATAAATTAAATAACAAAACAATAAGGAATCTATTTCAATGTGTGACCCTGTCATCTATTTCCCCAACACGAGAATAATGATTGTTTTAGTGCCCTAAATGCACACATTTTTTGTCAACAGTAAGAACCTACAATACCTGTTTTCTCCTTTGTAACATAAGAGTGTAGCATACTACAAATTACCACCTAAATTTCTTTAGCCATTTCCAATTGAGCTTCTTTTTCTTCTTCTTTTTTTTCCTTTCTTTTTGTTGTGCATGTAAAAAGAATCTCAGGTAAATGAACACTAAACAGCACAAATGAACAATCTCAGATTCTCAGGCAACAAACTTAATAAATTTCTAGTTAATTCAACAACAACAAAATCGTATAACCTCAGACTTTCAGAAACCCAAAAACTGAAGCACATTTTGATGTCAGAAATCAGTGTTCCAATGCACATTAGAAACTTAATCAAAATTCTGGTTAAATATGCCAGCAAACCCAGTCCAATAATCTAGCAATTAATCAAGTAAACCCAGCCTAAATTCCTAAATTTCTAAAGAAACGCAAACCCATCAAAAAGGGAATAAAGAAAAATTCAGAACAAACATACACCCACAATTTATTTATTTATTTTAAAAAAAAAAACTCCAACAAAGTGGGGAAAGGAAGAATACCGCAAATCTTGATGGGTGCTTCGAGTTCAAGAAGATTAGGCTGTTTGAAGAAGATATCACGGGAGACGGCGCAAAGCTGCTTGATTTCGGACTCGGAAAGCTGGACTGGTTTGCCGGGCTTCGAGGATCGGACTTCGATTAGGCGCTCGATCAGCTTATCTAAAGCTACAGGGTCCATTTCCGATTCCCCTGCTACAATCTAAATGTAACGCCTCTGTTGATTTTCCAGATCCTTAAAAAATTCAACTTTTGAATGAAACCTGTTCAATTATTTGTAGGTCAGTTCAAAATGAGAGACAGAAAATGGTGGGAGAAAGAGGAGAGAGAAAATAGTAGTACGCTATACGATTACTAGTATAGTGTTAGTGTAGGCGTAGTCAAAATGAAATAGTAGTAGTAGTGTCGTTTGTTTGTAGAATTCAAAGCATGCGAGAGGGAGACCGGCTGCGAAGCTCCATAGGAGTTGCAAATTTCTTTCTCTCTTTGCTGGACTCGTGCGGTGACGTTTCGAAATATACCAGGTTCTTTTATTATTATTATTTTGTGTTTGGCATAAAGACCTAGAAATTGTATGAGCTTTCACTTTTACCATTTTATGATTTATTTTGGTTTTACCAAGGGCAACAATAGTATGTTTGGAACTTAAAAAATAAAATAAAATAAAATAATATATAATGATTTATTAGAATTTTCTTCTTTTCATTGTATCTTGACATTGTGCTTGCTATTAGATTTTTGAAATAAAAATAATTAGAATTAAGACAAATTTTTAATGTTACATTTATTTATTATTTTTCTTTTTCCTATTTTTCCATCCTTATATACCTTAAAAGGAAATTTAGCCATTAATTTTTTTATTCTATATTTCATCATTTTTTGGTTGAATTTCCTTAACCTCGTTGCCATTTTTTTTTTTAAAAAAGAGAAGTATTTGTACTATGAAAAAAGTGAAATTTATTACATTTTCAGTAGTTTACCCTCTTTTTATTGGTTCAAATACGAATCATTTCATTAAGAAGTCAAAATAAAGTTTGAATTCCATGCACTTATTTGTTCTTCTTAAAAAATGCATTTATTTGGAGTATACTACTACGCTTATATATATATATATATATATATATATATATATATATATTTTTAAAGAATTCTATATTAGTACATCTCAATCAATCTTAGAAACATATATAGAAGATATTTATGTTACGTTTGAATTGGAGAAATAAATATAAGAATGAAATAATTCATTCTTACGAAATATAAAAAAAAAAAACTGTATTTGATTGTTCTATTAGAATATAATGAACTATTCACATTCTTTCCAAATTTATGAATTTTATTTTTCAGAAGAAATTATGGAATAACTCATTCTAAATAAAATAAAGTAGAATGAATTATTTTACTTTTTATTTCATTACTTCATTCATTCTATTTATTCATTCTAAACGGAATTAGGGGGAGATGAAAAACTTGAGAAGAACTTACATTTTTTGTACTAAACTAATGCTATTATAAGATAAATTCGAACATGTGAGGAAACATAATAAAGTGGTTGACATGAAATTTTAAGAACCCTAAAGACAATATTTATGTTTTCATCTTATTATATCTCTTTATAACTTATTAGCCCTTGTGTTTGGATAAATTTGAGCTACAATTGTTTCTCAATTTTTTTTATTGGCGCTATGCGGCTATGCCCTGCCACTAGTATTATTTAGGGGCCCTTTTTATTGTGAATAACAATATATATGTCGATTGTGAATATAAGCTTTAATATTAAAAAGAAACTTTAACATAAAAGATAATATAATCTAATTTGCTTCTACGTGTAGAACCAAGATTAAAAAAAAATAAGTTATTTATAACCACCGATAAAGTTTCTTCTAATGTGAACCCTTGGAGCCAAGTGAGAATTTTTATTTAACATTGAATGAGTACTATTTATATAATAAAAAATAAATAGGCAATTTTTATTCATGTTTTAAGCCCTTGTGGGTATATTTGGAAAAATTGTATATAGATGAATTAAACAATAGAAACAATAGGAAAAACTAAAGTTAGGGCAGGAATAACTAACTCATTAATTGTCGACCATTGTGGTTATCAAGTAATATTCAAATCTTACCTTCTTCTTTTTTTTTTTTTTAATTTAGATTGAATTTAAACACACACATTCTATCTTGACCATTGTCAATGATTAAACCTAGGACTTCTTATTTAGTAAGAAACTTAAAATACCTCTGAGCCAAAGGCTCTCAATGATTTTAGGGATTAAAACTTAGTAATAAAAACTTGTTAGGGTCGTCATGTACAAGAGAGACGTTTCCAATTAAAGAAAAATGAGAAGGAACATCATGCATGATTTTTTGCATGAATTTGAGATATATTTGTGTGGTTGGATTTCTTAGGCTATTTTTGTTTGCAAAAAATATACTTTGGATTAGATTATTTACATTAATTTAATATTATTTCGGACTATTTTATCCTATTACGAGAGATTATTAGTCTTTTAATGTTAGACTATTAGTATCATAAAGTCATTTAATAGCTTAAAATGAGGGGGATATTAATCCTAAATTTATCATGTGATTATATAATCCCTCATAAATAACTTTAAGAATGATAAAAAAAATAGTCTATAGGACTATTTATCCATTATCATAAGATAAAATAATTCGAAATAATGTTAAATTAATACAAATATTCTCATCTCAAATATAATTTTTGCAAACAAATATAGCCTAGGTGTCATAAACAATGATCAAAGAAGAAAAAGCCAGAAAAAATATAATGAAATATGATCACACCGAAGAAGTCGACGACCAGTGCAATATTTGATGTCAACTCTGGTGAGCTTCAATTAGGCATCTTCACCATATTTTGGACTTAATTATATTCAGAGAGGGAAGATTGTAGGAACCTCAATTTCTGAATTTTATAATATTTTTTCTGAATTTTTGAAAAAAGATAAAAATTATTATTAATTTTTGAAATTTCAAAAGTTCGGAAATTTATGTTTTAGTTTCTAGTAATACTTGCAGAATGATCTAGTAATTATTGATTTTTTGGGAAAGTTTGATTTTTTTTTTTTTTGAAAAGCAGGACAGTTAATTTCTTGTATTTTTAAAGTAAAGAAGAACAGTTTAAAATTAGGAAAAAATTACGGAAACTGAGTAAATTACAAAAAAAGTTCTTGGTGGAAAATCCTATAATGATGTAAGAAAAATATTGGTATAGGTTTGAAGACATAAAAGGTAATTAAGATATTATTTTTATTGTTGTACTATTTAATTATAGAAATAACTGTAGACTTTTGAAGGAATGTAAAAAAATTGTGAAAAAAATCTAAAATAACATATAGAGATTTTGTGGGATGTTAGTTGACCAAAATGGGATCAACGGGTAGTATTGATATTATCAAATGCTTAAGAAACCCGAGTAGTGTTTATGAAATTACTGAGCTCAAGAAACCCACATACAACAGATATAATATATATAATGTTTTTTAATTTATTTATTAATAACACTACCTCCTTTTGAAAATTAGAATCCAATTTCAATTCTCTGTTGATTTTTTATTTAATTTGAATATTTAGAGTTACATTTAACAAGCTTATACGTATTTTTTCAATATTTTGCAATAATAACAATTTTAATATTAAAAAGTTTGTTTATAAAAAAATTATGTTAAATGTAAACTTAAATATATATTTGTAATTTAAATAAACATTAAAAAAAATTGTTATTTTTACAAGTAAAAATTAATATTTTCACAAGGTCTCTTGCATAAGTGTGGAAGGACTATGTAAAATTATTAATTTTTCTCGAAAAAATATCAATTTTCTTAAAAGATTAAGAAAGAAGAGGGTACTTACTATTTGAATTTCGCATCTAAGAATTCCCCCAAGTTGACATGGATTTGACATTTTTTTAAAGCTCATACTATGTTGATGATACATAAAATTTCATATTCAATATAAACTATCAACCATTCAAAACCATGCATGCATGTAGTTCTTGCCAACATGCTTAAAGTGCATGGATGTATATATGGCGTTTGTTAAAATATTGACAGAATCTCCTCCTAGCTATATGTTAATGCATGTAAATAGGCCGCCATGCATGCCTTAGTGAGTTAGTGGTTGTAAATTGTAATCTCACCAAATTTTTAGGTCAAGGATTATATACGGCCGGCCATAAGAATCTCTAATTAAATTAACTTTTAGGGTTTGAAAATTGAAATTGTGTAGTGGCCATTATCATCATCACCATCACAAATTAGAGTACAAAAAATTAATGACTTCATGAGGGTTGACACTTGACATGCACCAATAAGAGAGTGAAAATAAAAAGGTGTGTGTGTGTATATATATATATATATATATATATATATGAATGAGTCAGCTTTAAATTTGGACTTTATGAGGGGATGTCCAGCCATTTGATGCTTAGAAAAGGTTTAAAAAAAAAGAGCTAGTTGGGGATTGGAATAAGTACTCGATAATGATCGATATCTTTTAGGCTGTAGCGATCGGATTATTCTATATACTAGAAGCACTAATTGATTGATCCAAGATGAAAACACGAGGGCATATGCTGTCCCCTCAGTTTTTTAAAAAGTTTATCAAAACAAGATACCTCAATAGTTTAACTGTTGTGCTGACATTTAACTTGAAGAACTGCCATCATATATATATATATATATATTGTTTCCTCTAGAGAGAAAGGAAGTTGGAATGGCACTTGTTAAGAAAATGCGAATGTACTGTATTTTGTATCTTATGCTTACACACACTTTAATTGAAAATAAGAAAAATAATATATATTACCAATATTTGCGTTGATTTTTAAATTGTCAGTTACAATTACGTGGATAGTTATTAATGGTAAATTTTTTTTGAATAAATGTGTAATAAATTGAATCATCTTATAATTTTATCTAATTCTATATATTGATAAGTTTTGTAATTGTAACACATACCAAGACTCTAAAATATACTCCTCCATTGTGTTTATCTAACGTATTAGTATTAGAGTGGTGCACAACTATTAAGAATATTAATTACTCCTTTAATTACTTTATTAAGATTGATATTTATATATGTATTATCAAAAAATACCCTTGCACGGATAAAAGGAGAGCAAAATTGTGGGGTTGTTTAGATTAAAAGAGGGAGAAAAGATAGCGTTGACAAGGTGAGAGAGAATTAATGAGACGAGGATAATTTGAGAGATAATGTAATTGATTAGATTAAAAGAGGGAGGAAAAATAGCCTTTTACTAAAGTATTTTGTCAATTAAGGACTTTTTAATTTGTTTTCCTTGGTTCATACTTCATATTCCTTTATTGGTATAGTTTTTCTTAATATTGTTCTTTTTTTTTCTTTTTGTTAGAATTTTACTTGTCAATTTCAAAAACGATTGTCAAGGATAAAATTGTTATTTTAAATTTATCAATTGGTTTAAAAAATTAATCCAATCTAAGGCATTAAACTGAAAAGAAAAGTACCCATAGGTCATCTCAATCTAATAAATTATTCTCCCTTCTTTGTGGAGTTTATTTTTTTTTTTTTATGTGAAACTTGTTTTCTCTATGAGATGAGGTGATTGATTTCTTTCTTTTTTGTAAGAGAATTTCATTATCATATTTTGAAAAAATTTACTTTCTCTGTTCAGAAGTTTTTTTCCCCTCCTTTATTTGAGAGATTTTTTTTTCAATATAAATTGTTCAAATTTGAATAAAACGTTATCAAAGCAGATTATTCTTATGTTGTTGAGGTTGAAGAACGGTTTATATTTTCATATTCTATGATTATTTTTATTTATATTAGATATGACTATATTTTAGAAATTTATATGATATCCGTCAGCATTGTTGATTCAATTGACCATTTTTTATCAGTTCATATTTCAGTCTTTTTGGTCAAAAAAATAAAATCAAAGTTTATGAAGTACAGAGCCCGAAAGAGTTGTTTGGTGAAATATAAATAAATTTAGCACAATAATAATTTTAGAAAAAATAGGAGGTAAATAGTTTTGAAAAAAAAATGCAATAATCTTATACATCGTCCATATCTAACAATATAAAATATAAAGGGGCACAAATCCAATCTACAAAGTAGAATTACAAACCAAAGGCCTTTGAATTGAATAATGACAGTTGACAGTTACATATCTGGGAATATAAGTGCACTTCTAATTAACGTTCTTTTTTGCCGGCAAAAATTCAAAAAAATTCCCATAGCCTTTGAGCTTCTCTCGGCTCTCACTCCATTCTCAGCCGTCCAAACTGCTAACTTTCTCCTCCTTCATCCGCCTCAGCACAGATTCTCTCTCTCATCTTTCTCTCTCCTCTTTTCTTTTCTTTTTCTTCCCCGATCTATATCCCACTTTTCTCTTCATTGCTTTCCCAAGCCAAGAATCTATCTTTCTCTCTCAAAAACATTTTCTTTTCCCCCTTCAGAGATTCTCTTTTTCTTTCTTTCTTTCTTTCTTTGGGTGAATTACCTTTATCCATTATGCCTTTGTTCTTCATCTCCCCTTCTCCTCCGTTCCCTTCCTTTTCTCTCCAGCCCCTTCTCTCTATTGGTCATTTTCATTTTACACGTCCCTTTTCGCCTCCTCAAAATCCCGGCTAATCTATACATACAACCCTACCCATGTCTTCTTCCAGCGTCAACCACCTCTCTCAGCCCTGCATTTACGGTACAAATGTTACTTGTTTATCCTTGATTTCTTATTGGGTTCTACCTGTTTGACAAAATGCTTCAGTCAGACTTTTGCTTTCAGTTCTTTGAATTCTTGTTTTGGTGTATGTTTAAACTGAATTGTTGGATGATATAATTTTGGGTTTGAGCAGGGCACTTCGTGTTTGTGTATCTATAGATTGAATTTGTTGGTTATTTAACTGTGGGTTTAAGCAGGGCACTTTGTTTCTTCACACGCAGAGAGGAAGTCCCGCTTCATGAAATGGCTGAGTAAATTATTTAAAGGTAGTCGAACAAATCGATCAAGTGGAGAGCATCCACAGTTTCTTGGAGAGGAAAGCATGTTTTGGCGTGCCCCGGTTAGATCTGTGGTAAGTATTGCTAACTTGTCTTTTAGAGGATGGATTGGTTCATTTCTGACGATGGAAACAACTCATCAACAATATGGATTTTTTGTTTTCGGATCACTTCTCCTTACTTTGTCTTTGTTTTGTCTCGAATATTGACATGGATGGAAGAAGAAAACTTTGTTTGATACTGTTACTAATTCAAGTTTGTTTTTTCCCAAATTCCGTTACATCTTTTTGGGGCATGTGTAATACTGGGAATCTACTTTACTTCTAAAGTTCCTCTTAATCACTTACTTTTCTTTTGTTTTCTGGGGAGAAAACAAAAAGGAGAAAGTCCCAGTGGGGTGGCAAAAGCATTCATTATTTAACCCCTTCATATGTTTGCTTGTATTTCTATAATTTAATTAATTTTACTCTTGAATAATTACTGAAAATTTTATGCCTTTCCTTTGAGTAACAAATTACAAACTATATGGCTTATTGCTGGAAAGTTTCACACTGCGATTTTCTTTTATTGAAAGCAATTATCTGAGAATTCTTTCTGTCTTTATTTTCAAAAAGTTTTGTTATGCTATAAAATGTCACTAAACACTGCATGACTTAAAGGTCTATAATTTTGCTTTACTATTATTTTGAGACTTGTGATCTTGGTAAATCATATGTGTTTTAGATAATGATGCTTGGTAGTAACTATGTGAACACTGTCCCTAGTTTCCTTCCAAAATATTCCAATAAGTGAAGAAGGTAGGTCCACAGGAAATCAAAAGTCTTAGGAGATTTCAGTTAAAAGTGGAGTATCATTTAGAGCAATAGCACATTTCTAGTTTAATGAATCTTCCACTTATTTGATGGGCTGGTTAAGAGATTACTCATGGCTAAACTCTTCACAACGTGTTGCAATTGAGAGAGCAAGGTAGGAGCAGGTGATGTTCTGACCAAGTAGATAGTATGGTCAGCTTTTAAGGAACGTCTATATTTTTCTCTTTCACATGCTAGCTTATATTCATCAAATTGATATTTTGCAATAATATATTTTCGTGACACTTCTATTAGTCGCATGACTAAACTTTTCTATCTCTTAATGACAAAAGATAAAATTTTTCAAGTATTTCTAATTTCAACAGAGTGATCGCTCTAGAGCTGAAAAAGAGAAAGAGGAATTAGACCGTGCAATTGCACTTTCTCTGGCTGAAGATTTGAAGAGACCAAATGGTAACTTTTTATTTCTTGAAGATTAAAATTTACTCTTCTTCCATGTTTGTCCAATTGAAGTTCTCCTTCTCTCTGTCCCCACCTCTCACCCTCAACTTTCTTGTATATAGCATGAGACTTTGTTTCGTGCTTTTTACCCTTCACTTCAAAGTTTTGAATAATGATTTGTTTCTTCAGCAGGAAACCGATGGCAAACAGAAAGTGACGAAGATCTTGTAAGGGCGCTGCATGGTAACCTCAATTCATCGGCCTACCCTCCTTATGCTCCTAGAGAATATCAACCCAGAACCTATAGGTATAATTCTTTTAATCACTTTATGTAAGCATATGCGAGTCATTTATAACCAAAAACAGCTTTATAGTATACTAATTTAAATACCAACTGTTTAAAGTTTCTGAAGTTAACTAATTGAGTGGCTTCTTTTGCCTAGTGATTTAAATATTCAATTGAGTGGGAAGGGAATCAGTAATTACCCTGTTGTTTTACTCAAGTCTTGATAAAAATTTCTTCCATTTAATCCAAGTCAAAACTCTTGTATACAGTAATAGTTTAGTCTATGTTCCTGATTATTTGGCTGAGTGAAATGTTATCATATGATGTTTTCTACACTAAATTGAGACTTTAGAGTTGACATGCACTTTTTCTTTGAATAAATCTTTTGAATTCTTTATTTAAGTGAAAAATGAATTAACTAGTTATTTAGCTTCTTTATTTTATTCAGAAAATTGTTGCCCTGACCGCAAGTATTATTTTTTTTATTGTTTTGGCGTCATATCAATAATAATCAACTAAGATGATTTAGGCTGATGTTCTTGCAAACCCCTCTTGTTGGTTATATAAGTCAGTAAATTCCAGCTCTTAAATATCCAATGTCACACCGGAACACTAAAAGAACACACGCTAGTGTCAAACTTACAAGTTTGTAAGCCTTGAATTGATTGATATTGTACTTGTGTGTTGCTAACTTTCAGAGTATGTGGTGGCTGCAACCGGGACATTGGCTATGGCAACTATTTGGGATGCATGGGGACATTTTTCCATCCGGAATGCTTTTGTTGTCGTGCATGCGGTTTCCCAATCACCGAGCATGAGGTTGTTTGTTCTTGTTGGGTCTCTGTATTATTATTTCCCCCCTCCCCCCAATTCAAAACACCTACATCACACCCCTTAAAAATGGAGATTTTGATTGTTTGTGCAAGGGGTGTGTATGTGCGTGCTCGTGTGCATGCATGCATGTATGTGTTTTCCCTATTTTGTTAATGCAGTTATGTTAAAATAATTAATGCTGTTTAATTTTTTTGATATGTCTCTTATTAGTTTTTTCTGTTGATTCAAGTTTTCCTTGTCAGGGAAGGATTCATATCACAAGTCCTGCTTCAAAGAATTGACCCATCCCAAATGTGAAGTTTGCCACCAATTTGTAAGGACAAAGTGATTTTATAACTGAAATTTTATAGGAAACTGCTGTTGGGGAGTCTTGATATCAAAATGGACTTGGAACTTCTTAAAATTGATTCATTTGGCACAGATGACATCTCAATAATGCTCTTAGTAGTAAAGTTATGATAACCATGTGCTATGAACTAAAATTGTCTGCAATATTTGGAATTGTAAGATTCAATCACATGTATGCAAGTGGAGTGCTGATTGTTCTTTCTGATATATAAGTATAACTATGAAAGGAATAATTTCATTCTCTGCTATTTGTAATAATAGTTCTAGTTGGTAAGATGGGAAATGAATTATCAAATAAATTTAGATGGGACCATAAATAATTGAGATCTTATATTGCTTTTAACGTGAAATGGTAGTGATTGAGGTCTTTCATATATTTATGTCCTATTTTTTTTTTTTTTTTTCTTTTTACAGATCCCAACAAATGGAGCTGGTCTGATTGAGTATAGGAGCCACCCATTTTGGTCCCAGAAATACTGTCCTTCACATGAGCATGACAACACAGCCCGCTGCTGTAGTTGTGAACGTTTAGAGGTATAAATCTGAGCTAGTGTGTTAGGTAATAAAAATTTGTTAATATTTATTGACAAGATAGATTATTTGTTAGTATAAAATCAAAACTTTTGCTTATATTTTAAGTTCAACTCTTTCCCCATCCTGAAGTCTTGGAATGCAAGATACATATCTTTGGGAGATGGACGGAGTTTATGTTTAGAGTGCATGGAATCGGCTGTAATGGATACCGGTGACTGCCAACCACTCTACCATGCCATTAGAGATTACTATGAAGGAATGTACATGAAACTTGACCAGGAAATTCCAATGCTTCTTGTTGAAAGACAAGCCCTAAATGAAGCTATTGTTGGGGAGAAAAATGTAATGTCTAATCTCTTCTTCTGTTCCTTATGGTATGTTCATGGAATTGTTCTGATTTAATCCTTTCCAGGGTTTCCATCATATGCCAGAAACAAGGGGCTTGTGCCTGTCTGAAGAGCAGACTGTCACCAGTGTATGATTTTGGACATTAAGCCATTTTTGCTTGATTAACTATATATTAAAGGCTGTTCTGTCATATGTTTGTTAGATGCTTTCATTGTGTTTTATTTTCTAAATTTTGCAGATACTCAAAAGGCCAAGATTTGGAGGTCACAGCCTGGTAGGAATGAGAACACAGCCTCAAAAGCTGACTCGAAGATGTGAAGTTACTGCTATTCTTGTTTTGTATGGCCTCCCAAGGTAAAGCTCGATGCCTGCTTTTGCCTTCAATTTTCCCTTTTTCTCCTTCTTTCAGAGCATATAAAAATTTTAAATTTCCCGTGTGGTGCTACTACCTCTATATAAATCCCTACCTGCTATGTGCAAGTGACCTTGCCTTTTATGGAAGAATGACAAAGTTAGCAATTATACAGTGATCGCAGGATCATGCAGCATGCCACTCCTTGAACAGATTAACAAAGGAGTGACATTAGACTGGTGGTTGGTACGCCATGTTCTCTAAAAGGCTTTCAAAAGACGGAATTGATTCACTGAAATTTTGAAGCATTTTAAATTAAAGAATATTATAATTACATGCACACTGCACATGGTCAAAATTGCTTTAAGGCTGCAGTGAAGGCAATATAGGAATTTTTTATATTGAGATTTTTGCTGTCATTCTCTTAATTTTTGTCACCTGAGTCTTAACTCTAAAGATAGGAGAAGAGGATGACCTTATGTATGTCAAATTTATAGTTGTCAGAATCTTATGATACGCGATATGTATCGTACGATACAGAGATAATTCGATACGTATCGCAAGGTGAATATAAAATGACACCGTATTGTACATTCAATTGCGATTCGATAACACCATATTGTATGATTCAATTACGATTCTTACGATACGATACAATGCACGATACTTTTTAAAAATAATCAACTTGAAAAAGTTTTCATGTAAATCCAAAAAACTAAAAACAAAACTTTTAAGTCTTTTACCATTTCAATTAAAGATTTTTTCTAGCACAAACATGTTATATATCTCTTCATGAGCCTTTAATCACTTTTTAGAGTATTATATCTTATTGAAAATGTGGCTCTATTTTTCTAATGTCACTTTCTATAAGCAGATATATAAATCTCCACTTGTTAATTTGAATTATTCTCTTTTGTTTTATAGATTAAAGGTGAATTTAAATTTTCGTTTTCTCTTGTTACTCTATAAAGATTATTGAAATAATATCTTATAAATCAATTTAGAGTATTTTGGCAACTGTTTAACTTAAAATTTTATTTTTAGTATATAATAATATTTACTTGACTACTTTTATATATAGTAAAACTTGTGTTTTATATGTTTAAATATATATTACTATATTTTTTATTTTGTTTCCGTATCTTACGATATGATTCACAATACGATATATGAGACACGATATAAGAGTTTTCGATACACGATACGACAACTATGGTCAAATTACAACAAGATTTAACATTGTGAGGGACATAGAAACTTCTTATTTTTGTGTCACTATTTTCCTAGTAAAAGAAATAGGAACACTTTTGGGTGCTACGTTTTAGAAAATCAGACTGTAGTAATAATCTACTAATATTAAATCTATTAGCACAAAAGTATGTGGCGTTGTCTTTCTATACGTGTTCTTGATTTTTTATTAATAAATAATATATATTAATTTTCTAACGTAAGAACAACCTCCCCCCGCGCAAGTAGCTTTAATTTTGCATGCTCTTCCCTAACTGAAATTAAGCAATACTATCTGGACATCAGTTTGATGCGTATAATTGTTTCTTTGTTTTCTTCAAAATTTAGGTGGAAAAAGGTCTAACTGGAATTTCATGCAGATTACTTACAGGTGCCATTCTTGCTCACGAGTTGATGCACGGCTGGCTACGTCTTAAAGGTATCTTCTTCTTCTTTTTTGTCATTATATAGTTGCAGTTTCAAATATGGGTTTTGTTAACTACTCCAAAGAAGTGATTAGATTAGCATTAAAGATAAATTTATAGAAAAGCCTTTAATATTCTTATTGATGTTTTAATCGTTATTTTGGTAAAACACAACTCAAGAAAGATAAACCTGCACCCAAACAAGTGCGAAGTATTTTTTAAAATATTAATATTATTTGTGATATTGTAAAAGGACATCTGTTTTTACTATTAATTTTTTCATATTAAATTCATAAAGAATGATTAGATGAATAAGGAGGATATATAATTTAGAAGTTGAAAGACTGAAAGTAGTGTGAAATATAAGCCAGAGACACCTCTTTCATTCAAAGTACAAAGTACAGAGTCATATCTCTTTCATTCAAAGTATAGAGCCACATCTCTTGGTGTTAAGATTTTGTTCTATGCTTTTCCTTGAGGCTAGAGCTCACTTAAAAAAATATAGTCCCAAACTTTTTGTTTTTTGACAATGTTTCCCCAACTTTTGGTTTTTATTATATTGGCCAGGCTATCGCAACCTCAATCCTGTGGTAGAGGAAGGTATTTGTCAAGTACTTTCTTACATGTGGCTCGACTCAGAGGTGATGCCTGGATTAAAAAATATGGCTTCAACATCAGCTCCTTCAACATCATCATCGTTGTCCTCTTCTAAGAAAGGAGGAAGGTCTCCCCTTGAGAAAAAGTTGGGCGAGTTTTTCATGCATCAGATTGCCCATGATACTTCCCCTGCATACGGAGGAGGATTTAGAGCTGCTAATAAAGCTGTCAATACATACGGTTTACGTCGTACGCTGGAGCACATTCGCCTGACTGGTAATTTTCCGATGTAAATTACTCATTATCTGTCTGGTATTCATCTTGCTTCGAGATTCATCTGTTGCCTGTCTGGAGATTAATGGAACAACTCAATGCAATGGCTGAGATGATCATACAAGCTTGCTCCCTCTGGTCTAGTGGGGGTCCTTTTAGGGGATACATTTGGAAAAATGTGACGCGGATTGTCATAATAGAAAGCATATCTTTTAAAATAAATGTAATAGATTTGGTGAAAGTTTATTGACAATAAAAAAAGATTAGCAGCTCACTATTAATAAAACACGATTTATTAAACTTTTTTTCCGGAATTGAATTTGATAGAAGTTTGGGGATTTTTGAATTGTGGATGTTTGGGTGTTCGACGGCCTCCTTTTACTCATGTTTGCTTGTATGTAAACAACGCCTGTGGTTCTTTTATATACCATGCAAGGATGGCTCAAGTTAAATACGGAGGGAGGCTAATCATGCCAAAACCCTGACCCTCCATCTGAAGTTCAGGAAGAAAAGAGCCTGGAAATGAAAAGAAAGGGGAAATGCAAAAGTTATGTGTATTTTAAAACTTAAATATCAAGTACAATAATATTTTGTAAGATTTAGCTGTTAACTTCCCTTCTTTCTTTTTTTTCTTTTCTTTTTTGCCCCCCTTGTCCCTTTCTAGTTTTCATTTTTATTCCTTTTCCTTTGCTAGCAATCCCCCCTGATTTTTGAATTTGTTATGCACCATTCGTTTGATGCCTCGACATAAAGCCTTGAAATTAGTGTTATAATGCAAAACCCTCCTTGTCATAATTATAGCAGAAAATGGTGAAATCACCATAAAAGGATATAAAAACTCGAACGTTACATGGCACATCAGAGGTCAAGAATGTAATAAACTTATTCCATGATTACCATTCTGTACATCTAGTGTAGGGAAGAAATGGCATCAATATAATCAAACAGAGCTCTCACCAAACTATAATTAATGCTGCTATTGTTATTAAGATGTCAAAGAAGGTAATATAGTACACTTGAGATGTGTGATTAACTGGGCTCATGCCGTGTTATCTATACATACAAAATGCGGAGTTACAGTAATGACCAACTATTTTACCACCATAAGATGACCCAACAATAAATACTTGAACCAATGTCATCCCAAACCTGATACTAAAAAGTAATGGGGTATCTTCTACTTATTTGGCAGGCATATCCGACAAAATTTGTTTCATTTTCTCGTACGTCATAAAAACAATACCAATGCTTGGAACCACCTTGTAGTATTCAGGCAGAATACCTCTATACAAACCTTTCAGGCCTTCTGCTCGGATGATATGGCCAAATGTACCAAAAAGCCCCGTATTGTAAACACGGGCTCGACCACCTGCTCCTTCCAACTGAATCCGTCGTCTTACAAGATCCAAAGGGAATGTCACTGTATAAAAGAGAACAAAATGAGTAGAATTGTACAAATTTATTCTTACAATTTCCTTGGTTGGTAAACTGTACTAAGATTGCAACACTAAGTGACTCCTTTTGTTTTAACTGGTATACATATTAGATAAACACACACATCTGCATAAAAATGCAAATCTAACTAGTCACTAAGAGCATGAGCAACAACATATACCAACAAATTACAATACATACATTTGATGCTCACTTGGAAATTTTGAAAAATGAGAAGATTTATAGACAATCTTAGTAACTCATAAGCTAAAATGCAGCCGACATCAAGTTACTACCAACAACCCTATTGATGTCAATACTCAAACAAGCCTTCAAGGGATAGCTAATTGATTCATTTAAAATTACTTTTTATCTATACCTTCCACCATCTGTAGGAGTGTTGCCCCAATATCATTTTATAACAAGCCTACTTTCAAGTATTGATCCGTCTTGCTACCAATTCCCTCATAGCGAGGCGGTGATTGTTTCCAACACCATGGATGTACATATTCAAGGGCCAAAAGAATAAAAACCTTTACACAAACACAACTGAAGACAGACTTAAATAATTGTTTGGGTAGCAGACTGAAAAATATTTTAGTAGGTGAAGGATTACTTTCTTGAAAATATATATTTTCAACATCATGCACTACTTGATTGATGGCTGAGCAATTTAATTTAAACTAAACCAAAAGGATGCTATACACTGTTGACTATACTTTAATTTGGACTTATATTATATTTAATTTGGTCTAGATGATGATTAGAGACAAATATCAAATTTGATTTTTCAACATAAGGACAAGCTATATGAGATGATAGGAACATTGATAGGTACATGGTCGTTTATCCGGTGCACATCTTAAGGGTAGTGGATACAAGTTCCACCGTCATTATAAAATTAAAACAAAATTTATTGATTAATAGGTGAAAAAACGTGTTTGAGAAGAACTGCGTTCATTACTGGAATAAGAAGAGCTCCACTTTGCATCAACATCAACTTAAATTTCTCCGCTACAAGCTATTTCTGAATCTTCCATTTGTTCAGCACACAACTTCAGTTTTGTCTGTGTTCTTTTCAGCGCAGGATAACTGATGCCGGACAAGCCCAAGAAACTTGGTTGGATAAGAGACTTTGGAGCCCCTTGAAGCTCGTACCAACTAGCAGAATTATATAATTTATTTTGAATTGTAATTCTGGTTGTTATCTTATTAGAATCCAATTTATGTTAGAAAAGTTGTTTAGGGTTATTGTAAATATGGATGTACTATGCTCTTTCAAGGACAACAAATTATTATACAATTAATTGAGATTTTGCGAGAACAATTGTTTGTAAGTTCTTCCCTCTCATCTTATTCTTCCTCAATTCCTTATCCAAAAATCGGTCCCACCACTAATGATACTATAGTAACAGTTAACTATCAACGATTCTTAAATACACATATTGGTGGTCAACACAGTTCATAATAGTTAACAAGTTCTCAAATGTTGGCAACTTATGCGTATTTGTTGCCCCATACAAAGTGACATGACCAGAAGCAAAATTTTATTTTGCTTAAAACCATGTGAGTATTACATTTCGATCAGCTCCACTTGATTCCTAAATGACAACACTCAACAAAGCAGTTGACGGCAACTATAGTTAGTAGGAATTAGAAGGAACTACCCAACAAAGAAACCTAATGAGAGTCATAAGAAGACAAGTCCCCAACAGTATTTAGCTAATTGTTGACACACAATAGGTGGACTTCTTCCCCAAGTTTATTGTATTCTGTTTTTTCTATTAATAATTTATTATCTTCTATCTTTAAAAAAAAAAACAGTGGATACAATAATATTAAAATTAGAAACTTCAAGATAATGAAACCAATAGACCACTGGGTTTGTTGTAAGGAACATAGTTTCCATAAAACCAGATGTCAAAAAGTGAGAGTAAAATATGAATTCTTTACAGGCCACACAAGTATCATATCATTGTATATCTTTTGGGGGTATCTTCTGTCAATCTCTATCATCAAAATAACTCTTTTTTTATTCTTGATTTCCTTTTCCTCCTTATTTTTTATTTATTTTGTTTTGTTTCAATTGACTAGTTCATATCTGCTATGAGCGGATGAACCAGTGAAATGTCATGAATTTTGTCATAATTAGCAAGCAAATTGCATGTAAGCCCACATGAGAAGTGTACCTCATAGAGGAAAACTCTCAATTCGTTTGCTTGCAAAACATATTTGCTCACGTAATTATTGCCCCCCCCCCCCCCCCCCCCCCCCGGGCGTGGAACCAAATTCAATATCTGGATAGCTTCAAGTTATCCAAACAAGTTGTTATATAAAAATAGGGTTAGTTTACCAATGATAAAAATATAGAAAATGTATTTTTCATTGACTTCCTTACTAAAATTCTCAAGTGCCAGATAAACTTGTCTGTAGTCTCTGGCTCTAGGGGTCAGTCTGGTTAGACACTTAGTGCAAAAGCCTGCGCCTCAACCTGCTTCTCTGCATAAAAAGCATTGAAGACAGCTACAGGCGTTAACATTGCCTACTAATATAATTCAACCGCAAAAGTTTTAGAAAATTACACTATCTGATCAGCCCTCTGTTCAAAAGACCGAAGATGGTAGATCACAAACTAAATTTATGGATATGTATGCAATCTTTGTAATTTGTGCTATCTGCATTGTTGATGAAAATGGTAACATCGGCAGAAATACTACTACCATATGTGTGGAATGCAATGCGAGTACAGCACTGAAGGTAGATTTACATATTTATACATGAAACTTGACTCTTAAATTGAATGGATTTTAAAAATAAGGAGTTCAGACTGCTCAGTTCTGCTTTCTAAACCATGTCGAGGAACATAAAAATGGAAACTTTTGAAGAATCTCCGGAATTAAGCCACAATTTTCAAAGAACGAGCAGCCGTAACCAGATGCGGGACTCTTTAGGGGGAACTTTTCACAAACATATATGCAACCGTAATTTTGCATTGTCTTGTGCATTTAATGATTAAGAAAATGAAATTTATCTGAAAAAACAGAACTGCTACAATCTCTGGACTTGTAACATCTTTATATTAGATGGATTTAGATCACTCACCTGTTGATGATGCAACACCTGAAAGACTGCCACACGCAAGGCCGATGAGGACAGTAGAGTCATCAGGTCTGTTATCAAAATTTATGTACTTAAATATTAAACCAATGCAAGTCTTCTTTTACTCAAAATAGGGAGAAGAGAAGAAACCCCAACAATGTTGGTATGCATAAAATTCCATTGATTTATTAAAAAAATGAATAAATGGGACATTACCTCTGTGACTGCCAATAAGATCTCACTGTGTCATATACCGAAAAGCTGATACCTAAGTTGGGACCAACACCCTGCATAAGTGACAAATCTGAACTCAGACACACAGAAAAATGAGGCATAACCTAGATTGTAATGACAACTGAAAAATACCAACAATGTTGCCCCAAGTCCTTTATAGAGGCCAAATAGCCCTTCTTCCCTGCTGATGGTACGTAAAGCATGCCCAATACCTCTATAGTATATTACATTTGTCTGTAAATCCCCAAATGGATTAAATTAGAAAAATATAAAACTAAGTAACAGGTCCTGTGCAATTTAATGGTTTGGCTCCCTCAAAAATAAGGATTGAAGGAAAACCACAAGATGGTCATTGTTCATAGACCATCAAATATATACATATTGTTCTTACCTGTGCTGCAAGACGAGTCCTTACAAGATCCAATGGATAAGTAGCAGAGGCAGCAGTTATTCCAGCCAAACCACCACCTACAAGTCGTATGCAAAGGTCCGTGCTTATATTTTGACCAGGACTTTGAACTCCCAATATCAACTGTAGCAACTGTTGCATGTGAAAATATAATTAAGGCATATACAAAGCCAGATACAAGGATATTCCACCAATGCAATGTTCCAGATTTCAAAAAAAAATAAATCATCAATAGAAAGTTTGTACCAACATTCTTGTAGCGTTCAAAGGCATAAAAGCTGATGGAAGAATAAGGAAGACGATGAGCAATTGTAACCAAATTTCCCTTCCAGAAAGCTCGAAATCCTTCTTCCGAAATAATACGTGAAGCCTCACGCCATATGCAAGCCTTTCTCATGGTAGCAACATCAGAGTGCATGCCTTGTATCTGCAGAAATAAGACAATGTCATTATAACACAGGTCACAGGTGTAAAAGGTAAGTAGACGAACGAAGTTCTTTTATCATGATTTAATAGATTTATGATCACACTCGTAGTTACAATAATCTTGTCAATCACTCACAAGTTCACCACACAACATCATTAGACTTTCAGATTTTAAATTAAAGCGTACCCCAGAGGTAGATGCTGGCTATAAAATTTTAATTTCCTTGTTGAAATGTGTGACAGTTGCAAGAATACCCCAAAGAGTCTCATAAACAACAATACACAAGGACAAAAGGTCTTACATACAATGTATCCTTGTTTAAGCATTTGAAACTATAGCAATTCACAGCCCAAAGAAGAAGATGATGTATAACTAAGTTCCATTTACAATTTAGGTGAGAAGAGCTAAATATCCTTGTTAACAAATGCATGCTAGTTACAACTCAAAAGCCAAAATAAGGCAATGCTGAAAGCAATGCTTTATTTACACCAGAATTCCTCAATTTGTGTCCTTAATTTGCGTTTCTAATTTTGCAGTACTCATACTCTCTATGGACCGACCTCATCAGAATCTAAACCTTATTCCACGCATGATTTCAGGAAAAAAAATTATTTCAAAGTTTGACACTTGATATTAAAAAAGAGTAACAATTTTACTTCAAGCAAAACCCAACACCATTTAGTGTCACCGTTCAAAGCTCAAGGGAGATAAGTACAATCAATATTTTGATCATGAGAGATAAGTACAAACAATTCAGGCCACACAAGGTATCAAATGTACATTTCCAAACATATGAATTCAATACACACCCATATTATGGCCCTTCTTTCTATACCCTTCTTTGAACTCTAAATTAAATCAATTATATCCCAATTGTATAAACTGTGGGAAGTTGCAAATCCATATGTTTCAAATTCCAATTTTCTCAATTCTTTTGTCTCAAATGATGTGACCTTAATAAGACAAAAGATACTTTATGATATATCCAATCAAAAGAAATTTATCCAATCAATGTAATGATGACACATCATTTGAGACACTATTTGGGACAACGAATTTGAGACCCCTAGCATTACCCGTCTATAATTCAGAGCACCCACAATGTCTCTCCGTTTACAATAGAATTGACTCAATTTTCCTGATTAAATATTATTTCTAAATGCATGCATTAATTAGTTCAAAAGCCCCTAAAACATGCTCAAACAAGCTGCTGGTATTGTTTTGTGTATGTCTCTCTAGTTCCATTTCATTCAAATGCAACTTACTAATTACAAATAACATTAGGCACAAAAACAATCAGCTCAACAATACACAATTCATTTTTCTTATTTTATTATTATTATTTTTTTTTGGAAATTTCAATAGGGAGATCAAACCTGAAAGAGTATGGTAAGGCGAGCCAGGGGAGCAGTACAGGTCTTGCTGACTGCACCGGCCACTCCACCAGCGACAAGCTGCGAAATTGTACCAATCTGTGATTGATGATGCACCGGTCTCTGCTGCTGCTGAGCAACTAACCTGTGGGCAGTAGCAGCACCACCGCCTTCCGCCACCAGTCCACCATGGGCCGAATTAAGAACCCTAGCTTCCGTTTGCATAATTTCTCTCTCTATATTACACGAATTATATATGTATGTAGGTATGAATGTGATTACGTGAAACCCTAAGAATGAATAGATGGGTGAACCTATGATGAAGGGGGAGAAATCAGACAAGTGATGAGAGAGTATGACTAAGGAGATATGAAATGGGCGTCACGAATCACGAGGACATTACAGCTGCTTTGCTTTTAAGTTCTATGTAATGAGCTTCGTGCGGCTGTTTCTCCCCGTTTTTGTCTTGCGTGTTTTCAACGAAGACTGCTACGACGTCGGTTTGGAGGATATTATTTCAAGTACTTGATTGGTTGCGTTTTGTGAGTTTAACAAGTTGGTACGTTTGCAATTTACTTGGGCATCATGTTTGGTTGTTAAATTTTGGGAACTGATATTTGTATATGAAAAAATAATATTTTTATATAATTTTTCCTACATAAATAGTTAATAAGTTATTTATGTGATAGAAATTCATGTAAAATTATTATTTTTATATATTAAAATATTAATTTCTTAAATGTTTTGTCTTAAAAAATATCTTAAATGATATATTATCATAATATTAATTAGATAAATTTAATATGATTAGTTATATTATAAAATATTATTAAAATATTTAATTTTATATCAATTGAGAACAAAAATTTTAAACCTCTACTATTATTCATTGATTTAAGTCACAAATATAAATTTTGGAACTTAAACACGACATCCAAAATAATTCTGTAAATTTTGTTTTCAAATAGGGAAGTGATATTTTCAAAAGATTTTTTGATATTTTTACATGTAAATTATCGTTATAAACGGTCAAAATCGTCATTATAAACCTATAACGATACTTTTCATGTAAAAATATCAAAAAAAACTGTGAAAATATCAATTTTCTTAAAATATTCTAATTTATTACAATAATTTATACCAATTTAAAAGAGAATAAATAAATAGGCGATAACTTACTGTCTTCAATTTTTATCATACATTGCTGACTTCTAAACCTTTCTTCAACCACTGCTATCAATAAGATTCGAGCACCCCGACTTCTATATTAATACAATACATTTGATGTGTTTAAAAATTCATATACTAGTAAGTAAAGAAACTCAAATGAAACTATTTGAAAAACTTTTTGTTGACTAAAACTATTTTTAAACTAAAAAATATTTAGGCATTTGATAATTTTTTAAAATATTTTTAAAAGATTCCAATTCTTCTGTATTTTAGCAGTATCATGTTGTCTCATGGAACTAAGGTTCAAAATATAAAAGGAAAAAAAAACAAGCATTTTCACGAATCTACTGCCTTATCAATTCAATTTCACTTAATCTTTCTTTCATGATTACATGTCTTTCTAGTTAAGGTAGGGCTATAAATGGTAATCAAAAAATTCGTATTCGTTCGTATCCGTATTTAAAATAAAGCGAATATTATTCGTATACGAAATTAAGTGGATACATCCGTATTCGATTTTAAAGTATTCGTAAATAAACAGATACGAATACGGATATAGCAGTATCTGTATTCGTTTAATGTCCGACCGTAAATATATCCTATAAATAGTGGATATCTGGTATCCGATATTCGAATTTATATTTAAACTTTATATAAGAATAACTTTAAATATCAAAGATATCATGTGCCCCAACATCCTTTTGTTTTTTTCAATGTCACATAACAGATGATATATTTTAATAAAAATATTTATAATAATAATTTATTTTATTTTAAATGATATCATTATAATATATTATTTTAATTGAAATAAGAATATGAAAAAAGGACACCATGCATTTGGTTTACAATTTGAGAAGTTATTGTAATTTTATGAATTTGATAAGTCATTATAAATGAATCTATGATACCAAAAAAAGAAAAAAGAGCTACTAAGATAGTGTTTATTTACAATGATGACGCTTATACAATTATACTTAATTTATCTTAAGATAAAAATCCTCTTTTGTGTTTTGTGGTCAAAATGACCATTTTTTAAATTAATAGATCTTATTATTCTTTTACATATTTACAAAAAAATAATAAACATTATTAGCTACATACAATTTAGTCAATTGAGGACTTTAATTAATGCATTTTTACTATTGCAAAGTGCAAAATATCTAAAATGTATTATTTAACAAAAAAATTATATACTAAAAGAACAAAACTATAATTATTAGTTTAGTACATGTGTTTTATTTTCAAAACTTATCTAAGATACGTTTTTATGAATTCTTTAACAGTTTAAATTTAAATTTATACATTTGCAAAGTATTCATAATTTTCAATTGATCTTCTTAAAATTAATAACATTTTGATACTTTTGTTAGGATGTTTAAATTGTAATTGATTTTTATGATCAATTATGGATAATGATGTATTTGATATTTTTCTTCCCTTTATAATATGAATTGTTAAAACTTTAAATGGTTGTAATTGTTCAATGTTTTTCTTTATTTTTTAATTTTTGTAAATAATTTGAATAAAAAAAAATTCCCCTAAAAATTAAATTGTTTATTAGGTGACAAATATTATATTCGAATAATCTGTTTATTCAAATAAATAAATGAAAACAGACATTATCCGTATTCAGATAAAATTTTGAATACCGAATACAAATATTTTTTTAAATATCTGTCGAATACGGATAAATTATTAATTTTTTGAATATAAATACGGACATTACTGTATCTATATTTGAATATATTTGTTTACACCCGTAAGTTAGGAAATGAGAAATCTTTCTCCTTTTCCATGAATTCAATTTTTTATTTCATCAATGTTTTTGTCATTTGATTTAGAGATTTGGACTTGAAAGTGTTTTTGACTCTTTTTTTTTTTTTTTTTTTTGTAGTTTTCGCTGAAAACAGAAATATAAAGTATAAAATTATTCTTAAATTATTTTAAAAATAATATATCATTCAACACAATTACTTTAATTTTTCCATTATTATTTTTTAAAATTATTCTACTGAATATTATTTGAAATTTTTTATAATAAAATTTTAAATTTATAAAGAATATTGTTATGGTGCCAAAATAATTTTATAAAAAATAACTTATAAAATAATATACAAGTTATAACTGACTGATAATCTTACATATATAAATGAATCTAATTAATAATAATTAACTACAATATTTTATATATTTTTTAATATTTATTTCTTGTCAAAAAATATTATTAATATATAAATATTTTTTCTCACCACACTTGGCCAAACGGACATCATATGTGGGGTTTAGAAATAGTCAATTAAAATTAATCGGTCTAAGTTGTGAGGTGTGAAATACTTTAATAATGGTACTTTGAAAAACAAAGGCCGTCGGTTTTGGTAAAATTCTATGGGCCTTGCTTTGAAAGCAGTATAGTTGTTTCCCAAAGTCCGTAACGATCGGAAAGAAAACACAAATTAGAGTTACCCACTGTTCAATGTACGTGTACATACACACAAAAGACATCACTCTTTTTTTATATAGTGGATAAGATTTGTATCACCTTGCTATAAATATTTTTAGAATTAGACCGATTATCGAATCGAAAAAAGTATTAAATAAATAAATTATTGATTCAATTAATAGTCGAACTGTTATTGAACCAATAACGTCATAAATATATATAAAAGTATATTATTAATAATTAATAAAATTTTAAAATATCTAATTTTTTATAAACATATAGTGAAATTATGTTATAATATTATTAAAAATATCTAATTTTAAAATTAATTTTTTTTCGGTAAAAAAAATAAAATTAAAAAACACTTTAAAATCGGTTCAACAGGTCAACTAATGGATTTTACCGATTGAACCACTGGTCGAATTGGTGGTCAATTGGTTCTATCGATTTTTGACCAAATTGATTAAACCGGACCAGATACCGACCGATTTGGTCCAAGTTTGATAACATTGCTCGCTAGACATCCATCATAAATGTTAAAAATATGTATCATTTATTATAGGTAAACTAGCGGCGGGTATATGTATAAATTATATATGATAAAAATATTTTTTTTATAAATTTAAAAAAATAATATAAAAAAATAATATTTTTAGATTCGGACCGGTCATCGAACCAAAAAGAATACTTGGTAGATGAATCACTAATTCAACCAGTGGTCGAACTGTTATTGAACCAGTAAAGTTATAAATATATAAAAAAATATATTATTAATAAAATATTAAAATATCTAATTTTTTGTAAGTTAAAATATAGTTAAATTATGTTATAATATTATTAAAAATATCTAATTTAAAAAATAAAATTATTTTTATACCAAAAAAATATTTTAAAATCAGTTCACTAGGTCAATTTACCGGTTTTATCGATTGAACCACCGATTCGACTAGTGGTTAATTGGATTTTGATTGGGTCGATAAAAAACTGGTTCTCGGCAAATCACCGGTCCAAACCGATTTTGAAAACAATGTAAAGAAGATAATATATTAATATAATTAAATTTATAAAAGCAAAAGAAATAAAAAATAATAAAACACAGTTACCCTAACCACGTTAGCAGTTTTGAAAAACCACTTTATAATATAGATACTTTTTTTGTCCATAAAAAATCTCATAAAAAGGTCTATAATACGCAATTTAAATTTAATAAATCATATAAACTTTATTTTATCCTTAAAAAGTATACAAGTAGAGTTCACTATACGTGTATAATTGGTTAGATCTAAAGCTAGTCAAATGAAAATTTATTTATATTTCTTTGTTTATTTTTGTTTTTCTTAATTTATATAAAAAGTATATAATTTTTTTTTTATGTGACGGAAATAATATATATGTAAATGATAAAATATTTAAAGTTTTACCGGTTAATATTATTTTAATTTGTAGAGTAAAATTCCTTTTTTTTTTTTTTTTTGTTTTGAGGAAAAATTGAATTGCATTACTGAATATCAAAGCTTAAAGCATTACAAATAAAAGGAGGGGGAATTAAATTATAATATTAATAATAAATTTAAAAAAATTAATTTAAAATATTTTTAAATTTAAAATTGATACGAGTTTAATTAATTTATTTTAATATATTTGTGAATATTATGAATTATTTAAAAAATATTAATAGTTATAAAATTTATTATTTTAAAAATTTATATAAATTATATTAATTTTAAATTTAAAAATATTTTAAATTAATTTTTTAAAAATTAATAACGATCTTATAATTTATAACGGATGAAGTATTTTTTTAAGCGTCAATTTAAAAGAATAAAAAATCTTAGTATTGATGGTTATCACTTATCCCTCACTTTAAGATTGTCAAATTAGGTAGTATAGTTCAACACTGAGTTTGACCCGTTAAAAATCTGTTTGAATTTTTTTAACAAGTGTACTGTATCCTCAAAAAAAAAAAAAAAAAGATAAATAACATCTGAATCTAAATAATTATTTGATAATTAAAAAGTGAGTTATTTTTTAATGACACTATTTTATTATTTTAATAGGTAAAATTTTATTTAATAATTTTAAAATTCAATTTAATAAAAATAAGTGAATAATATTATTAAATGTATTTATATAAAAGAAAATTTACAAAAAAAATTTCAGTAAGATGCCGCTCTTAATAATTTGGACTTGATTATATATTTTACCGATTAAGCGACATTAAAAAACAAATAAAATTTGAACAAAACAACTTTATTCTCTTGTCGTCCGTATTAAAAGATAAACAAACACAATTTAAGTACCACATGGATCGGTAAACATAAAAATGGACTACATTTAATCAAAGACTTAACAGGGGAAAAAACAGAGTCGAGTTCATACAAGTATAGTGGCTACATTAAAGTAGCTAGAAAAATAATCTTACAAAGCTCTTCTTTAACACCAACTTTCCCAAAACTAATTCTTAGTCCCAATCTTTGACAAGAAAAGGAGAAGGCTAAATCTAAGTACATGTTCAATTTTACTGTTAGTTCTTAGAATATGACATCTTCTCGAACATTACACATATCTTGGAGGAAAATTGATGCTAATATATATATTTTTGGCGCTACATATCACATATATAATATAATGTTGCATAGTCGGCCAGTTAATTCGAACAACAAGTTCTCTTGTTGTAAGTATTCGCGTAATGCTCACCAACCTGAATAGTTGTGCCTTGACTGGGAACAGAAGCCGCCTCCTGAGCTGCCAACGCCTTCCTGCTAATTATCTGATAAATATCCAACAGAATTGTTTGAAACGCCCTCTCGACGTTGAGTGCTTCCAGGGCTGAGGTCTCTAGGAATGAGAGTCCTTCCTTCTCGGCCAAGACCTGAGCGTCTTTTTCTTGGACCGCTCTGAGGTGGTTTAGGTCCGATTTGTTTCCAGCCAGCATTATGACAATGTTGGAGTCCGCGTGGTCCCTTAGCTCGCGGAGCCACCTTTGAACATTCTCAAAGGTTTGCCTTTTGGTGATGTCGTAGACTAGGAGTGCCCCAACCGCACCTCTGTAGTATGCACTTGTGATGGCTCGGTACCTTTCTTGACCTGCTGTGTCCCATATTTGTGCCTTCACTGTCTTCCCCTCTACCTGCACCATATTGCTTAAGGTAACTAGTCCAATGATTACTTATTTGGTTCAAGTTGCTATGAAAATGTTTTGTATTTGTGTTTGTGTGTATGTAAATATGGTAAATAGAAACGTCTTACAGATCAGTGTACAATTAAGTTACTTTTTCCAAAAAATGAAATAATGATTTGTTCAAACTTATATAAACTCCCAAGAATTGTGTATGTAAATTAAATAAATTATCTTTAAAATAAGTTGGTCGTAAATAAACAGATTCAAATAAAATTTCAAATGCACTAGACACTTTATAATAGCTTAGTCCACTCTTTATATATTTTCCTTAAAATAAAACGAATAGAAGACAAGGAAGCACGTTTCCCCTCGAACAAAATGAATTGAAATTTTTAGGATAGAAAAGTGAAATTGGAAAGAATTTAAACTTATCACTAGAATGCTCTCAAATAGTTCTACCGGCCTGGAATAGGCAGAATAAGCCTTTCCAACATTCAACACTACTCCATGTTTGTAATACTCCCTTCGTTGCACAAAAAAAAATCTAGTTTGTCAATTAATCTGTTTCTGAAAAATGGTCTCAATCCTTTCGATAATAATATAGAATGATATAATATTCTTAAATTTATAATCATAATTTTATTATCATATCATCAATACTAAACTAAACAGTAAAAAAAATTAAAGGCAAACACAAAACAAAAACATATCCTTAAAGTTTATTTAACCCAAAAGAAAAAAAACAGAAAAAAGAACATGGAAAAGAAATAAAACTATAAGTTTATTCTAGTTTTCTTATCTTCTAGAGCTATAATTTTAAATATATTAAATGTATATTAGGTTGTTGATGGTGTGATAAGATGACAAAATTGCGACTTACATCTGTTCCAACATAGAGTAAATACATTCCATTCGAATTCGAATAATTTATAATTATTAAATACATTATTTTTTATTTCATTCATTTCTCCGTACTATTCTTTTAATCAAAACCTTATCTAATCAAGATCATAGAATATTTGTAAATTGCAGAAATAAGAGTCGGTACTTACAAACCAAACACAGATTATATAGTTAGCCCTCGTAAAGAAATTTGATTTTTAAATTAGAGAAAATCAAACCTGAAGAGTCCTGGTGGCAAATTCAACGCCAATGGTGGATTTTGACTCCAAACAAAATTCATTCCGTGTAAACCTGGAGAGAATGTTAGATTTTCCAACACCCGAGTCTCCGATCAACACAACCTTGAACAGGTAATCGTACTCGTGATCCACCTTATATGCCATTAATTCTTCTCTGCGGGAACCGCCCAATTAACCTACACATTCAAAATCAAGATCACCCAAATCAACAATATTCGTTTCTTCACCAACACGACACAAAGAAAAAGAAATCACCCCCATTTTGAAGAAAAAACACGAACATTGTGAAGATTAAAAAAACTAACCGAAATCTTAAAATTGACGAAGAAAACAACTCCAATAGAGATTTCCGAATTGCCGAGGATTTCAGAACATTTCCGAGTAAACAGAAATGACCGACTTAACAGGAATTTGAAAGGCCATTCGCTGGTGTTGGTAATAAAACAACACTATTGAAACGGCAACACGAGGAATATTTGTGTGCGGCGCTGAACAATATTGGGATTGTGGAATCCATAGAGGATTCGCCACGTGTTTCTCAATTTTCGTTCTTTTTGCCGGATTGGCCCTTGATTGGGAAAATGGGGGTGGGTTTATGTGCAGCTGATTATGGCTGGAGAAGAACCACGTTTCCCGCGCTCGCAAGGTAGGCACAGAATCAGCAAAACACGGGCATGAGGTCCTCCGACCAATGGAAAACAATTTGACGTTCAAGAAAGTCGCAGTAACAATAATAGAAAAAAAGAAAAGAAAAATCATATGAAAGATGTACAACGTAAAATAAATGAAGCGATTATTTGACAAAGTACTCTCTCAACATAAATTAATTACTTATGTCACGTTATATAGACATGTAAACATACTCCCTCCCCTTTCATTTTATAATAATGCATGCAGTTTTATTTATGAATGTTCAAAAAAGATACTACAAAGTTAATTATACGTAATACTAACATATTTTTGATCTAGTAAGTAGTTATACTTTGAAATTTTATAACATCGATCGAAACAAATCAACGAAAAACAATTTTTCTAATTTGTCTTTGATAAAAAAAAATATGATCGCTGATAAACCTAGTTATATGTAAAAAAGAGAGGTTAAAAATCAAATGTAACCTCTTATTTTGGAATCAATGGAGTGTATTTAATCTTATGTGACATGATATTGAAGCAAATACAAAGTTGTGACAAAATTGTTATACCATTACTTAATTTTGGAAACTGACGTACTCCAATCAGAAATCTGATAGACCAAGAAAATAATAAGATATGGTTGAAGGCTTTTGGAGTTTTGAGTTTGCCGTGTAAATGCAAGCAAATATATATATATATATATATATATATATATATATATATATATATATATATATATATATATATATATATATAAATGCAAAGAGAAACAACCTGGTTGATTATTTGTTTTTTTAAAACAAATTGATATATATATGGCCTGTTGGAAACAATCAAAATAATTTGAGGTCAACTTCTGGAGGTAGAAGAACAATATGAGATTGACTTAATCAGCAGAAAATAAAAGGACATTGACATAGTCTCCCTTTGACATTCGATTAATCATGCATTAAATTAATCATAAAAAACAATGTTAATTAATTTATCTATAATTATATTTAGATGCTTATAAATTCTACGGAGTAGTTAATTAAACTCCTCAGTACCAATAAGAGTATTTAATTAATAACTTAAGGAATTAAATATAGAGTTCTCAAGAGAATGAGAAAAATATCATCCCATTTTTTAGTTCAACTTTTAATATAATAAAGGAATTGAATAACCTCAGTATATATTTAATTGATACACACTAGTTCAACTTATAACACACGAAAATCTCTATTGCTAGGGCCCAGACGAGATCAAATAAGAATTACTTGATAGCTAGTTGGTCCATTGAGATAAGTTACTTTTTTTGATATAGAAATTGAATGTTTGAATTTCGTTTACAGCAGGTAGCAGGTTATGAAGACGATAGATCCAAAATTATTGACAGCAAGTTATGAAGATAGATTCAACGATAAAAATTGAAGAGCGTAAGTTATTCCCTCTCTTACTTAGACCCTTTCTCTTCTAAGTTAAGATAAATTATTATAATAAATTAATATATTAAAAAAAAAATAAGTAAGAATTACAATATCTCTTCATTTCATTTCTATGATCAATGATCATAGAAACCCCTTCGATACTCTATATAATTATAAACCATGGATTAAAATATCATTGGCCTTTGTTCTACTCTTTTACTGCCTTATTCCATTTCGTATAATATAAATATTGATAATCATTAATCCAACTCTTAATGACTAACAACTTATTTTACGTCATTTATATCCATGGGACAGAGAGGATCAAATCAAACACGCATGCACCCCGAAGAACATTTTTAATTAAAGCCGTCCCTGAACCTTTTCTTTTTAGAGACAGGAATAACAATATTAATTGGAGAAGGTAACGTGTCTAGAAAAAAACTATATATATTATGCTTCCCTTGTTAGCTGGCCCAAATACCCAAGTGAAGCTCAAACTCATTTTTAGACCTTTCCAATTATGGCGATTCGAATTTCTTCTCTACCATTGCTTCTCATGATTGGCTTCACATATACCACACTTATTGGTTGCAATGGAGCTTCTGATGGGGATCAAAAGGCATAGTTTCATTATTGACTTAGTTTTTGAATTTTTGGTTTTCAGAACTATTCATCATAATAACATTTCTAAAGCTGCGTTGCACTTATTTAATATATCATTGGGAAAAATGTAAAAGCTAATATGGGGTTGTTTGGTAATTTTACTAGCTAGTAATATATAATAATTTTCCGGCTTGCAGGTGTACATTGTCTACCTGGGTGACCTTCCAAAGGTAGCTGGTTTCTCAGCAACAGCTTTTCACATTGCCATGCTACAACAGGTCATGGGAAGGTTGTTTATGTTCATAAATCAGTATTACGCAGATTTTTATTAGGAGTATTACTTGTTCCACTAAAAGAGTTTTATTTGTCATTTTTCTTGTATAAAAAGAGTTCTTGTTTAAACAAATAACTAATTACTTTTAGACGTAAAATGAAAAAAGAAACATATAATTAATATTTGTAAATTTTACAAATAATTAAGAATCTTTTCGTGAAACAGAAAGTATAAGTATATATTATCATTTTTTGCTTTAAAAAAAATCCATTTCAATGGCGCTTATGACATAGTAAAAACCTAATTTGACATCCTTTGTCAATTTTGCACAAATATCACTGCACACAAAATCACATTTTTCAAACTTATGACATTAATCAATTTGGCAAATAAGCTCATTCTTGCACACAAAAACAAATCCCAAGAATTTAGAAAGAAAAAAAAAGTGAGGAAAGGTATAAATTATAAAGGTGGCCCAGAATTCATCAGTCTGATCACTTCTTCATTGACATGCAAAAAGCAGTAGGGCATCCGAGTCTTTGCTCTACAGCTACAAGAGGAGTTTCAATGGGTTTGTGGCAAAGCTGACAAAGGAAGAGAAGAGGAGAATATCTAGTGAGTACTTAAGTATATATATAACTCCAAAAATGATGACATATATGGAGAAATGCATGTGTTATGTTTTCTTTTACTGCTATTTTCTAGTCTGATATTTTTAATTTGATTCTTCAGGCTTGGAAGGGGTAGTTTCGGTGTTTCCTAGCACGAAGAAGCAACTCCATACAACAAGGTCATGGGACTTCATTGGCTTCCCACAAGAAGTTACACGATCAAACATCGAAAGCGACATTATTGTAGGGATGCTTGACACGGGTGTATGGCCTGAATCAAAAAGTTTTAGTGATGAAGGATTTGGCCCTCCTCCAAGCAAGTGGAAGGGCACTTGCCAAGCCTCAATCAATTTCACTTGCAACAAGTAAATTCCATTCCCTCACTAATATACAATTGATTACTTGGCTATGACTTATGAGCAAGACTCTCCCCTTTTGGCTATCATGAGCGGAGAAGTGCATGACACACGTATATGTGACCATAGTTGTCGCAGCTAGTTGACTGTAATAAATAATCAAAAACGACATAATTTTGATAAACATAAAATGATAAAAACGACAAAATTATCATTAATAAAATACCTATAGCATGACCAGTTTGTTGTGGTTGCCAAAACCATGTCATCTCATAAAGCTCTATTCGTCTGACGTACGGTGGACATTGTATTCTCATGACTTTGTCCCATAGGCACCACTAGTTGTTTATTTTTATTTTTTTCCTTTAATCTTTTGTGGGCTTGAAATTACCAAAACTCAATTAAAGATTATAAATCTTCTAATGAGAACTGGAGCAATTTATGTGCAGCAAAATTATAGGAGCCAAGTTCTACAGAAGTGAAGGAAAAGTAGGCGTAGGAGATTTTGATTCGCCTAGAGATTCCGAAGGACACGGAACACACACCGCATCCACAGCAGCCGGAGCCTTAGTATGCCAAGCGAGCTTGTTTGGCCTTGGCTTGGGAACAGCACGAGGAGGGGTTCCCTCAGCACGCATTGCTATATATAAGATTTGTTGGTCTGATGGTTGTTACGATGCTGATATTCTTGCAGCATTTGATGATGCAATAGCTGATGGGGTTGACATTATCTCTCTTTCAGTAGGGGGCTTTTTTCCTTTGGATTACTTTAATGATCCAATTGCCATTGGAGCTTTCCATTCCATGAAGAATGGGATACTCACATCCAATTCTGCTGGAAATTCTGGCCCTGACCCTGGAACAATAATAAATTTTTCGCCTTGGTCTCTCTCGGTGGCTGCTAGCACCATAGATAGAAAGTTCATAGCCAAGGTGCAGTTGAGTAACAACCACGTTTATGAGGTGAGAAAGTCTATCCTTATTCCTAATTTATGTATCGGGCTTGGGGTATGTTCAGTTATTGTAGCAGTAACATTTATTGTATTTAAGCTTTAAACTCAATATTTGCAAGTTAAACAAGTTGTGTTTAAAATAATTATAAATTATATGTAAACGAACCAGATTTGTTTGTATCTCCAAACGCATCAAATTCTGGTAAATGAACAAGCACTTAATTTGTGCATTTCCTTAATTATTTTCCTGAACTCCTTTTTAAATATAGGGTGCCGCTGTAAACACTTTTGATCTCAAAAAAATGTACCCATTAGTTTATGGTGGGGATGTTCCAAATAGTGCAGCAGGCTTCAGTGGAGAAGAGTCTAGGTAATAATGACGACAATTACAAATAATACCCTCTCAATTCTAAAATATAAGACCATTTTTTTCTTTTTCATATCAACGTGCTCTTGTGAGAAAATATTTGCTAAATCCAGGTACTGCACGCCGGACTCGTTGGACAAAACTTTGGTCAACGGGAAAATAGTTCTCTGTGATATATTGACTAATGGGGAGGGCGCACTCGATTCAGGTGCAGTTGGTACAATAATGCAAGATGGAGGCTTCAAAGATGATGCCTTTTCTTTCCCTTTGCCTGCATCCTATCTAGGTATAAAAGATGGCAAAGAAGTTTCAGTCTTTATAAATTCAACTAGGTAATTATAATTAGCATATTTATTGCACACCAATTTGATTAAAGTTTTTAATGATATAATTTTTTAGAACATTATTGATTAGAAAATCATTAACAAACGATACGACTATTTGTTTAAACAGTAAACCAACTGCAACCATTTCAAAGAGTGTTGGTGTTAAAGATACGTTTGCCCCATTTGTAGTTTCCTTTTCATCAAGAGGGCCAAATCCAATTACAAGAGATATACTAAAGGTAATTAGTTTATGCATCGATCAATTTATTGTTTTGTCTATAAATTCCATTTTTTCCCTTCTTCATGTTATTTTATTTTATTGCTTGTGCAACCTGATTTAACTGCCCCTGGAGTGGACATTGTCGCGTCATGGTCAGAAGCTACCACTGTAACAGGAATACCTGGAGACAAAAGGGTAGTTCCGTACAATATAATATCTGGTACATCAATGTCTTGCCCACATGCTACCGGTGCAGCTGCGTATGTTAAATCATTTCACCCGACATGGTCTCCTGCCGCAATTAAATCTGCTCTTATGACAACCGGTAATTATCTAACTCATAATTTCCGGGAG
Source organism: Hedera helix (assembly GCA_947179155.2). Classification (NCBI taxonomy): domain Eukaryota; kingdom Viridiplantae; phylum Streptophyta; class Magnoliopsida; order Apiales; family Araliaceae; genus Hedera; species Hedera helix. The sequence continues at coordinate 24,709,523 of OX359285.1, forward strand.
AACATAATTAGTCGAGTTAGTTTTTTCGTGAGTTTAAATGTGTAATACAGGAAGTCAAATCTGTTATCCATCTCTCTCATTCAGTGTATTGATGTCAGCCATGACATTACACTTGGCAAAAATGAGACATACAAAGACACAGAAGATTAGAAAGTTTTGATGTATGTAATGATTTGTGCATATAAATAAACATGATTTCTTTTTCCTCCTTTACAGCCTCGTCTTTAGGTGTTGCTAAAAACACTGACGCGGAGTTTGCATACGGATCCGGTCAAATTGATCCTGTAAAAGCTGCAAACCCTGGCCTAATATACGACGCTGGAGAGGCTGATTACGTGAAATTTTTATGCGGCCAAGGTTATAGCGCTAAAAATTTGCAACTTGTCAGTGGAGATAACACTACTTGTTCTGCAGCCACAAATGGAACCGTATGGGATCTAAATTATCCCTCATTTGCTTTATCTGCCGCGGCAACCACTTCTGTTACCCGTGTATTCCACAGGATTGTCACAAATGTTGGCTCACCGGTGTCCACTTATAACGCCATTGTGACTGCCCCATCAGGACTAAAGATCGCGGTGGAGCCTTGCGTTCTTTCGTTCAAATCATTAGGGCAAAAGCAAGCTTTTGTTGTGACGGTTGTAACTACTGTTGGTAGCGAAGTGTTGTCTGGTTCTTTAGCGTGGGATGATGGGGTGCATCAAGTGAGGAGTCCCGTTGTTGCATATGCTACTTCTTCCTTGTGAAATTCAGCATCTACTTTTGAAGCACGCTGCAAAATTTGATAAACATGATGTGATTTAGGTCAATTCTAACACATTATTACTTTATAATTTGTTTCCATGTAATTTTTTAATAAAATATGGCATGCTTTGGTTCAAAAATATGCATCTTCTAGTATAAATAATGAAAACTGACATAACTATTTTCACATTTTATTGTATTGTATTGTATTGTTTTTTTTTAATTATCACTATGAATTCTGTATATTTAGATATAGTCACTTGGTGCATGCAATATTCCATCAACCATTATAATCTATAATATTATACATTTAATCTGATGGGTAATCTAATGTATAAGAATAGTTCACCTAAATATAAAAGAATCACTGCAATTATCTTCACAGTAGAGCTACGGAGGCCAAGTAATCAACAACCTGACTGGTAATTAATTTCATCCGTTAGAATTCGTTCATAGATGAACGGAAAATATAATTTGGGCAAGTAAATTGGGATCTGTGCAAAGTCGATTGGAGTAATGTTGAGTGCCATACCATGGACAATTGGGCCCTTTGTTCAGTATAAATCAGGCTGATATGCGAGGCCAATAAGGAAGTAGTCATGGGATTTTAGTCATATGAAAGAAAAAAAGTACTCTATGGGCTCTGGCTCGGCCTCGATCAAAAAATAAATAATAAAAAGTTTGTGTGCAAAAAGAATGACCGAAACACAAACTAAAGTTACATAATATTTTTACTTTTTTTAATTAATGTTGGCACTGATATGGTCAGTGAAGAGCATATTTTATATATATTTATTTTTTCTAAAATATAAATTTATTAGTTTAATTGTATGTTTATTTTATTTTGATTGGACTTTAGTTTTCAGGTTTTGGAGAATTAAAAACCCAATTTGGATCAAGCCCATGTGAAGAATAAGAAAGAAAGTCACGCTGCATTTGGTTGGGGATAAATCAGAATAGAGAGATAAAGCTGCAGGACTTTTACAAAATAAAGAAGAATAAAAAAAGATAAGTCAAGTTGACTTTTTAAACTATCACGACACTTCATAATATGATTATAAAAGGAGAGAAAGTCACGTTGCAGAGAACACAACACAACACTGAAGCAATAAAGGAGTAAAAGGCTTTTGAATCACATGAGCTGAGCACGAAAATCGAGAGACCACAATAACAAAGCATCACCATTGCAGCTTGGCGTGCATCATCATGTTGCAACATAAAGCATTATCCAAAGCAGCTTGACATTACTACGGTAGAAAGGAGAAAAAAAATATATTAACAGTCTCTACACGCATAATCATGGGTTTTTACTTAATTTTTGTTTCTGTTGCTATGTATTGCTAAATAAATTCTGAGGTGTAGGATAAAACAATATTAGTATGTAATGTTTTGAAGTTCATTATTAATTTTTAATTTGGTTTTAATGTTTAATAATTCTTATTTATTTGATTGAGTTTAATTAAATTATTTCATTCATAATATTACGTATTTTGAATAGTTTCAATTAATTTAATTTAATCCGGGTTGTGATTTAAAATCTAAATTAAGAACTAAGATTATTTATTTTTTAAAATAATGGATACATATAATGCTTTGGTCTTATATATTTAAACCTTGAAAATAAGAATTTACAAAAGAAATATTTTTATAAACTTAAATGAAAAATCTTGAGAAAGCATTGAATTAAGTTTCAAATTGCAACTCCGAATTAATAATGAATAGTAAGATATATATAATTAATACTGTGGATTCCGAACCTCAGAACTTTCTCCCATTGATTAAAAGTTAGTTTAATTATTGGTCTTGATTTTTATCATATTTAGTTTTTAGTTTTAATTAATTCAAAAATCATCTTTTGTTAACTAGATTAGAATTGAATATTATTTAGATTTAATTAATAATTTGATAATTCTCGTGGGATCGACCTTGTAATTTGCATAAAACTATGCCACAATAGATTCGATTTTTACAAAATTAAAGCACAACAGTTAGTTTTTACATAGGCCTGCTTATGAAAATGTTGTATTTTGAAAAGAGTAGCGTAGAGAACTGGCCAGGGAAACCGTAAGGAAACAATAACTCTTGGGTGATCGGTTCAAAAAATTATCTGTACAATATTATTATTTACATGCATCTAAATTATACATAAATTATTGAATTTTGTAATTTTTTTTTTTGCCAGAATAGATATTTTAAGAGTAAAAAAAAAAAAAATTTTTGGACCGGACGTTAAGGCTAGTCTCCCTAGAATTGTCCATAAGGAAATCTCTTGTGCTGCTGAAGAATGGAAAATTCGCACACCAGCCTTTGCTACCCCTTCCTAAAAAGGCATAAAAAATACTTATAATAGGAAAGCTTCTTGACAAATCAGATATCAGTGTGGTAGGTGTAGTGTTGATTGGCAAAAATACTTGTAATGGTTTTGTGCGTTAAATCATTAAATTTTTAATTTCTTTAATTGGATCATTATATTAATTAAATTTTTTTAATCAGTTTATTCTATTAAAATTAACAAACAGATATTAATTGATAATCAGACGTGACATTTAAAAAAAAATAAGGAATGACATGAAAAAACACAGGGATCTGATAAGTTAAAAAGGCTGACGTGTCATTTAATATGAAAAACGAATATTTTTTAATTTTTTTATCCCATCCTAAACGCCTTCCTCTCTCCCTCACCGACGCCGGTGCATTTCTTCATCACTCTCCAAAATTATTACAGAGGAAAAGAAAAAGAGTGGTTGTGGTGCGTCCTGAGGGTGGAATCCTAGCCCACCACCATTATCTCCGATCGTCACTATTGTTTCACTGCCGCTAGAAATTTTCGATTAAAAACCCTATGTTTTGATTAATTGGGGCTCAGAAGAAGAAGAAAAGGCGGTTGCTATTGATGATAATGATGCCACAACCCACTCTTCCCTTTTCTTAATTTACACAGATCAGTCGCCGCCGCAGGAGGTTATCTCCATTGTTAGTTTCCAGAGGCACACAAGTGATCTAGAAGGGGGGAGGGGGGGTTGAATAGATCTCTTAGAAACTTTTTCTGCTTAACTTCAAAAGTTTAGTACCAATTAATTCATTTAATCAAGATTTGTTTGCACAGCGGAATATTAGTTTGAAAACTCCCCTTAAAGATTTGTAAAACTTCTCCGTTGAGTTAAGACTGTATTGAAGATAGCCACTTGTCAAGTAAACCAATGTTAGCAGTTATATATATGTATATATATATATATATATATGACAGAATATAAATGACTGAATGTAAATGACACCAGAGAGTTTTAAGTGGTTCGGAGACTGAATAACTCCTACTCCACTCTTCTACTTTAACGAGTAGGAAATTCACTAAGAATGGTTCATACAGAACCCTTCAAGCACATCAGGCCTGGAAACTCTGGTTCACTAAGAACCCTTCAAACCCAACAGGTTTGGCTAGTTTAGTCACTAAGACAAAGACATAACTGCCCTCTTCAAGTCCAGCAGACTTGACTCATTTAGTCACTAAGACAAGGACATAACTGCCCTCTTCAAGTCTAACGGACTTGGCTCCTTGCTTGTTGATAGATGTTGGACTTGCTACTGAGTTATACTTTAAGTTCCATTGTCTTTAAATACTCAGTAGCAGGATGTGATCATTCTTGAAATGATATTGAGTTTGACAATGATGCTTGGCTTCTTTATATGCTCAATATCTTCTTGTGATCACCCATTGTGCTGCTAGGCTTTTGTACTTCAGTTCCTTTGGTACTTGATAACTTCTCGAGACGAACTCCTGAGATGACTGTGAAGCTCCTTCTTTTCGGTACTCAGTTGTTCCTTCTTATCATAGACCGTTTATAGCTTCTCGAGATGGGCTTCTGAGATGACTGTAATGCTCCTTCCTTTTGGTACTCAGTTGCTTCCATGTCTGTATCAAGTTGGCGTTTAAGCTTCTCTCTACCACGTGCCTAGCAGCTCTGAACACTTCTCTTGTGATAGAGTTATTTCTCTCTATGTCTCTCTCAATTCAGTATTAGTGTTTTGGTGGATCGTGGAGTTCTTCAGAATATTCATTTTCTATTTCACTATTCGATCTGTTGTTGTCCACCATCCTCTCTTGTATATTCAACAACTTCTCTCCTTTTTTTTTTTGTGAATCATTAAAGCCTTTATATCTTTGTGCATATTTTACCGTTGAAAGAAATCCCGTTGTTTTTATTTGGCTTTGTGCAGATCCTTAATATCTTCGATGTTGACTTTCTTGCTGCTTGTGTTAGTTCTTTTTCCCTTTTCTGACATGTTCCGATATATCAAACTGTAGTTGTAGACACCCAAATTTTGCACTTTCTCTACTAACCCTGGCAGGAGGGCAAAATCGTCATTTGACCCGACATGCGGAAAGAAAGGTGGACCCCAGCACAAAGCCACCCCAGCGATTTATGGTCAAAACCGCCACAACGGACAACGAGCATCCGGTCACTTGAGGCAAGGCGAACAGTTAATCCAGAAAGGCCTGAGCTGACCACAAAAGACGACTAATGGCCACTCCGCTTACGATGTTCGGGGGTCTCGCTCCCCGGTGAGCGAGCGGCTGCCCAGCTCGCCGGTGAGCTGGCGGGGGGGTAGGGGGCAGCGTCCCCTGGAAGCCAAGCACAACGAGCAATTTATACACCGAGGAACAGCCTTCCAAAATAATACAGCAGAAATTGGCAAATTAATACCGCGTGGCACGAAATTTGAGAAAAATGCGCCGGACAGCCGCGGATGCAGTCGCGGCTGCCGACAAAAAGACTTTCGCGTGGCTCGAGGGCGGCACACGGCAGCCGAGGAGACGGCCACAGCAGGCAGCCGCAGATGCAGCTGCGGCTGCCTGCTGAAGCACTATAGATCGCCATTTTTAACCCGAGAACCAGAAGAGAGAGAAGAAAAAGAAAAAAAAAAGAAAAAAAAGAAAAGAGGAGAGAGAGAGCTCGCGGGGGAGAGAGAGAGGAAATTTTGAAGGTTTTTAGAGAGAGAAAATGGCGGAATAGAGAGAGAAACCTTCGGGTTTGGTAGAAAAGGTGAGGATTCTTCCTCATTTGTTCAATCTTTACATTATATTGTATCCTATTTCGATTTTCAAGTATTCAAGCGTGTTTTTCCTCATTTGAAATGTGAAGAAATCTAAGTTTCTAGCATTTGTGGTTTTATATAGTTAGATCTAGTTCTCATTTCATTTTATTGTTTAAGTTATTATAGATCTAATTTTTGTGCATTTGTTGGGTGGATCTACTGTTAGATCCGAAAATATTTGGTGCATTGCTATTTAATATAGTTTGATTTTGTATATGTTGAAGTTAGATCCGATGTAGTCGATATATGTTTGGATCTATGGATTAGGGATGGTTAGAGAGGATTTGTTGTGGATAGAATCTCCTCCTAACCTCCCGATGATATCCTTTTAGTTTATTTTATAGTTTTAACGCATGTAGCGATGGCGATGCATTTGTATTGTAAATATGTAATTTTCGGGCCTTAAAGCGATGTCGGATTGAAAATCGGGTTTAAGGCCCCGTAATAATGAAATGTGTGATTGTGGGCGTTTGGGGTTATTCGGATGGCTTACATGCCCGTGAATAGCCGCAACGTTATTTTGATGCTTGGTTTTCCCTTTTGACACGAGAAAACGATTTTGGAATGAAATGATAAAGATTTTTATAAAATCAAGCAAATTAGGATATTAGATCCACGAGGATTAAAATTAAGAGTTTTGGCGAACTTAAATCCATGTTTGGCAAAAAGGCTTCATTTGGTTCCAAAAGGTCATAAAAAACGATTTCGGAAATAAATAAATGTTTTCATTAAACTTTGTGCATAGGGTGAAAGAGTTCTAGAAATTGCCTTCATTTTGTTCATTTTATTATTAGAGGGCAATGTATAGTCTCGATACCTATTTGACAAAAGTTTACAAATTGTTTTATGAAAACGACACCTAATAAAAACCTCCCCATCGCTTTCGAAATTAAAATCAATCTTTATTGTAAAAAATGAAGTCTTGTCAATTGGGTCAAAGGATGTCTAAAACGCTTTCCAGATAAACATATTTGCCATATAGAATCAAAGCAACTTTTATGCAAAACGCACCACAAACGTTCTTTTAGGCATACACGCACACACACGCACGCACACACATTTTAGGATTTAAAAGGATAGGAAAACATCGAGATTGCGGTAACCGTGTTTCACGGAAGTCGGGGGGGTGCCTAACACCTTCCCCTCGCTTAAGCAAGCCCCCGAACTCTATGAATCTCGGTTTGCGGACCAATTAATTCGGAGTCACATATGAGCCAGCGATTACGAAAACAAAATTCGGATGAGTTGGTACATCCATTTCAAATATACCAACTGGCGACTCTGGTCAATTGGCTCATAAAGAAAAATCGACATTTCAAAACCCCGTCGACACTAAGCCGACCCTTTTCAAAAGTCACATCTTAATCTAAGGGCTAAAATTGGAAAGGGACATTTTATATTAAAAAACGAAACGGCGAAAATCCCGGCGTCGACAGCTGGCGACTCCGCTGGGGAGATTAGAGGGCTTAGGCCGCGTTCAAATCTTGATGTTTTCCTATCCTTTAAAAATCTAAAAAATGTGTGTGTGTTTGCATTACTTGCGATTAATCTACCTTTTGTGCGTGTATGAATGAATGTGCGAGTTTTGTGATTGCTTTACGAATACTTTACTTTAATGTCATCATTTGCATACGGTGAGGAACGATGAATGAATGATGAATGTATGTTGAGCAGTTCCTCCTCCTGAGGCAAACCCGTCGGATGTGGATTACTGGACTCAAAGGGGTGCTCCCCGGCGAGGCTCAGGAAAAGCATCCACTCAGATCCAATCCAATTGAAAGATCGGATTTATTTCCCTTCGAGTATGTTGCGAAGATCTGGGAACCTTCATGCCAAAAAGCCCGCGAGAGTAACTTAGGGTAGGTCAGCCTCAGATAAACCCGACGCGTGGGAAGTCTCTTCATACCCTTTTACGTTTCACGCACGTAATGTCATACTTTAGTCAAAAATTTTGTACCTCCCGTTTTGTCAAAATAAAAATACTAACCTCTGTTTTACAGGGACAGCTTGGAGAGCATCATAATTGCACACTGTCATACCTTGGTTAAAATAAAGGGATACTAACCCTGTTTTACAGGAAAAGATTAAAAAAAAAAAAAAAAAAAAAAAACTCCAAAAAAATTGTTACATAGATATTCGCTTTAGCATGCATCCACTAATATCACTCCCCGAAACTAAACTCGAGTTGTTTTATTTGCAGGATTGCTCCCCAAACTCGTCTTCGATCCAAGAAAGCCAGAGAGTCAACAGTCGAAATGGCTGAGAACCCTAATCCTAACCCGGATCCCGTATCTCGGGAAGAATTCGATGCTATGAGAAATCAGATGACGGAATTGACCACAATGCTAAAAGAGCACTTCAAGTTAAAATCGAAGTCGCAAACCGAGGACCCACCGGAGCCATCATCTCAAGGGAGCGGGCCGACTCCAGAAACTCCGAAGGTTGAACCGCCGAAACAAATTATTGTCATTCCAGAAGATGAAGTTGCCAATAGTATCAGCAAGAAGATAAACCAAATGGAAGAAGCCATAAAAACTATGAAAGGGATCGGGTCATATGGCAGTGTCAACTACTCCGACTTATGCATTTTCCCAGGAGCCAAATACCCCGAGAAGTTCAAGATCCCCGAATTTGAAAAGTATAACGGGTCGGGGGATCCTTACACGCATCTGAAAGTCTACATCGGAGAACTCGGGGCATATGCTGAGGACGAATCGTTGAGAATGCAGTTATTTCAGAAAAGCCTGACGGGGGAGGCTAGGACCTGGTACGCGAGGCTGGATAACGCTAAAATTAACAATTGGGAGGAGTTGGCCCACACCTTTCTGACGCAATACAGCTTTCAATCCCAAATGGCCCCGGACCGATACCAGATGACAAAGATCAGAAAACGGACCAATGAATCCTTCATAGATTACGCTCAACGGTGGAGAAGGATGGCTGCACAAGTAAACCCTCCAATGGATGAGGCTGAGATGGTGATGACCTTCATAGACATACAGGAGGCCCCTTATTATGAAAGGGTGATAGCTGGGATAGGGAAGCCTTTTGCGGAGATGATCAAACACGGGGAAATGGCAGAGATGGGGTTGAAGTCAGGAAAGATCCAAGACCTCACGGCTCTTGAAGCTGTTGCTGAGCAAATACAAAGCGGAAACTATGGTAGTACTTCCTGGAGACCACAGGAGAGAGAAGAGGGAGATGTGTCCCTGGTCTTGCAAGGGCTATCTGGGAAAGCAATGAGTAGCCGTCCTGTCCGAATGCCAAGAAGCGAGCCCCCGCGTCAGCCAACTTTTAACAATCAAAGATTTGAGGGGCGGAGAAGATTTGAAAATGCCCGAGACAGGGAATTCACCCCGTTGGGAGATCCATTAGAGCAAATTTTGGCCGTGTTAATCACCCAAAAGAAGATTACGGAGCTGGCACCACCGACTGACCCAAAGGGGAGAAAGTACGACCCAAACAAGAAATGTGCCTATCATTCTGGGTCCCCGGGGCATGACATTCAGGAATGCTGGGCATTGAAACATAAGATACAGAACTTAATCGATAGGGGGGACATTGTAGTTGAACGACCAGATGTCAACGCCAGCCATCTGCCGCAATGCGAAACAGATGAGGTAAGCATGATTGGGTCAGGAAATATCGGGGTGGACCCCACTCGCAAATACATCCGAAAGGTCGAAGAATACCCCCCAATGAGCGAAACAAATGTCCTTGAAAGGGAATGTCTGGAGGAGGTTAAGGTCATTAGGCAAGAGATGAAGTTGGTCAGGCATCAAATGAAGCAATTAGCAGACCTGGTGGTACACCAACATAATCTGACGAGGCAACTCTTCACCCAATTACTGAGAGACCAAATAGAAGAAGAGGACAAACAAATTTCAAACCAGGATCCCTCCCAGGAAAAACCAGATGACTCAAGGAGATCAAAACAGAATAAAAGGGCAGGGAAATGAAAAAGATGCCAGACGATCCCACCAGTGGAGCCTTGATAACCGCTCGGACAGAGGTGAACCCTCAAAGGGGAAAGATCGAGCAGCATTCCCAAGAGATTGAAAGTTCACCCCTTTGAGCAAATCAAATGCAGAAATATTGCACCTTCTGATCAGCCGGGGAAAGATTACGGAGTTGCTGCCACAAACCGACCCCAAGTCTAAAAGATACGATCCTACACGAATATGCCTCTATCATTCCAACTCACCAGGGCATGATACTGAAGAGTGTTGGGCGTTGCGGCACAAGATCCAAAATCTTATCGAAAGAGGAGAGCTAAAAATGGCAAACGATATTGAGATCACCGCAATGGGGAACCCGAACACCGACGAATGGATTGACGAGCCTCCGCGAACTATGAAATGGTGAACTTAAATGATACGATTGCGAGTCCCAAAAAAAGGGGTGGGGATGTTATTGGCTGCTTAATATTATTCCTCGTTTTATTTTTCTATGCATTATTATGTTATGTTTTCTTGCAAAAAAAAAAAAAAAAAAAAAAAAAAAGAGAGCAATCTTGTGTGCTATTGATGGCCTGAACTACGAAAGACCTGATCTCCTCTTCCTATAGGAGTACGTAGGCAGCCACTTTGACGCGGTCTAATCCTTGAAAAAATGTATATAACCCTTCGATAGTTTTGCAATTAACGATCAATGACTCAGATGACCTGTTCTCCTGTCAACCCATCGGAGTACACTTCCAACCTGATCAACGGCAAATGATTCTTGGGTTCCCAGCATCTCATCAGCCCACCTGTCAAAGACACCACGAAGCAATGACCTTGACAACAATCAGGACTGGGGCAATTTTGAAATCGATGACGACTCGACACTGGGGCAGTCATCAACCATCCATGGAAAGATAGTACACAAATCAACATCTATGGTACGATCTCGTGGGCGTACGACAACATCATCAGAGATGTACTATCAATTGGTCTTTTCCATTCAGAGCTCTTTCAGAATACGATGACCCTCAGGTAAGATACAACTCGTTTCATCTCTTTATTTCTTTCCTGTCTCCATGTACATATATTATGACTGTATATAGTCTAACTCTAACATTACTTTTGGAAAAAGAGAAAATTTTATTTGACTTGTTAGGAATCGAATTAATCCTAAGAAGCATCCGTGGAGCAGACACGTGAGTATGATTAGACGATTAAAACGGATCAACCTATTAAAACTGCACAAAGAGCTGATTTCGAAGTGTTGTTCGAAGCAGAATCAACCTCATAGGCAAGTCTGCACTTTGCGTTTGCGCCGACTTTCAGATGTGGGGTATAAAGCTATGACGATAATGATGACGATTGATGCGGAGTAGAAAAGTAAATAAAAGTGAATCAAATGCCTCGAATCGTGGCCTGAATTATTCGAGCAATTAAGCCTGAGGGGTGTCTTTACACCTGACGCCCTAAAGTCGTCTGATTTGGGAGTCGTCGGCCCAACGCTCGTTACATGGGTAATTCAGAGCCTGAGAAAACGAGCATTACGACTGCAGAGACCTGAGCAGATTCGAATCGTGGCAAGGGTTATTCGAGTAATTAAGCCTAAAGGGTGTCTCTACACCTGGTGCCCTAAGGTCGTCTGATTTGGGAGTCGTCGGCCCAACGCTCGCTACATGGGTAACTCAAGCCTAAGAAAACGAATCTTGCACAGAGTCAGACGAGGTATGAATGCAGTAAACCACCTAACTTGTATCGAAGCGTGGCCTTTGTTACTCGAGCAAATAAACCCGAAGGGGTGTCTTTACACCCAATGCCCTAAAGCCGTCTGGTTTGGGAGTCATTGGTCCAAAACTCGTTAAATGGGTAACTCTGAATAGCCTAAGAAAACGAGACAAGTTAAGTGAGCACAGGAAGTGATATGTGGAGTTGAAAAAAAAAAAAATAAAAATGTTCAACCAGAGGAGAAAAAACTCATCTAAAGTCACGGAAAAGAGGCCCCTAATTGAAGGATTGCATCGCACAGTGCACTTGCCGTATGACGTAAATCCTGTGAAGAACGATATCAAGAATGAAGACGGAATACCTTTGATAAAGGAAGGTAGTTTTGAATTTAATCATACTCACGTATATTGACCATGAATGCTTAAATGTTCTATTACGATTTCATAACTCGTCGAATGAAGAAAAAAAAAAAAAAAAAAAAAAAAATCGAGAGTGACTTAATACATTCACAATTCATTCAATGTCAAATTAATCCACTCACGATTCACGAACAAAAGAGATTCATCTCGATGTCAAGTTTCTTTAACGATAAGACATAAACACCATGACACCAGCTAAATTGCAGAATCACGAGCTTTCCATTTTTTTATGCTTTACTGTCAAGATTTTAGCAATTCTTATATCGGAGTTAACCCCGTCGACCCGAACGGTCGAGCATTTAGCGTTTGTTACTTGTGCAGGATATGAATCGATGTGGGTAACTCGGCATGACCAACGAAATGACTTCCCATACGAATCCTCGACAAGAACATGAGTAAAGGCTGGGGCATCTTAAAGATCATGGAAATGAAAGGAGCACCGGTCTATATCAGACTCCTCATCAACGAACCTTCCCCCGCGACCATCAATGGATTTTGACGAACTCAGCCTGATGCATGCTGACATTACCTCGATACTCAGGCGAGCATATGCAAGAGCGATATAATTCCTAACGTCAGAGCTGATCGATTAAAAGGCGAGGAAGGGCAGTATGGCCGTCGGTCATCGGAAAAAAGAGAGGCCAAGTGGACTGCCCCAATCAGATGAAAGTCAAGAGCTATCAAAGCATACGACCAACGGACCAGGGGATCACCTAGATATCAGCCCAAAATCTAGGCATAATCCTCCAGCATCAGAAGAAGTCCCTGCACCCCAAATTCAAAGACATGACAATCTGGGAACTAGCCTGACGAGGAGCCCTGGATAAGTCGATTGGGCATGCGAAATGACAAATACAATTCCCCAACAGAGAAACGATAAGGGGCATGCGATTCAACAAACCAGCCTTGAAGTCCAGAAACTGTGCTCCCTAGTAAGGCGTGGCGCAGCTAAGTAGTCAAAAAGAGCGACAAGTGAAAATTTGTATCATTTGACTAAACAGGGGTCATGTCCTTCCAAGCATATCTATTGATCCGTGCATAACATCCGTGCATCCATGTATATGTCAAAATAAAATATACATGAAAAGAAAATCACAGGTACGAGACTGTCGGCGTCACGAATACCGGTGCCATTTACCAGAATAACATGGCAGCGGGAAACTTCAGCGACCCGATGCGCCCAGAATATATGGAACATCAAGGGATTACAAAATGACTGTCTGAAGCACCTTCAGCTAATCGACCAGGATGACAGCTCAAAAGCAATGGCTGTCAAGAGCGATCTACGAGGACGAACCCCAAGAATGACAAGTCAAACCAAAAGAAGTGGCTGGCAAAAGCGATTTACGAGGACAAATCCCAGGGAGGCCCCACAAACTAATCAGGTATGCTTTCCTTTTAAATTTCCTCTAGAATTATTGCATTTTTATGATGTACAATACGATGCGAGTCCATTTAGGATAGTACACAGCGATTCCGGAGACGAGACCCGGCAATTCAAAACCGACCCGTAAGATACGAGACCTGGCCAATTCTAAATGACCCGTCAGATACGAGACCTGACCAAACCAAAAACGACCAGTCAGATACGATACCTGACCAATCCAAAAGACGACCAGTCAGATACGATACCTGACCAAACCAAAAACGACCAGTCAGATACGAGACCTGACCAAACCAAAAACGACCAGTCAGATACGATACCTGACCAATCCAAAAGACGACCAGTCAGATACGATACCTGACCAAACCAAAAACGACCAGTCAGATACGATACCTGACCAATTCAAAAACGACCCGTCAGATACGAGACCTGACCAATTCAAAACAGACCCGTCAGATACGAGACCTGACCAATTCAAAACCGACCCGTCAGATACGATACCTGACCAATTCAAAAATGACCCGTCAGAAACAAGAACTGACCGTCCAACACGACCCGTCAGTCAAAAGAACTGACCGTCCAAATATGACCCGTCAGTCAAAAGAACTGACCGTCCAAAATGACCCGTCAGTGAAAACTCCTGACCGTCCAAACATGACCCGTCAGTGAAAACCCCTGACCGTCCAAACATGACCCGTCAGTGAAAACCCCTGACCGTCCAAACATGACCCGTCAGTGAAAATACCTGACCGTCCAAAATGACCAGTCAGTGAAAACCCCTGACCGTCCAAACATGACCCGTCAGTAAAAACCCTGACCGTCCAAAATGACCCGTCAGAAACAATACCTGACCGTCCAAAATGACCCGTCAGAAACAAGAACTGACCGTCCAACACAACCCGTCAGAAACAAGAACTGACCGTCCAAAATGACCCATCAGTGAAAACTCCTGACCGTCTAAACATGACCCGTCAGTGAAAACCCCTGACCGTCCAAACATGACCCGTCAGTGAAAATACCTGACCGTCCAAGCATGACCCGTCAGTGAAAACCCCTGACCGTCCAAAACGACCCGTCAGAAACAAGAACTGACCGTCCAAAATGACCCGTCAGTGAAAACCCCTGACCGTCCAAAATGACCCGTCAGAAACAATACCTGACCGTCCAAAATGACCCGTCAGAAACAAGAACTGACCGTCCAACACGACCCGTCAGAAACAAGAACTGACCGTCCAACACGACCCGTCAGAAACAAGAACTGACCGTCCAACACGACCCGTCAGTCAAAAGAACTGACCGTCCAAACATGACCCGTCTGTCAAAAGAACTGACCGTCCAAAATGACCAGTCAGTGAAAACCCCTGACCGTCCAAACATGACCCGTCAGTAAAAACCCTGACCGTCTAACATGACCCGTTAGTGAAAATCCCTGACCGTCCAAAATGACCCGTCAGTGAAAATTCCTGACCGTCCAAAAACAACCCGTTGGGGAAAGATCCGACGATGACGATGCGACCCGTTGGCAAAAGACCCGACGATGACGATACGACCCGTTGGCAAAAGATCCGACGATGACAATACGACCCGTTGGCAAAAGATCCGACGATGACAATGCGATAACCGTTGGGGAAAGATCCGACGATGACCAAAACAATGCGATGCGATGCGATGTACGATACGATATGCGATACATCATATGAGAAGCAGTGCGATATGCGATTTCATATGCGATGTAATGCGATTTTGATTTAGTATGATATTGAATTTGATATTTAAATATGCGATATGCGTTAAGCAAGAGAAAAATAGTTTTTGGCGAATATGCGATGCGAGTCCATTTGAGACAGTAACTGGTGATATTGATGTTGCATCATTAATATGTATATGTTGCACAATTGATATATATGTTGCATCATTAATGTGTATATGTTGCATCATCAACACATGTTGCCATCCTCATGCATTGGGTGCCTACTTCTTTATCCTGTTCATTTCACTTACCATTCCATAAACATGATAAAGAGGGGCAGCTGTAGACACCCAAATTTTGCACTTTCTCTACTAACCCTGGCAGGAGGGCAAAATCGTCATTTGACCCGACATGCGGAAAGAAAGGTGGACCCCAGCACAAAGCCACCCCAGCGATTTATGGTCAAAACCGCCACAACGGACAACGAGCATCCGATCACTTGAGGCAAGGCGAACAGTTAATCCAGAAAGGCCTGAGCTGACCACAAAAGACGACTAATGGCCACTCCGCTTACGATGTTCGGGGGTTTCGCTCCCCAGTGAGCGAGCGGCTGCCCAGCTCGCCGGTGAGCTGGCGGGGGGGGTAGGGGGCAGCGCCCCCTGGAAGCCAAGCACAACGAGCAATTTATACACCGAGGAACAGCCTTCCGAAATAATACAGCAGAAATTG
Source organism: Hedera helix (assembly GCA_947179155.2). Classification (NCBI taxonomy): domain Eukaryota; kingdom Viridiplantae; phylum Streptophyta; class Magnoliopsida; order Apiales; family Araliaceae; genus Hedera; species Hedera helix. Next base: position 24,725,249 of record OX359285.1, read on the forward strand.
ACAAATTAATATCGCGTGGCACGAAATTCGAGAAAAATGCGCCGGACAGCCGCGGATGCAGTCGCGGCTGCCGACAAAAAGACTTTCGCGTGGCTCGAGGGCGGCACACGGCAGCCGAGGAGACGGCCACAGCAGGCAGCCGCAGATGCATCTGCGGCTGGCCGCAGATGCAGCTGCGGCTGCCTGCTGAAGCACTATAGATCGCCATTTTCAACCCGAGAACCAGAAGAGAGAGAAGAAAAAGAAAAAAAAAAGAAAAAAAAGAAAAGAGGAGAGAGAGAGCTCGCGGGGGAGAGATAGAGGAAATTTTGAAGGTTTTTAGAGAGAGAAAATTGCGGAATAGAGAGAGAAACCTTCGGGTTTGGTAGAAAAGGTGAGGATTCTTCCTCATTTGTTCAATCTTTACATTATATTGTATCCTATTTCGATTTTCAAGTATTCAAGCGTGTTTTTCCTCATTTGAAATGTGAAGAAATCTAAGTTTCTAGCATTTGTGGTTTTATATAGTTAGATCTAGTTCTCATTTCATTTTATTGTTTAAGTTATTATAGATCTAATTTTTGTGCATTTGTTGGGTGGATCTACTGTTAGATCCGAAAATATTTGGTGCATTGCTATTTAATATAGTTTGATTTTGTATATGTTGAAGTTAGATCCGATGTAGTCGATATATGTTTGGATCTATGGATTAGGGATGGTTAGAGAGGATTTGTTGTGGATAGAATCTCCTCCTAACCTCCCGATGATATCCTTTTAGTTTATTTTATAGTTTTAACGCATGTAGCGATGGCGATGCATTTGTATTGTAAATATGTAATTTTCGGGCCTTAAAGCGATGTCGGATTGAAAATCGGGTTTAAGGCCCCGTAATAATGAAATGTGTGATTGTGGGCGTTTGGGGTTATTCGGATGGCTTACATGCCCGTGAATAGCCGCAACGTTATTTTGATGCTTGGTTTTCCCTTTTGACACGAGAAAACGATTTTGGAATGAAATGATAAAGATTTTTATAAAATCAAGCAAATTAGGATATTAGATCCACGAGGATTAAAATTAAGAGTTTTGGCGAACTTAAATCCATGTTTGGCAAAAAGGCTTCATTTGGTTCCAAAAGGTCATAAAAAACGATTTCGGAAATAAATAAATGTTTTCATTAAACTTTGTGCATAGGGTGAAAGAGTTCTAGAAATTGCCTTCATTTTGTTCATTTTATTATTAGAGGGCAATGTATAGTCTCGATACCTATTTGACAAAAGTTTACAAATTGTTTTATGAAAACGACACCTAATAAAAACCTCCCCATCGCTTTCGAAATTAAAATCAATCTTTATTGTAAAAAATGAAGTCTTGTCAATTGGGTCAAAGGATGTCTAAAACGCTTTCCAGATAAACATATTTGCCATATAGAATCAAAGCAACTTTTATGCAAAACGCACCACAAACGTTCTTTTAGGCATACACGCACACACACGCACGCACACACATTTTAGGATTTAAAAGGATAGGAAAACATCGAGATTGCGGTAACCGTGTTTCACGGAAGTCGGGGGGGTGCCTAACACCTTCCCCTCGCTTAAGTAAGCCCCCGAACTCTATGAATCTCGGTTTGCGGACCAATTAATTCGGAGTCACATATGAGCCAGCGATTACGAAAACAAAATTCGGATGAGTTGGTACATCCATTTCAAATATACCAACTGGCGACTCTGGTCAATTGGCTCATAAAGAAAAATTGACATTTCAAAACCCCGTCGACACTAAGCCGACCCTTTTCAAAAGTCACATCTTAATCTATGGGCTAAAATTGGAAAGGGACATTTTATATTAAAAAACGAAACGGCGAAAATCCCGGCGTCGACAGTAGCTTAGCTTTCTCTGAATTTATAGCCGTTGCATTCCCAGAATTGTTCAACAAAGATTATTATATTCTTTGCTAATTAATCTTCAGATCCATCAATAAATACCTTCCTTGACTTTTAGAACCAGCTGTTCTGATGCATTCAGAGATGTCCCATTAGTCTGACTTCATTCACCATTTTCCTGAGCAGTGGGTCCTGACTTATAGTCGTTTAGGCACAAAGTCTTCTGTGACTCTGACATGCATTTGTATTTCACAAGCACTTAATCTTTCTTGAATTTGGGCGAGGAGTATTCTCTTTTCTCTCGCACTATATTGTCGTTCTGTTAGTTTACTGGTTCTGAACTGCTCAGTGAATTCGTCGAGTGATAGGCTGTTCATTCTGATTCTGCGAATTCAGCTCCATGAATGTTACTTGAGGTATTTCAAGTAAAACGTTGAGTTAAAGCGATCTTTTCTCTTACTTTGCGATCTTGCTATTCTGTCCAGATCGCAGAGTTTGTCTGCAGTGCTTTGCTTTATGATTTCGTTCTACGAGCTTGTTCTTCTGTGCAAGTCGTGAAGTTGCTGACTGCAGTGCTTTTCAGTGGAATCGTTGAGTTGTTGTCTTCGTTGGCACATCCTTTATTTCTACTCAACGATTATTCCATGTGTAGAACAATTTTCTGCATTGTCTTGTCATCCTGTTTCACTCTATGATTTCTTCTAACTGTGCAAATTGTATAGTTCTTGTATGTGCTTGTTCTTCAAGTTTACTCTACGATCTTGCTAGATTGTGTATATCGTAGAGTACATTTCTTCTATGGTTCTGCGTTAACCGCAGGCTTACTTAGCTGTCTGTTTGACGATCGTAGAGTTCTGCTCTACGATTTGTACTTGATCAGTTCTTTAATTTAGCTTGTATATTCTGTAGACCTCTTGTACATATGTCTCTCTTTGATGATCGTACAGTTATCCTGTTAAGGAGTCGTATGTTTCACTCTATGAATCATACTGAATCGTTGAGTCTTCTTTGCTTGGAATCGTAGAGTCCATTCTACGATCATATAGACTGATAAGATCTAACATAAGATCAACCTAACAGATTTGATCTTTTTTAACTAAGTCCTTTCGTACATTATTACATCATTATATATATTGAAAGGACTTTACAGACTCTGTCATACACAAATACAACAACGATTCATTCTTATGCTACTCTGCTTATATCATGCATCTTTTATGCAGAGTGACTCCTACAGAAAGATCAACTTAACATTTTTGATCTTTAAAATCTAAGTCCTTTGTACACATATATCTTTTTAAAAGGACTTTACAACATTTGAACCAGATAACTTTCATTTTCTTTTATAAGCATCAGATAGTTTTCAACCAGATCATATTTGTGTTATACAAGTGTGTAAATCACAGTATTTGAAATAGGTACTATATATCATACACACATGATCATGTAGGCACATAATTTGATTAATATATAATCACTTTGTCAATTAACCACATAAGCACTTTTAGAACATCTACGCACATAATCAAGTAAGCACATAAACACATTAACACATAAGCACTTTGTCAGATACACATTGACAATCAACCATGTAAGCACATTTACCACAATCATTTTTGCACAACAGTCATCATCATCAAATCAAACAACCTTCAACAATCTCCCCCTATTTGATGATAACAAAACTAATAGACTTATTGATATGACATTCATATAATGCATCTACTTGACAGGTAGATTATGTCTTACGATACAGTGAAATACTGTATGGCTAGTGCAAAAGAATGATTTCATTAAATGAGCATTTTTACAAAAAAGGTTATACATACTTACAACTGCTCTTCATGTTTCACTTTTCTCTCACTCAGTTTGCTGGCTGTTTGCTGTCTGCCCCTTAGTTGGCTGATTCTCCTTCTTCATAGATGTTGCTCCCCCTTAGTTCCTTGATATTGCTCCCCCTTAGTTCCTTATATTCTCTCCCCCTTTTTGACATCATCAATTTAGATATTGTATGGAGCTGATTGTGCCAATGCTGGTTTAGAAAGATATCTTGAAGTCTAACACAGAGTTTTGAGACTCTATGAGACTAAGAATAAGTACATTTTCATGGTCCATAGAATGTTGGGACTCTATGACTGAAAAATTTGTATTTTGAAAAATGTTTGCAAAGTTTTGGGACTTTACGAATAGGGAGGTGGTGCAGGGTGACTAAGAGTTTAATAAGTCACAAAAGAGGACTTTCTGATTTCTGCATTTTGATTCCCCACAGACTGGCTGGATGATTGAGAGCTGGTCAGATTCCAGATGGATATTTCCTGGCAACTTTGGTAGTGAGGATAGAAGGGCTCATTGTTTATTAGTGTGGTTGCAATGGTCATTGCCTTTAAGAAATGTTGAGCGACTAACGAAAGATTTGGAAATGTTGAGTAGCTCCAACTGATAGAACTTTGATCATTCATGACTATAGCCCTTAGAAGTGGTAGTATGGGAATGAAACTGAATAGATGATCATGATCCCATGAAATAGAACATTTTTCCATCTGGCTTGCATGCTCCCTTCTTTTTCTACGTCTCCTTTTGATCTGCTTCAGTCGATATGCTTCATATTGCTGCTTTTCCAGTTTCCTCAGTAGTCTTACTTTCTTCAACTTCTTTTCAACTTTCATCCTTATTTGTCTCTCCTTATGACTTGTACTTGAACTCCTGTCTATTTTCTTCATAAAGCCACTTAATCCTTTTCTTTTATTTGACCTTCTTGACCTATCTTTTGATTCTTCTAATTCATAAGTTCTGGTCTCTTCTTGAAGGTGTTTATCTTTTTTCATCACAGTTTCTTGACAGTCTCCTTTCTCATCTGATTTAGCCTTTCCAGCTTCAGAATTTTCCGAGAATTGTTCCCCTGGTACACCAACATCTTCAGCAATATCATCATCTTCATTGAACTCGGGTGCTGAGTCTTTTACAACTAGTTCAGCTTCCTGATCAGAACCCAATATGACTTCTTTTTTCGACAGGCTATTTTTATGACATTCTGATTTTTTCTTTGAAGAGCCTATAGAAGTTTCTTCTTTTGAACTATCAAATGTTCTTTCTCCAGAATCTGAATTTGCTTCATCATCATCAATTTCTATAACCTGAGGTGGTCCTGTAATGATTGAACTTCTTCACTGTTCTCTAATTCTCTAACTTCTCCTTGGAACAGTGTGAGTAACTTTCTTTTCTGTCTTCTTCTTCTCAATTTCAGACCCTTTGGGATTTATCTTCTATCTTTCTGCTGATGCTTCTCGATCCTCGTGCCTTCTTACCCTTATTGGCATGAGGGTTCTTTTTCCAATCTTCAAACAATCTTGGAGTAATTCTTTTGTTGCAGTTTAGAATTTCTCCTTCATCTTCCCCAATTACATTTGCCAGCAATTTCTTCAAAATGATGCTTATGAATCTCCCATAGAGCATCTTGGGAGTGGATTTTCCTGCTTCAGCTCTTGTCTTTGCATCATTTATCTATCTCTTTATCCATCCTAAGAGAACTACTCCGAAGTTGATTTTCTTTCTTTGAGCAATAGCAGTCATAAGCCTTAATTGGTCTTCACTGATAGTATCATATGCAGTGTCTTTGCACAGAATGCTCTTCCCAACAATGTCAACCAGAAACTCGTACTGCTGAGGGAAATCTTTCTTCTTGATTCCTTTTAGAGGGGACTTCTTCTCATAGCCCATCAGCTCCAGTCCAAGCTCAATATTAATCTTGTCAAGAGAAGTAATTCCTCCGATTGGAATACCTAAACTGAGATTGATTTTAGAAACCCTTATTTGCAATGAGATTTCCTTAAACTTTGTGATGAAGGTATTTCCTTGATAATCAGCGTTTGAATAGAATTCTTTCACAAGTGTAGAGAAAATCCTGGTGCTGGTTTCCAAACACATGGTGAATCCAACATTCTTGACCAGATGAAGAATATCTTTGAATTTCTGCTCTGTATTTCTAAATTTTTCAAAACAAACAAGATTTCCAGGAATAACTTGAAGAGATGCCATGAGATTAAACTGATTTGAGAATAGCACAGGGAGAGATTTCGATTTTTGAAGAATTTTCGATTTCTAGGGTTTTGATGAGTTTTGGGAGAATGGGTATTGACAACAGATGGGAAATGACCACTGTCAGTTTTAAAAATTGACTTATGCTAGTTCCCTCTTATTTTTGCAGAGGACACGTGCCAGATACTCATTTGTAGAACGTGAGCTTAACTTTTGCATTTTTCATAACTGAAGCATATAAAGTATTCTAACCCAACATAATCAAGTAAGCACATAAGCACATTAACACATAAGCACTTTGTCAGATACACATTGACAATCAACCATGTAAACACATTTACCACAATCATTTTTGTACAACAGTCATCATCATCAAATCAAACAACCTTCAACATCCATCAGAGAGACAGAGACTCCATTGGAAGCTTCAGCAACCCATGAAGAAAAAGAAGAAGTTCTGGAAGTAGAAAAACCAAACCCTATTGAAGAACCGAAGAAAATCCCTCAATCTCTAGTTTCCTTTAAAGAAGAAAGCAACAAAGTCATGTCCCTTAATCACTCAATCTCTAGTTTCCTTTAATTAGTAATATTTTTATAATATATGGTATGATGTCACAAGCACCCAAAAAATAAAATCTTACTTTGAAAAAATAAATATGTAGTAGTGTAAGTAAGAGTCGATCCCACAGAGAATGATTATTTAATTTTATGTTTTTGCAAACAAAAATTGGGGGGTTTTTGAATCAAAGAAATAATTTAAATAAAACTAACTAAAATAATTATGCAAGTAATTTAATGAAATAAATAAGAAGAAAAAGCCTTGGTTTAAGTCAATATCCACCATCAAGAATTTACAACTGATCACTGATGCAAGAATAAATCATTTCATATTTTAAATATTCAACGTAGAAAGAACTACTCGCAGGCGGAATAATTTTTCTCTTCTATCCTTAATTTTAGATAAGTAGAGCCACTTGGTCTGAATATCTTACTATTAAACAACCTCCGACATTTGCTAAAAATTTAATTTAATAGCAGCATAAAGAATTAGAGAGATCGTTGAACTAAACAACACAAGCCACTTGTTTGCATTTAATTTAGATGAATATTCTTCCTAAGATAAAATAATCTTTTGATCTGCAAAAAAATTATTAAACTTAGTTGCTTTTCAAATAGCAGTAGATTAATATGAATAATAAACTAGTAGGCCTCCTAGCAATTAAACAAACCAATCATAAAATTAAACACAGAAAAATATTCAATACTCAAAAAATAAATTGAACAATTAAAATAAATTAGATCTCACAGTGTATAAATTTTGATGACTTCAATCACTTAAACAAAGAAAAATAATTTAGCTACTCATAATTGTAGAGAACACTAAATGATAGAAGATAGAATTTTTATTCTAGTGAGAGTTGTGTGTTACATTGTGTGTCAAGCCTTCTATTTATAGGCTCCAAAATCCTCCTAACCCTAGTAGGAAGTACACTTTCCAAACCCTAATAGGATTTAAAATACAAATAAAAATAAAAGAAAAATAAAATAATTATTATCCTAACCCTAATTGGAATTAAAATCCAATTTGGAATCAAAAAGTAGGAATAAATCGCGAGTAATCTCGTTTTCAGAATTAACGCGTCAAACAAACAAGGCCTTTGCTACAGTGCCAACGCCCGGTCAACGCCAGCCCGCGCATTGCGCGCCCATGAGCCCAAAACGATGTCGTTCTGATCCTTTTCTTGCCACTGTTTTAGCATTACCACGCATTGCGTGGTTGCTTTCCACTAAACCGCCAAACGACGTCGTTTTGCTCTGTGCCTACTACTGATGTGCCGTGCATGGCGCGGATGTCTGTTGCCGTTATTACGAAAATGCCACCGTCTGGATATTTACAATCAGGGCCCCCAAGAATCTGCTTTATTACGATTTTGCCACCGGCTTCTTGTAGAATTACACTTTTGCAATCAGCTTTTTGCAGAATTACAGATTTGCCCCCAAGCTTATTTTTCCTACAAAATAAAATAAAAAATAATTAAAAATAATACAAAAATACTAAAAATAATAATAATGCATAATAATAAATAAAACACCTAAAACAGTAAAAATAAATAAAAACACATAAATAAAAAGAAATATAAAAATACTATAAAATTACCTAAATTAATATAAATTAACTAAAATCCTATAAAACCTATTAAAACCAAAATAAGCTAAATAATTAAACATTTAAGCATACAATAAATATAAAAACTAAGTATTAGGCAATAAAAATATCGTATAATTTAACTCTATCAATATATCACTTTTTCCCTTAAATTTCTAACTAAGCACAATCTAATTCTAGTCATGTCCTGGAGGTACCATATCAATTTCACTTTTTTTTTCACAAGTCGTAACAACGACTCTTCTTCTTCCCTGGTAACGACTCTTCTTCATCTCTGGCAACAGCTCTTCTTCATCTCTATTATTACAGGTAATAAACCTTCAAATTTCTATGAACCCATTTATGTTTATCGCCATCGAATACCAACTATGGATGCAAAAACCCATTAGCCCAGATGAACAGATAATTGCTAAAACTAATTTAACAACCAGAAAAATGACACAAAGAATTATTGAGCTGCTGCAAAACGGGTAATCTCCCGTAGAAAAATTATTAATTTTCAACATAATGCCTTGTTTTGTTTATTAGCAAGTTTATTCATTTGTGTGGTCTATTAGATCATAGTTTCACCACAGACGTATAGTTTCACAGAAGTTGATTCATTTGAATTTAATTTTAAAAAAATTATTTATATAATTTAATTTAAAATTTATTTTATATTTTCAAAATTTATTATTTTGTTTTAATTTTTTATTGTAATTTTTCAAGTTCATTTTAATTTAATTTATATTTTTAAAAATTTATTATTTTGTTTGTAATTTTCTAGTTTATTTTAATTGTATTTGTTCAAAAAAATTTATTATTTTGTTTTGAATTTTGAATTGTTATTTTCCAAGTTTATTTTAATTTATTTGTATTTTTAAAAATTAATTTTAATTTTATTTATATTTTTTAAATTATTATTTTATTTTAAATTCTTTTATTGTAAATTTTTAAGTTTATTTTAATTTATTTGTATTTTTAATTTTTTTATTCTTTATTTTAAATTCTTTTAGTAACATAATAAAAAAAAAAAGTCATGTCATTTTCAAAATAACAAAAAAAAGGCAACACAATCCACGTGGCTTTGCCATGTTATTTTTAAAAAAAATTAAAATACCACGTCTGAAATAAAGATTACTTTCGTCTAATTAATTTGACATAATGAATTAATTACAAAATTTTAATTAGTATACTGGTCTAATTATATAAATAAAAAGTTTAGTAATTTAACGTATAAAATCCGACAATTTTAATGGTGAAAAAGCTAATTTTTCCCTTTTCTGGTAGATTATCCATGTTGTATAGTACAGGAATGTAAATGAACTACTAGTTTAGTCTTTTTTGTTTACCATGTTTTCTAAATCAACTCGGATGTGAACTAGTTAGGAATGGTTTGGTATTATATCTAATTCAAACAATAGATGCTAAAAATAAACAAGAAACCTTATAGAGATCATGCTGCTTCCAAATAGAGAAACTAGCCACAGTGCATTTTGAAACATAAAAAATAAGCTAAATTAATACCACATTGCCATAATGCTAATTAATAAGCTAAATTAATACAACATCGACAAACAAGTACACACTAAGAAATAAAATCAACAATAGCCGATCAAATATGAAATTTTCTTCTTTGTTACATATATCACCAACTCGCTTCAATATATATAAAAAATAAATAAATCTATTTAATAGATATACCATTACAAAATGATTTTTCTACTACTATCATGCGTTTCAAAATTATGTTTGCTTGACCATTTTGTTGAGCTTATGATGTTTGTGACTATTCTGTAAACAAAATGAAGATTGACAAGTCGAAATGTAAGAAAAACAGAATCATCGCAATGAAAATAGAATTCAAAGTGGATCGAAAAAATGTAGAGGTACTGCTTGCTATGGCCTATAAACAATTTTATATCAATTTTCTTGGAAGAAAAATATGCATTTGTATATAATTTATAGAAACCTCAGGTAATTAATGCTCAACATGTCACATATTGAAATTATAAACTCCAATGAACAAACATTACAAAACCACCCACCATTAGCAAACAATTTCAGATATGATAAATCCTGAACATTATATAGTTGTATCACAAATATCATTACACCACCTACCACAAGCTAACGATTTTAAAATTGTATAAACCATATAACTGTTTCTTTATACCCTTACATTCTTCCAATATATAATTGTAAGAAATCTATAGCTTATGAGTTATAAGTATGTTTACATTAAGATTGTGGATCTCACATTGAAATAAAACAAAGTAAAATGGGCACCTAACCCCCCCCCCCCCCCCAAAAAAAAATCCTCCCAATACTTACCGCAACACGGGATTACTTTAAGTTTGATTCTCTCCATCAGTATGGACAAAATAACCAATAAGAAAATTTTAAATAAATTTCTTTTATAAAAAATAAATGCATAGGAATTTTGACTGTCTTTCTCAGGAAATAAATGCACTGAAAATGTTAGAAAAAGATGAAAACTAAAGGAAAATTCAAAATGTTGGCCAAAATTGTGGTGTAATTTAGAAATTAAGACTTTAGAGTATTGAATTTTTACTCTGTGCATGAGGTTTAACGCTGACTCTGAGTGTTGTAATGGCATGGTCATCTCAGATTGTCGTTACATAGCATTATCCGTTTGAAGAGAAGCAATAAGAGAAGACTGCTGAAAAGACATGTTTTTTCTACGAATCGATCTGGGAGAAGAATAAAGGAGATGGTAATCAGAATGATAAGAAAGGAAGAAGGTGTATTATATATAATTAATGGTAGGCCACATGTACAAATGTCAAGATTTACAAAGAATGAAGCATCATTCAAAGTCTAACCTGACCAAATATTAACAAAGGGAACATAAAATTAAGTACAGCATGCAGTGCTGCTACACATCAACATACTGAATAACAAGATAATACCTATGCAACCAGTGGTCCAATTCTACTATCTGAAACTTTTAGTAAGAAACACATTATCTCCTCTGGAAGTTACTTGGTTGTTAAGAGAATAAACCAAATAATTTTCTATTTCGACAAACCCAATACCGATGAAATGGGAGTGTTAGTTCCCGGAGGCACACAAGTGATCTAGAAGGGGGGGGTTGAATAGATCTCTTAAAAAACTTTTTGCTTAAATAAAAGACATTACCAAATAGTTCATTTAATCAAGATTAGTTTGCACAACGGAATATTAGTTTGAAAACTCCCCTTAAAGATTTATAAAACTTCTTATTTGAGTTTATACTGTATTAATTGAAGATAGCCATTTGTCCAATAAACCAATTATAACAGTTATATCTATATATGACTGAATGTAAATGACACTAGAGAGTTTAAGTGGTTCGGAGACTAAATAACTCCTACTCCACTCTTCTACTTTAACAAGTAGGAAATCCACTAAGGATGACTCATACAGAACCCTTCAAGCTCAGCAGGCCTGAAAACTCTGGTTCACTAAGAACCCTTCAAACCCAGCAGGTTTGGCTAGTTTAGTCACTAATGACAAGGACTCAAATGCCCTCTTCAAGTCCAACAGACTTGGTTCCTTTAGTCACTAAGACAAGGACACAACTGCCCTCTTCAAGTCCAGCAGACTTGGCTCCTTGTTTGTTGATAGATGTTGGAGTTGCTATTGAGTTATACTTTAAGTTCCATTGTCTTTAGATACTCAGTAGCAGGATGTGATCATGCTTGAAATGATATTGAGTTCGGCAATGATGCTTGGCTTCTTTATATGCTCAATAGCTTCTTGTGATCACCCATTGTACTGTTAAGCTTTGGCAATTTAGCTCCTTTGGTACTTGATAACTTCTCAAGACGAACTTCTGAGATGATTGTGAAGTTCCTTCCTTTTGGTACTCAGTTGTTCCTTCTTATCATAGACATTTTCTTGCCTCTCGAGATGTGCTCCTGAGATGACTGTGAAGCTTCTCCTTTTTGGTACTCAGCAGCTAACATGTCTGTATCAAGTTGGCATTTAGGCTTCTTTCTTTCACGTGCTTAGCAGCTTTGAACACTTATCTTGCAATAGAGTCATTTCTCTCTATGTCTCTCTCAATTCAGTGTTAGTGTTCTGGTGGATCGTAGAGTGTTCTTCAGCTTATTCAATTTTTTGTTTCGCTCTACGATCCTTTGTTGTCCACCATCCTCTCTTGTATATACAACAACCCCTTTCTCTGTGAGCATATTTCTTTATATATATTTGTGCATATTTTACCGTTTCAAAAGATCCGTTGGGTTCCTTTGGCTTTGTGCAGATCCTTGATATCTTTGATTTTGACTTTCTGTTGCTTGTGTCAGTGCTTTTTCCCTTTTCTGAGATATGTACTGTTACATCAACATGTAGCTTTGCTTTCTGCATTTTTAGCCGTTGCACTTCTAGAGTTGTATATCAAGGATTATTATATATTTAACCTTCTGATCCATCATTAAATATCTTCCTTGACTTTAATAACCAGCTGCTTTATTGCTGACAGAGATGTCCTGTTAGTCTGACTATTTTTCACCAACTTGCTGAGTAGTAGGTCCTTACTTATAGTCGTCTGGTCACAAAGTCCTCTGTGACTCTGATATGCATCTGTTCCTTAACAACACTTAATCTTTCTCTAATCTGGAAGAAAAATATTCTCTCTTCTCTTGTACCATATTGTAGTTCAGTTCATTTACTGCTTCTGATAGTGAATTCGTAGAGTGATTATCTGTCCATTCAGACTCTACGAATTTAGCTCCACTCGTTATTTGAAGTATGTCGGGTAAAAGGTTGAGTTGGAGCGATCTTCTCTCTTACTCTACGATCTTGCTATTCTGTTCAGATCGTAGAGTTGTTAACTGCAGGCTTTGTTTTTCAGTGGAATCGTTGAGTTGTTGTCTTCGTTAGCTCATCCTTTATTTCTGCTCAACGATTATACCAAGTGTAAAACAATTTTCTGCATTGTCTTAACTTCTGGTTTCACTCTATGATTTCTTCTATCTGTGCAAATCGTAGAGTTAACGTATTGTGTTTGCTCTTTGAATCCTCTCTACGATCTTGCCAGTTTGTGCATATCGTAGAGTACATTTATTCTCTGGTTCTACGTTTCCTGAAGGCTTGCTTAGCTGTTTGTTCGACGATCGTAGAGTTCTGCTCTACGTTTTGTACTTGATCAATTCTTCAATTCTTCAATTCAGCTTGTATGTTCCGTATAACTCTTGCACAACTGTCTCTCTTTGATGATTGTAGAGTTATCCTGGTATGGAGTCGTATAGTCCACTCTACGAACATACTGAATCGTTGAGTCTTCTTTGCTTCGAATCGTAGAGTCCATTATACGATTATATTGACTGAACAGATATAACATAAGATCAACTTAACAGATTTGATCTTTTCTAACTAAGTCCTTGTACATCACTACATCATTACTTTGAAAAGACTTTACAAACTTTGCCATACCACAATGATTTAATCTTATATTACTCTGCTTATAGTATTTATCTTTAAAGCAGAGTAACTTCTACGGAAAGATCAACCTAACATTTTTGATCTTTTATCTAAGTCCTTTGTACACATAATTCTTTTCAAAAGGACTTTACAACATTTGATCCAGATAACTTTTACTCTTATTATAAGCAATATATAGTTTTGAACAAGATCAGATTTGTGTTATATCAGTGTGCAAATCACAATATTTGAATCAGGTAATATATATCATGCACACATAATCATGTAGACACATATTTAAGTTAACATGTAATCACTTAGTCAATTAACCACATAAGCACTTTAAAACATATACGCACATAATCAAGTAAGCACATAGGCACATTAACACATAAGCACGTAGTCAGATACATATGGACAATCAACCATATAAGCATATTTACCACAATCATTTTTGCACAACAGTCATCATCATCAAATCAAACAACCTTCAACAGAGAGCATTCCAAAAAAAAAAAAAAAGACAAACATCAACTAGCAAAAAAAAAAAAAACAAAAAAAAAACAAAAAGAAACACAAATATCATAAAACCTGAACACCAACTAGACATTTATAGCTAAAACTAACCTGTTAATACAAATCATATTTAAAGCAAATAGTAGCAGTTTCTTTCAACTACAAAGAGCTCTTTCTACAACCAAAAGGCGGTGTTTAAAGTATAGGTTCTGATTTGGTGGAAGAGAAGAATAAGGGAGATGGTTCTCCGATAAATTAATCTTATATAAGAAAAACACCAAATTCTCCAAAAATATATTTAACAAAAAAAAGGCAAAACATAGGCTTACCTGCTGGGTTTATCCCAATTTAACGTAAAAAATAAAATTGAGTCACTGAACTTTTTAAAAATTATTAATTAGAGCATTCCGTCTAATTTGTTGGATGAAAGTTAATTTTTTTTCTGAAGTGACTTTTAAACAAAAAGTAAATAACATGTAAATACTTATGTGGCACAAATGACTTATTTTCCTATGTGGCAGCATAAAAATAAAATAAAATAAAATCATTAATTATGTGGCAAAAAATAATTAAAATAATAATAATTTTTTAAATTTGAAAATTTAATAAAATCTCATAATAAATATATTCAAAAAAATTAATAAAATTAAGTAAAATAATTAAAATTTAAATAAAACAAAGAAGAATTTTTTTTCTTTTCTTTACCTATTTTCTCTCTCTTCTCTAAACTTCTTCATCCGAATTAATTCTTCTTCATTTTTTTCTAGGTTTAATCCTTTCTCCCTCTTCTTCTGCGTATTCTTCTCTTCCTTCCGTAATTCTTCTTTTTCTCCTTTTGCAATTTTAATTCTTTGTCTTCTCATTTTTCTTCTTTTATAAATCTTCTTATTCTCCTTTTATTTTTAATATCCACGCAAGAATATATCTCTGCTGAGCTTTCAACTCTCATCTCTTTCCCTCATAGATCATAGGGACGACGGCAAATCTAAGCATGTTTTGTGTGATATGAGATCTAATCGAATTTTTCGTACAAGTTTTACCGATTAAATTGGGTTTGTTCACAAGGTTTTCAAAATATGAAATAATTTTGAAAAACTTGAAAATTTTGTGCTTCTTTGATGATTTGTACATATATATATATATGTTTTTAAAGCATGATTTGAATCAAATTTTACCAGATAAACCATGTTTCAAATGCATCTTCTTATGTTTCAAAGATTTCTTATGTGTTTTTACATCTTAGATTTACGGATTTAGTAATAAAATTTATGAATGTGATATATAAATCAGAAGAGTATTTGATAGATCTGTAAAAGTTATGTGTTCCAAGGCATGTTCTGATTTAAACAAACATTTCAACTCCAATGCATGTTTTGATCTAAACAAAGTTATGTGCTTGACAAATCTAATTGAACACTTTGTCTATTTTGATTTTTTTTTTAAGTTAGTCCAAATCAACCATTAAATTGAATTCTTAATTTGATAAATTATATCTGCATGTATGTTTTGTGTTAAAATCTGGGTATTTGTTAATATATTGATATGCATATGCTACCAGTAATTTTTTTAATCTTCTTTTATTTCTAGATCTACTTGATCTTTGACTTCCTTTTGTGAAATGAATAACATGTTGTAATAGATCTCATTGATATAAAATTTTTGATATATTATTTGGAATTAAAATAAGACAGTTATATCTTTTGACCCGTTTAATATGTGTTTGGGTCGGGTTGACCTTGCTAAAGGTTGAAGATGACAAAATTTTTGGGACACTTCATATTTAGAAAATGACTGTTTAACTTTCTTTTGACTTACTAGTTGATTTGGTTTCTCATTTTTTATTTTATTTAGAGTTCAATTAGCCAAATAAGCCACCTCAGCATTTACCTGTATTTTCCTTTTTCTTTTTAAAAGCCACGTTTGAAAATAAGAGAAGGAAACTGACGTCCATTCAATAAATATGACAAAACGGTCAAATTAATAAATTTTAAAAAAATCAATGAACCAATTCTATTTTTTAAAACTTTTGTGACTAAATGCTTAAACCGAGATAAATCCAGTGGGGTAATCCTATGTTTTGCCAATAAAAAAAACTCAAACCTTATTAACACCAAACCTAATTGAAAAATTAAGGCAAAATTGGTCCACTAAACTGTAAAACTAGGGCAAACCAAAATTAGTCCAATAAAACTTAGAATCCAACAAAACCTCTTGGATTTATATAGCTATGTTTCTCCTCTCTTTTTTTCAACGAGGGACTATGGCTCCGATGTAGTAATACGACATCCACAATGACGGAAGCAAGAGAAATTTTGTGAAGAGGGAGAGAGAAAGAGAGAGAGAGAGAGTTGATGAAAGAAGAGAATTCAACCAAAAAGAAGCCGACAAATGAGCCAAAAAAGAAGTCGCCAACGAAGACAATGATGTGACGAAGGTCAACAGCGAAGAAGAAGTTGAAAGTTGCCAGTGATAAAGAACAATCGTTGGCCCGAATTCTTCGATTGATTTCTAATTTAGGGGAGAAGAGTTTGGTTTAAACTGTATTTTTTTTTATTATAAAAAACTGTAAAAACGATGTCATTTTGGCAACGTTGTGTATGTTTCTAAACTGCACAGCCGTGTAGCTCCATTAAACATGAAAATTTATTTTTTGGATCAAAAAGTCAAAAAGCAGTTTAAAAGATTCAAGGTGGGACCCACTAAAAGGAAGTAATTTTGGAAAGTGTTAGAAAGGAGTCGCCAGTTGTGGATAATAAGGAGCAAGGAAAAAAAATCTTCCCAAAGCTTATCAAGTAAGCTTTGAAAACTTTGACAATATATATATATATATATATATATATATATATATATATATATATATATATATATATATATATATATATATATATCTTAAGTAGCATACCTTTATAAAAAACGACGTCGTTTTGAAGATTCTTTGATGACATTTTCGTAAATTAAAGAAAAATAAATGGAGCCGCTGAATGTCAGATCTTCTTTTAAAAAAAAATTCTTTAAAGCGACGTCGTTTTGATCAAGGTATGCTATTTAAGAGGTATGCTTAAGATCCGTCTCCTATATATATATATATATATATATATATATATATATATATATATATATATATAATCCTAAGCAAGCTATGATAAAAAGGGAAGAGTAAAGCAAACTTGGTACTCTCCATACACACACGACAAGTTATAGAAAGAGAGAAAAGAGAGGTTGGATGCCTGGCTAGAGGAGAGGAATAGAAGGAAAAGAAAAGACACCTTGCTAGAAGGAAAGAAAGAAAGCAACTAAAGAAGGTATGTCTAAAGTCTAGCTATTTTTTTTAGTTTCATACGTGGATGTTAAGTTTTATGAGATTTATACAACAAAAAAAACATGTTTATGCTTGTATGTGATGGATTAAACTTGTATAAATAAGAAACAACTAAGAGAAATCAAGAAATCAAACAAAAGGAACGAAGAACAAAAAATTGGAAAAGTAACATACCCTGTTTTTGCAAAATCCATATCTCCATGTGTATAAGGAGTTAAGATGAGATCTTTATGTCTAAAAATAGCTTGAGAAGTCAGTTACACATAGAAATAAGAATCTCTCAAAAATTTCTAGTAGATTATTTATGGTGAATTTTTAAAACAGGCTGGTTGGGAGAAAATCGCGCTGCCAAAATATGAACAGATCCTGACATGCTGCTTGTGCGAATTTTCTTTGTTTGTGTGTTCAGAATTTGAACATGACATAAAAGGAGAAGTTGTAGATACGAAAGTTATCTATGTGTGAAAGCAAGAATTACCCCAAAATTTCTTGTAGATTATTTGTTATGATTTTTCTAGTGAGATAGGGGAGGCTGAAAAACTGGAACATGGCAAATTTTGTTTATATTTTTGTGAGACTTGTGTAGAACTGTAGGTATAAAATTTGAATATAGTATCAAAAGCAAAGTTGTGGCCCCGAAAATTGTCTAAATAGACCTATGAGTTTCATCAAATGCTATTGAGTAGATTAATTGTTATGATTTTTCTTATAAAGCAGGGTAAAGTTGAAACTCAGAAAAAGTCAGATGCTGATTGTGTTTTTATAAAATAAATATTAAATCATGTGTTTAGAATTTGAAGATAGTGTAAAAAGAAAAGTTGTAGATATTGAAGTTATCTAGCAAGCCCCATGAGTTTGAACAATTTTTATAGAGTAGATTATTTTTGGCAAATTAATTGGTGAAGTTGGCCAGAAATTTCAACTTTTTAACCCAGTTTGTAATTGTTAAAATTTGTTTTGATTGAATACATGGCTGGAACCATGGCCTAGATGGTGTTAAAGTAGAATGTATAAGCTTTAATTTGACTTGAGAATGAACATAAATGGATGTGTAGCGAAGGAGTTATGATAAAAATAAAAATAGTATTTGTTAAACGTAAAACTGCAAAACTTAAGTTTTATAACTCAGTTTGAAACCAAATTTTGGGGAATGATATATTTTGACGTAAAATATAATATTTTGATTTGAAGAAGTTATTGTTCAAGATTTTAAATTTTTTTGAATTTAATTCCGAATTATAAGAATTATAGGAGAAGTTAACGGGAATGGTAAAATATAATTACGGAAAGTAAATTAATTCTATAATGAGAAAGTTATTTTGTTAATGAAAATATTCCATAATGTTGTAGGATATTTGGAGAATGAATTATTGGAGATTGATGATAAATGTCAGATGATGACAGACAAATTCATTAAGAGAGTCAAGTTCCCTGAGCTATTCTAATTTTTTTATTGCAAGTTCTTTATTTTGAGTAAATTTTCTAATTTATGCAAGTTATTTATTGTGAGCACGTTCTTTATTTGAACAAGTTCAATTATTTATGTAAATATCTACATTGAGCTAGGCTACAAGTTTTGGAGATATATACGAGTTGTTGAACTCATATTATTATAATAGGTTCTTAAACTCATATTAATATGGTTATGTTCTTGAACCCATGGTATTATGGTAAGTTCTTGACGAGTTCTTGAACTTATATTACTATAGCGAATTCCTGAACTCATATTATTGTAGCAGGTTCCTGAACTTATAATGTATGGTAAGTTCATTGAACGGAGCGTTATTTCTAAATTTGCACGTTTTTGATATTCTTAAATTTATTTGAATTGCACAATATGCCAGTTGTTTCGACTTCTCTACTGTGAAATTGATTTAGACTGAGGATGAATAACCCTATAATATAGGGGAATATGTATAGAGAGTTTTTCAGTATATGTGACTGTTAAACATTTATGGAGAGTTTTTTTAGTCTATGTGACTGTTAAACATTTATGGAAAGTTTTTCAATTTGTATGATTATTAAACATTTATGGACCATATAATGCTTACTTAATGTAAAGAGTTCACAGTTTTAACGACTCCTCAGAAGAAATTCAAAAATACTCTGATATTGAAATTCTAATTTTTTTTAAGTAATTACGTGCTGATGCACATTCCTAAAGTTTCAAATATTAAAAATTTATTTGACGAGCTATTCATTGGTTCAAAGCATATTTATTCATTGATGAGTTTATTCTGACTAGTCACCATTGTATGAGGTAACATGTTACAGGTCATGACAGTGATATTAGGCTGATCACCTGTAGTACATTTCGAAAGAATTCTTGGTCCTTTTTGACCTTTCAAGTAACAAGAAAAACTAATAATCTTTTCAATTCAGAATTATTGATATATTAATTCAAATTTATTCTTTGAAATATTTAATTTCAGTTTCATACTCGATAAGCATATTTGATGCTCACTCTTGCAAACATTAACCCATTGCAGGTAGAAAGGAATAATAAACCAAAAAAGTCGGGAGCTAGAAAGTAAAAGAAAAAGAAATCTTGTCAAGGTTACATGTTGTTATCAGTGATAAGGTGAAGAGTAGTGCCTAAGTTGCGATTCGGGGATGAGGTATGTGATGTAATGTCGGTAATAGACTAATTAAATCAATAAAAATATTAGTAGATATTATGAAAATTATGTATCATGATGCACTAGATCTATAGTAGCGAGTATTGGGATTTGGGGGTGTTAGAACTATCAGGGTACATACTTCGTAAAGGTTTGCTTTATTTATGTTTTATGTTTACAGTCATGATATATATATATATATATATATATATATATATATATATATATATATATATATATATATATATATATATATATATATACTTGTCATACTTGTAGAAGGCTATGTCTCAAGGCCAAACTGTGAATTGGTTGGATGTATACGTGGCCACCCATGATGGTGTCAGCCTGATGCTACCCAGATAGCTGTAAGTTTTTATTTATGTTATGTTGTTTAAAATTTGTTAATGCCATTCTTTAGCTTAATTATTTATTTTTAACTATTCAATTTTTAACTTGATTATAGGACACTTACAATCGGTTAATGAACAAGCGATATATCAAGGGTTATGGGAGAGGGCATTGGTTGTTAAGAAATGTTTTATCAAGGGCCAAGGGTAGCGAAGTAGGCCAAATATTACTGGTTCTGGTAGCTCTAATAGCCAGTCGACGCAGTCATCACGTAAGTTGACGCCACATACTACTGCTGATTGTATTAGAGTCATATGTAGAGACCATGCCTTTATTCGTACACTACAAACTCATTTGAAGGCTCTGAGTCCTGAAGACTTAGCAGATGTAGTGGCGACAACAGCACGTCAGCATGAGGAGGGTGAAGAATATAACAAGGTAATCTTAGTAATTAGTACAATTAAATTAATCACTCATTATAGTACTATATTGAATATGTTGTTTTCTTCTTTTGTTACAAGAATATTTGAACGATGATGTATGAGAAGACATTTTTGTATTATCCTTATCTTAGTCTGTTGAATCTTTGCATCCCCCCCCCCCCCCCTTTTGAACGATTGCATGGTTAGATGTCTATTTTGATGACATTATAGATAGATTTTAGTTTGATTTATGTATATGTACGTATATTTCATTTTGATTTGATTGTATATAAATTAATGTAATTTAGTTTGTTTTGAATTTGATATTAAGTTAGTTAGAGATTAGTTTATATATATATGTTATGCTGTGTGTTGGGATATAAATATAGGTACAAAATAATTTTGAAAAATGCACAAAATAGGCAATACAATATATATATATATATATATATATGAAAGTTATCAACGACTGAAATTGGTCGCTAATTAATACTCATAAGCGATTGACTATATTAGTAACTGAAATCGATCGCTGATAGTATCAGCGACCGATATTAATAGCGGCCGAATAAGTCGCTGACACGAGACGCTACGTCTTTTGAACACTGATACAAATTAGCGACAGCTTTGGTCGCTGATGTTGGTCACTAATGTGTTTTTAGCTACCAGATTATCTGTGATCGAAATTAGCGACTGAAGTCGATCGCTAATACGTATCACCGACCACAATCGGCGCATGTAAACTTTTTTGTTGTAGTGTATACATTCCTTTGCTCTCTCTACCTTACCTATCCAATTGATTAGTCCAAAATTCACCAGAATTTTAACAAAATGTTGGATCACCGATATCTTTATACAGAGTTGTGATTACTGACACTGGGGCACTTAACATTCAAGTTGAGCCAACAGTTCTATCATTTACATCTCTAGGGAAAAAGCTGTCATTTGTAGTGACGGTTGAAGGAATGATATTATTAAGAGCCAAAACAAAAGTTTCTGCTTCTTTGGTGTGGGGGATGATGGCATGCATCAAGTAAGGAGCCCCACTGTTGTGTATTCAACAATATAAAAATTAGTGATGTATTTGAAAACTTGTTCACAAAAAATTAAGTGGAAGCAATAATAAAAATAGAGGGTTTTATGAGATGTGTTCCTGGAGATGTTAATTGCAAAAGGGCATAGGAATAATTAACCTCATGCACTACATCATAATGAGAACTTAATTATGTTTGAGTCATTAACTGATTCTAAATATATAATTTCTTGCAATATAATTATTCAAGTGAATTTGATTTAAAACTTTAAGGTGATATGTTTTTGGTCCAACCTTAATAATATGTAATGCATTAAGTGATTTCCAATTTATGTTATATATAACTAGAATATATAGCTACTATACCTAAGCAGAGTAATAGTTACCTTGGTAGAATTGAACATACCAACCACTGGCTAGAAAAACATTTTTGTGTTCCTGAAGCATGGTGAATAGCATGCTCTGTTGGTCGAAATCAAAACTGTTTATTTATATTTTATTTTACTAGATAAATCATGATCTCGAATTCATTTGAATGAATAATGTGCAAGCATACACGATCAACAAGTAATAAAGTGAAAATAAAGTATCGATCCCACGAGAAATTAGTTCTAACAAGTTCTAAATACCGATGGCATCAAGTCGATCTTAATTCAAATAGTTGATTGAATGGAAGAAAGGGAAATGGAAATAATGCAAATTAATAATTAAACTAATAAAGTAGTAAAGATAAATGAACCTATGATTATATTTTCTCCCGATACTTCATTTAAATCTCTTAACTCTCCCTATTTGGTCTTACGGTTACGATGACTTGTTAACCGAGAATACAATAGTAAAGCAAACCTAAGCATTTCACTATATGTCTATGAGAAATAGTAAAGCAATGATTTGAAGCCCAAATTTTCATATTAATTACATGTGGCACATAGGTATGTGTTTATCCTATGCACAAATTATACATACGCTCCTAAGAACATATAACACAATATATGTTATCATATTCGGGTCAAAACACTATAATCTATTTTTCAATTTCATATAAGTTACCAAATTAACCACTTAACCAAGCAATTAAACATGAAAAACTAAATGCAATAATCTAATTCATATGATCCCATCTAAGAGATCACAAACCATAGCCAACGAAGCACAAAAATATGCAAATTACAAGACCAACTTCATTTGGACATTTCGTAGAAAACTTGGTGTGCATAATGAAATCATTCTCTCAAAAAACTCACAAATGCAACAACAACCAAATAAGATAGAGAGATTCGATTAAACTACGTACTAGATACCCAACACAATCATAAATTCCATGCTCAAGCCAAAACAAATGAGTAAAACCTCATCAAACATGCATATAACAGATACATAGCTAAATGAGATTAAAACAACAATCACAATGGCTAAAACATGTGATGGATTCAATATAACACACACATATATTACATCCATGGATCAATATTCATCCATTAATTTGATTTACAATCCAACTTTGTTCCAAAAATAAACCAACGTAAATGGAATGCATAAATAAAGGAAGAGAAAAGAAAACTCATAACTCCCTCAATCCATAGCTTTCAATTGATGTTGAATCCCATTCCTAGCAACCATGGAAGGTGCCTTTCATCTTCTCTTGGCCTCCAAAATTGCCTCTAGCAACTTCTCAAAGAAGAAGAAATCAAATTATTTTATTTAGGGCTGCAGTTTTCCTCTTAAAAATTAATTTCCGCGCGTAGGAACAATGCATTGTCGCGGCGATCAAAGGCAGCGCTGTGGCGGTCAAACATTATGCTCAATTTAGGTTTTGTACTACCGCTGCGGTGGAAAGCATCGCTGCAGCGCTCATACAATCTGCCCAAATATGCTCCCTTTTTGGACTGTTGCAACCTCTTTTAGTGTTTTGGACATAACTCTCTCATTCGACCTCCGATTGAGATGATTTAAGTTGTTTTGGAAAGCTGAAAAGTATATCTACAACTTTCATGTTGGACGAATTGAGAGATACACGTGGCTACTGCGTAAGTGGTTGATGCGTAAACAACAAGCTATAAAATCCAAATCTACCAAATCTAGCAACTCCAAGCTTTAATCTAAACCTCTCTTATTCCAAAATCTTACAAAACAAAGTAAAATCATATAAAAGTAATATAAAACCTAAACAAGATTAAAACAAATAAAAACTAACATAAAATACTAAAGAATTCACGAATTATCAAGTCTAAAAGTATCCAATAAATAGGTATAAAAATCAATCATCAAATACCCCCAAACTTGAATCTTTGCTTATCCTTAAGCAACACAAAGACAAACTATATAAACAGAAACTAATAACAACACTTCAAACAATGAAGCAATATGAAAAACAAAATGGCCACAAAGATTTACTTCAAATGATAACTACAAGAAAATTTCAAAATATCGCAAAGTCTAGAATTTTAACCTATATGCTAAACATACATTACGCGTGACCCACAAGTGTATGTATGCTCCATTTATAACAAACTAATTATAGATCGAATTAGCTTAAGCAACTATATTACCTTGTTAAAAGAAAACAACAACTCCCGAACTTGTTTTCACATCACTCATCCAAAAATTATAGGTGAGTGCATTTTATGCATTATCACCTAATCACACGTTTATGGATAAGTGCATTTTACGCTCCCTCATAATCCACCACATGATTACTATTTGAATTATATTATTTTTTTCATTTTCATTTTATTTCAGAGGTGAGTGCGTTTTATGCTCCGTTTCACCTAAGCATGTGTTTATGAGTGAGTGCGTTTTACTCTCCATCTCCCTCACTACATGGTTTACTATTTAAACGAGGGTGTTTCACTTCAATGATGTTTAAACGTGTTCTAGAGTTTAATGATAACTTTCACAAGCATTCGATCATATAAGCATTCTCTAAGCATACAACTAGCTTATTACAAATGGATATGTGCTCAAAGTGTAAGGGATCACAAGCAATGTAAAAACTAACAACAAGTCAAGCACACAGACTAAACAACGTTAATCCATTTTCTATGAGTTATCATTAGAACAATCAACAGTCCAATCCTCGATTAAAGTTCTAATCACATCAACAATGCTCAAGAACATAAACCTATACTACAATGACTCTAAAAAAAACACATGAAAATTAAACAAAAACAAAAATAAAACAAAAACAACATTAATAAATCCATTTTGTTGAAAACAAGGTTGCACTTAGCACGTGTAATAAGCGGTTAAACCCCAAGGTTGCCCAAGAGGACGAGTTATGTCTCGTGAGGGTTTGTAGAGAATATACCCACAAAATTCAAAACAAAATAAAACTAAACAAAATACAGAGCGCAGGCAACCCCCAAACTTGAAATTTACATTATCCTTATTATAAGTAATGAAAGAATTAAAACAAAGGACTTCCCTAAAACTTAGGTTAGTTGTCAACTTTCGCTCCCCATAATTGTAACTGTCTCCCATCATTTGCTATGTTATAACTTGAACAAGAAAGACAAAACTAAACGAATCATTAGAGAAACTTGGGTTGTCTCTCAGTTGGCACTTGTTTTATAGTTAACAGCCTGACTTCATTATTTCTTATTCTGAACCTTGAAAATATTGCAAACACAATTAAAAGTCCAAGCGAAAAGTAAAAGCAGAAAAGTAAGTTTAAACAAAGTTCAACTCAATTATAATCAAAATTAAAAAATAATCAGAAACTAATTCCCCGACAACGGCACCAAAAACTTGTTGGTTGAAATCAGAATTATTTATTTATATTTTATTTTACTAGATAAATCCCGATCTCGAATTCATTTGAATGAATAATATGCAAGCATACACAGTCAATAAGTAATAAAGTGAAAGTAAAGTATCGATCGCACGAGTAATTAGTTCTAACGAGTTCCAAATACTGATTGCATCAAGTTGATCTTAATTCAAACAATTGATTGAATGGAAGAAGGGAAATGGAAATAACGCAAATTAATAATTAAACTAATAAAGCAGTAAAGATAAATGAACCTATGATTACATTTTCTACCAATACTTTATTTAAATCTCCTAACTTTTCCTATTTGGTCTTACAGTCATGATGACTTGTTAACCGAGAATACAATAGTATTTACATGTCTCTTTTGAAGGACATATAAACTTACCAAATTCAAACATATCCCATTCGACAGAATTCAGACAAGGACACCCAAACTAAGTATTTCACTATATGTCTATAAGAAATAGCAAAGCAAGGATTTGAAGTACAAATTCTCACATTAGTTACATGTGGCACATAGGTATATGTCTATCCTACGTACAAATTATGCATACGCTCCTAAGAACACATAGTATAACACATGTTATCACATTCAGGTCAAAACACTATAATTCATTTTCCAATTTCACATAGGTTACCAAATTAACCACTTGGCCAAGCAATTAAACATGAAAAATTAAATATGATAATCTAATTCATATGGTGTCATCTAAAAGACCACAAACCATAGTCAATTAAGCACAAAAAAATGCAAATTACAAGACAAACTTTATTTGGACATTTTGTCGAACACTTGGCGTGCACAATGAAATCTTTCTCTCAAAGAACTCACAAATGCAACAACAACCAAATAAGATAGAGAGATTCGATTAAACTACGTACTAGATACCCAACACAATCATAAATTCCATGCTCAAGCCAAAACAAATGAGTAAAACCTCATCAAACATGCATACAACATATACATAGCTAAATGAGATCAAAACAACAATCACAATAGCTAAAACATATAATGGATTCAATATAACATACATATATTACATCCATGGACAAATATTCATCCATTAATTGGATTTATAATCCAACTTTGTTCCAAAAATAAACCAACATCAATGGAATACATAAATAAAGGAAGAGAAAAGAAAACTCATAATTCCCCTCAATCCATAACTTCCAACGTTGAATCCCATTCCTAGCAACCACGGAAGGAAAGTGTCTTTCATCTTCTCTTAGCCTCCAAAATCGCCTTTAGCAACCTCCCAAAGAAGAAGAAATCAAATTATTTTGTTTAGGGCTGCAGTTTTCCTTTTAAAAATTGATTTATGTGCGTAGGAACAGTGCACCGCCGCTGCAGTCAAAGGCAGCGCTGCAGCAGTCAAACATTATGCTTAATTCAGATTTTGTACTATCGTTGTGGCGGTGGAAAGCACCGATGCGACACTCAAACAATCTGCCCAGATATGCTCTCTTTTTGGACTGTTATAGCCTCCTTCAGTGTTTTGGACATAACTCTTTCATCTGACCTTCGATTGAGATGATTTAAGTTGTTTTGAAAAGATGAGAAGTGGATCTACAACTTTAATGTTTGACGAATTAAGAGATACTGGCTGGATCAAAGTCCAAACTGAGCTGTAAGTGACTGTTGTGTAAACGACAAGCTAGAAAATCCAAATTTGGCAACTCCAAGCTTTGATCTAAACCGCCCTTATTCCAAAATCTTAGAAAACAAAGTAAAATCATATAAAAGTAATATAAAATCTAAACAAAATTAAAACAAATAAAACTAACATAAAATACTAAAGAATTCACGAATTATCAAGTCTAAAAGTATCCAATAAGTAGGTATAAAAACTAATCATCGTGCTCCTCTCCTCACATGCATGTGGGGCCCTCTGTGATGGAGCCCACAAGGGACCCACATGCATGTAAAGCGGAGGAGCAACCTATTTATCATACTCCAGGAGTATGGAGTAGTTTCTCATCCAGAAAAACCTTTTCACACCATTTTTCCAACTCCCTTCCTATATTTCGAAATTAGAGAATGTATTAGACAATATACATTTATAAAATGATAATTTTTAAGAAAAAATTTATTTATTTTAAAATATACCCCAACATTAGTTAGAACTGTAGCTAGTAGTTGAGGTATGATAATATACCTAATCAACAAAGGACAAAAATAGTGAAATGTAGGAACTTTATGTCATTTTATAATTTAAAAATAAAAATGTATTTTTAATTTTAAAACAAACCAAAAAAAATTATATATCTAATTTTAAAACAAATAAAGTACAATTTGTAGGCGTATAAAAAGGTTCACCTTGTAATATTTTTATCAAAGTAAGAAATATTGCGTCCTTTAGAGTATTGCCCTCCTTTTTTACTTCAAAAGAGTAGTAACTAAGGATTTTGTCGTCTCATATGATATTTTGGCCACTCCAAAAAATCATTCTAATATTTTTTACGATGTGAGAATAAGGTGTTACAAACTCCAACACTTAAATACTTGACGTTTTTGTTTAAAAAATCATGACATAAGGTATTAATGATAGCAACTTGAATTCTTATATACACATTCAAATATCCCATATTAATCGACGTGGGGTTGAAATATTACATATTTAGATATTTGCTAGAAGTTAAAATAAACATATGATGATAAAATTTGACGAAATGAACTACATACGTTAAATCCATGGTACATACAGTAATCAAGAATTGACCTATTAGTTTGGAGTCAACTTCAACCACAATTAATTCGATTTCTATACGTAATTTATTAATTAATTAATGAGAGAATTAAGAGCGTTCATGATTAGAGAATTAATGAGACACATAACATAAAGGACAAAATCGAAGACAAATTAGTTAACGAAATGATTTGAAGCAATACAGTTGGGTTAAAATCCATATATTGGAACTTTTTATGTTCCAAATTATAGCATAAGACACCATATATTGTGTACAAAACTCCTCCAAGAAAAGGCATAATTGTTGCCACCAATCTATACATCTCATGATCACAATCCTCTCTATTTTGAAATTTAAAAAAATCCTCTCTTTTAAACACATTTTGATTAGTCTTTAATTAGCTTTTCACCGGATTGGAACCGGCCAGGCATATAAAGATACTGTATTGAATAAATAAATTAACAAAAGGGTATTAGCAGGGTGCATGAGAGTTTACAAAACAATTATTTGAATACTTATTTTAAAATCAGGTGTTTGTGCAACAAATAACCAGCAGTTTTACAAAGGCATTTTCTGAAGCTATTGTAAGTATGCAATATCTCGGGTGTTTTAGGATCAAATGCTTTCCTTGGTGAGATTATATGCATGCCAATCTTGAGGGTTTGTAATTGAGTTTTGGGTATTTTGTTTGTTGATACGGATATGTAATTTTGTTGTGGCCCTATACATGAATTTGCCACATTCTGTAGATTTTAATAAAATTTCTTTTTTTGCCATTAAAAAAAAAGAAATATTTTGATACTCCAAACTTTTTTCTTGTTATGCTTCCTTTTTTTATTTGACTTAGCCCCACATTTTTGGAGGATGTCGATACAAGTAAAATGAATTCTCATAATTAATCAGCATTAAATGCACAGTTATTATTACAATTTCAGTAAACTCAAACTAAATATGATAAATTACAATAAATAAAAAAATCACAATAACCTCACATGGAGAAGTAAACAAGTCACAAGGATGAAATAACCTCACACAAATTAAGCTAATGAAATATAAATGTTCGAGTATCAAAATTTATAGAAAGTTAATATCTATCCCTACTGCAGAATCGTGAAAATTTCACGCCGTCATGGTCATTGTTTTTTGACCTAAACACCAAGAGCTAATTATGTATAATTAGATTATCCGGACATATATACTTCGTGAAAGGGTTATATAGTTGGTTGTTAGGGCCCAGACAAGATCAAATAAGTAAGAATGAATAGATGGTCACTTGGTTCATTGGTATAACTCACTTTTAGAGTTCGAATCTTGTAGACCACAGATTATGAAGATAGATCCAATGATAAAAATTGAAGAATCGTAAGTTATCCCCTCTCCCCACTGAGAGCCTTCT
Source organism: Hedera helix (assembly GCA_947179155.2). Taxonomy (NCBI): domain Eukaryota; kingdom Viridiplantae; phylum Streptophyta; class Magnoliopsida; order Apiales; family Araliaceae; genus Hedera; species Hedera helix. The sequence goes on from OX359285.1 coordinate 24,754,840, forward strand.
TCTCTAGGTTAAGATAAATTATTATAATAAATTAGTATATTCAAAAAAAAAAATTAAGTAAGAATTACAATATCCCTTCGTTTCAATTTGATCAATGATCATAGAAAACCCCTTTAATACTTTATATAATTATAAACCATGGGTTAAAATCTCATTGCCTTTGTTCTACTCTTTTACTGCCTTATTCCATTTCGTATAATATAAATATTGATAATCATTAATCCAACTCTTAATGACTAACGAGTAACGACGTATTTTATGTCATTTATATCCATGGGACAAAGAGGATCAAATCAAACATGCATGCACCCCGAAGAACATTTTTAATTAAAGCCGGCCCAGAACCGTTTCTTTTTAGAGACGGGAATAACAATATTAAATATTTTTGAGAAACCAATGAAGAAGGTTGTGTCAAGAAAAAAACTATATATATTATCCCTCCCATGTTAGCAGCACCAAATTCACAAGTAAAGCTCAAGCTCATTTTTAGACCTTTCCAATTATGGCGAGTCGAATTTCTTCTCTACTATGGCTTCTCATGATTAGCTTCACATATACTACACTTATCGGCTGCAATGGAGCATCTGATGGGGATCAAAAGGCATAGTTTCATTATTGACTTAGTTTTTGAATTTTTGGTTTTCAGAACTATTCATCATAATAACATTTCTAAAGCTGCATTGCACTTATTTAATATATCTTTGGGAAAAATATAAAAGCTAATATGGGGGGTTTGTTTGGTAATTTACTAGCTAGTAATATATAATAATTTTCCGGCTTGCAGGTGTACATTGTCTACATGGGTGACCTTCCAAAGGCAGCTGGTTTCTCTGCAACAGCTTTTCACACTGCCATGCTACAACAGGTCATGGGCAGGTTGTTTATGTTCATAAATCATTATCACGTAGATTTTTATTAGGAGTATTGTGTTGTTCCACCAAAAAAGTTTTATGTCTTTTTCTTCTTTCTATAAAATGAGTTCTTGTTTAAACAAATAACTGATTGTTTAAAGGCGTAAACATGAAAAAAGAAATGTATTATTAACTTTTGTAAATTTTACAAATAATTAAGAATTTTTTCGTGAAACAGAGAGTATATATTATGGCTTTTTGGTTTTTTAAAAATCATAACGCTTCATGACATAGTAGTAACCTAATTTGACATGCCTTTGCCAATTTTGCACAAATATCGCTGCATGCAAAATCACATTATTTCAAACTTATGACATTAATCAATTTGGAAAATAAGCGCATTCTTGCGCACAAAAACAAATCCCAAGAATTTAGAAAGAAAAAAAAGTGAGGAAAGGTATAAATTATAAAGGTGGCCCAGTATTCATCAGTCTGATCACTTCTTCATTGACATGCAAAAAGCAGTAGGGCATCCGAGTCTTTGCTCCACAGCTACAAGAGGAGTTTCAATGGGTTTGTGGCAAAGCTGACAGAGGAAGAGAAGAGGAGAATATCTAGTGAGTACTTAAGTATATATATAACTCCAAAAATGATGACGTATATGGAGAAATGCATGTGTTATGTTTTCTTTTATTGCTATTTTCTAGTCTGATATTTTTAATTTGACTCCTCAGCCTTGGAAGGGGTAGTTTCGGTGTTTCCTAGCACGAAGAAGCAACTCCATACAACAAGGTCATGGGACTTCATTGGCTTCCCACAAGAAGTTAAGCGATCAAACATCGAAAGTGACATTATTGTAGGGATGCTTGACACGGGTGTATGGCCTGAATCAAAAAGTTTTAGTGATGAAGGATTTGGCCCTCCTCCAAGCAAGTGGAAGGGCACTTGCCAAGCCTCAACCAATTTCACTTGCAACAAGTAAATTCCATTCCCTTACTAATATACGATTAATCACTTGGCTATGAGCAATAAGACTCTCCCCTTCTGACTATCATGAGCGGAGGAGTGCAACACACACATATATGAGAAGTGTGCCTGTGGTAAATAATCGAAAACGACATAATTTTGATAAATATAAAATGATAAAAGGCAAAATTATTATTAATAAAATGCCTATAGCACGGCCAGATGGTTTTGGTTCCCACAACCATGTCGTCTCATAAGGCTCTATTCGTCTGACGTATGTGGACGTTGTATTCTCAAGACTTTATCCCACAGGCCCTACTAGTTGTTTATTTTTATTTTTTTCCTTTAATCTTTTGTGGCTTGAAAGTACCAAACAAAATTTAATTAAGAGTCTCAATCTTCTAATGAGAACTGGAACAATTTATGTGCAGCAAAATTATAGGAGCCAAGTTCTACAGAAGTGAAGGAAAAGTAGGCGCAGGAGATTTTGATTCGCCTAGAGATTCCGAAGGACATGGAACACACACCGCATCCACAGCAGCCGGAGCCTTAGTAAGCCAAGCAAGTTTGTTTGGCCTTGGTTTGGGAACAGCACGAGGAGGGGTTCCCTCCGCACGCATTGCTGTATATAAGATTTGTTGGTCTGATGGTTGTTACGATGCTGATATTCTTGCGGCATTTGATGATGCAATTGCTGATGGGGTTGACATTATCTCTCTTTCAGTAGGGGGCTCATTTCCTTTGGATTACTTCGATGATCCAATTGCCATTGGAGCTTTCCATTCCATGAAGAATGGGATACTCACATCCAATTCTGCTGGAAATTCTGGCCCTGACCCAGAAACAATAGCAAATTTTTCGCCTTGGTCTCTCTCGGTGGCTGCTAGCACCATAGATAGAAAGTTCATAGCTGAGGTGCAGTTGAGTAACAACCACGTTTATGAGGTGAGAAAGTCTATCCTTATTCCTAATTTATGTATCGGGCTAAGGGTATGTTCAGTTATTGTAGCTATAACATTTATTTCATTTCAGCCTTAAACACGGTGTTTGCGAGTTAATAAGTTGTGTTTAAAATAAGATGTTTATAAACAAATAAGATTTGTTTGTATCTCCAAACGCATCGGGCAAATGAAGAAGCACTTAATTTATGCATTTCCTTAATTATTTTCCCGAACTCCTTTTACATGTAGGGTGTCGCTGTAAACACTTTTGATCTCAAAGAAATGTACCCATTAGTTTATGGTGGGGATGTTCCAAATAGTGCAGCAGGCTTCAGTGGAGAAGACTCTAGGTAATAGTGACGACAATTATAAATAATACTCTCTCAATTCCAAAATATAAGACCATTTTTTTTCTTTTTCATATCAACGTGCTCTTGTGAGAAAATATTTGCTAAATCCAGGTACTGCACGCCGGACTCGTTGGACAAAACTTTGGTCAACGGGAAAATAGTTCTCTGTGATATATTGACTAATGGGGAGGGCGCACTCGATTCAGGTGCAACTGGTACAATAATGCAAGATGGAGGCTTCAAAGATCATGCTTTTTCTTTCCCTTTGCCTGCATCATATCTAAGTGTAAAAGATGGCAAAGAAGTTTCAGTCTTTATAAATTCAACTAGGTAAGTATGTATGAATTAGCATATTTATTGTACACAAATTTGAGTAAAGTTCTCAGTGATATAGTTTTTGAGAACATTATTGATTAGAAAAATCATTAACAAACGATACAACTATTTATTTATACAGTAAACCAACTGCAACCATTTTAAAGAGTGTTGGCGTTAACGATACACTTGCCCCATTTGTAGTTTCCTTTTCATCAAGAGGGCCAAATCCAATTACAAGAGATATACTAAAGGTAATTAGTTTATGCACTGATCAATTTATTGTTTTATCTATAAATTCTATTTTTTTCCTTCTTCATATTAATTTTTTTTTGTTTATGCAGCCTGATTTAACTGCCCCTGGAGTGGACATTATCGCGTCATGGTCAAAAGCTACCACTGTAACAGGAATACCTGGAGACAAAAGGGTTGTTCCGTACAATATAATATCTGGTACATCCATGTCTTGCCCACATGCTACCGGTGCAGCTGCGTATGTTAAATCATTTCACCCGGCATGGTCACCTGCCGCAATAAAATCCGCTCTTATGACAACTGGTAATAATTTAGCTCATACTTTCAGGGAGAACATAATTAGTGAAGTTAGTTTTTTCGCGAGTCTAAATGTGTAATACAGGAATTCAAATATGTCATTCCTTTTTTTTGTCTTATCCACTGTATCATTCTTTGTATTGATGTCGGTAATTACATTACATGCAGTTGACAACATTACATAAAAAATGAGACATATAAATAAACATGAATTCTTTTTCCTCCTTTACAGCCTCATCTCTAGGTGTTGCTAAAAACACTGACGCGGAGTTTGCATACGGATGCGGTCAAATTGATCCTGTAAAAGCTGCAAACCCTGGCCTAATATACGACGCAGGAGAGGCTGATTATGTGAAATTTTTATGCGGCCAAGGTTATAGCACTAAAAATTTGCAGCTTGTCACTGGAGATAACACTACTTGTTCTGCAGCCACAAATGGAACCGTATGGGATCTAAATTATCCCTCATTTGCTTTATCTGCTGCGGCAACCACTTCTGTCACCCGTGTATTCCATAGGACTGTCACAAATGTTGGCTCACCAGTGTCGACTTACAAGGCCATTGTGACTTCCCCATCAGGACTTAAGATCACGGTGGATCCTCGCGTTCTTTCGTTCAAATCATTGGGGCAAAAGCAAGCTTTTGTTGTGACGGTTGGAGCAACTGTTGGTAGCAAAGTGTTGTCTGGTTCTTTAGTGTGGGATGATGGGGTGCATCAAGTGAGGAGTCCCATTGTTGCACATGCTACTTCTTCCTAGTGAAATTATTGAATTTCAACATCTACTTTTGAAGCATGCCGCAAAATTTGATAAATATGATGTGATTTGGATCAATTCTAACACATTATTACTTTATAATTTGTTTCCACGTAATTTTTTTTAATAAAATATGACATGCTTTTATTCAAAAATACGTATCTTCTAATATAAATAATGAAAATTGACATAACTATTTTTATATTTTATTGTATTGTATTGTTTTTCTTTAATTATCACGATGGACTCGCACTCATTATCTTTAATGTGTATATTTAGAAATAATCACCTAGTGTACACAATATCCCACGACCACTACAATTTATAATATTGTGCATTTAATCTGAGGGGTAATCTAATATGTAAGAATTGTTCACCTAACAATAAAAGAATCACTGCAATTATCTTCACAATAGAGCTATGGAAGCCAAGTAATCTGACTGGTAATTAATTTCAACCGTTAGAATTCGTTCATAGATTAATGGAAAATATAATTTGGACAAGTAAATTGGGGTCTGTGCACAGTCGATTGGAGTAATGTTGAGTGCCATACCATGTATAATTGGGCCCTGAGTTCAGTATAAAATCAGGCTTATGTGCTGGGCCAATAAAGAAGTAGTCATGGGATTTTAGTTATATGAAAGAAAAAAAAGTACTCAACGGGCTCGGGCTCGATCCAAAAACAAATGATGAAAAAGTTTATGTGAAAAAAGAATGACCAAACACAAACTAAAGTTACATATTATGTATTACGATAAATTTGTCTAAAATTATAATTGTAAAAAATATTAATATATAAGATTGGATAGAATCATAAGATAGTTTCACTTATTACACATTTCTCCAAAAAAATTACCACTAATATTTATTTATATAACTGACAATTAAAAAATCAACGTAAACATTCTCAATATATATCATTTTTCATTTCAACTCAACGTAAGTATTCTATCTCATCTAATAATTACTTGTATTTATAACACACACTATATATGGAATAAAAAATATATAAATTTAGTAAAGTATGATTGAGAGAATATGAGAGAGATTTTTTGGGAGGGGGGGGGGGGAAGAGAATGAGTTTTAAATGTGACACGGCTTCAAGAGAGTAAATACATTGTACGTACTTTTTATTTGAGTCTTAGAGAAAGAGCCTTAAAAACGCATGCATGAAAGTTGTTGCTATAATAATTATTCATAAGGTTTTAGGTACAGGAGGTATTGGGATTCATTATTATCAAAGACAAAAATGTTAAATTTCCTTCAAATTAACAAGCAAAAAAAAAAAAGAATATGGCATCTGCTTTTGATTAAATATTTGGAATTTTTGTTTTTAACATGTGAAAAGTCAGGGAATTGAAATAAATATTCTAAATCCGGCCCCAAATCTCCATAGAATCCTGAGCTGGTGGCTGGAATTGGACCTGAAGAGTCTTCAAAATAGAAAAAAGAAAAAAAATCCAACTTGTTAGTTGGAGTCCACCACTCTAGAATCTTGAACATTTCGGTCCCTTCTTTTGGGTTCTTAAATTACTGCAAGAAAAATTCCATGACTATCAAGGAATAGAAGAAATCCACCTTCCTTGACAAACATGCAATGATGCAAACCTACCTAACCGTTCAATTATTCTACTCTATCTTAAATGCTTCCCCCCCCCCCCCCCCCCCCCCCCCCCCCCCCCCCCCCCCCCCCCCGCGCATGTGTATCTTTTGAAAAATGAATGTTAGCAAATCACTGTTATAATTAATAGTGAGAATTTTTCGTATAAAGAGAAGAGAAAACTATTTAAATTTATGCTTCTTCCATTTTAAATTATAAGATTATTATTATTGATTTTTGAAAGTTAATTTAAGATATTTTCAAACTCAAAATTAAAATGATTAATAAAAAATTATAAAACAATAAATCTTACATAACGAGTAATATTTTTAGATAGTTTACAATATTCATCTTTGTATTAATTAAAATTAAATAAATTTATGTCAATTTTGAGTTTAAAATTTTTCAAAGTTGATTTCAAATAATTAATAACAATCTTATATTTTAGAACGAAAAGAGTTTTCTTTTTTAAGCCCCTTTTCTAAGGAATATCCTTATTGCAAGAATAATAATTTTGTTAGCAAGTATCACAATTTCAACCAAAAGATCATATATAAGGTCTCGTTCTTAATTATCATCTCTTCCACGTGACATTTAAATAAACGCGTTAGACATCAATAATAAAATTATATAATTCAAAGTTAACCATAGGAATATTTATATATATGTTTATGTGTTTGTTTTATTCTTACTTTATAGTGAAGGTTAAGAAAGACAAAAAAAATTATAGTTAAAAAACGAAGAGAAAACACAGCTGAGGCATTACTCGGCCCACAGTATTCCAACTTCGAAAAGTGCCAATAAGACACAAAAAAGACATAATTAAAGACTAAATTGCCAAATTATTCTTGAATTTATTAATTTGTGAAGATATAATAATTGATTTTATAATATTACATACAAATCGTTATCTCGTGGGTATAATTAATAGTAAAAAACTAATAATTGTACTTTGAGAATGGAATTTGGTAAATAGTCAAATTCAAAAACGAAAATATTATACAGACACAAATGCAGACGAGAGTTTTGCATTTTGTCATAATTAAAACACAAACATTTGTGCTACAAACATACAGCCACTAACATTCTACCTAGCCCAAACATTAAACTATGTATTGTATATTTCTTTAGTTAATTATTATAAGAAGCAATTGAATCTAGTGTAAATTTATTTGGTTGAAGATTATTTGGTTAAATTATTAAGATACCAAATTGAATATGGTGTATTAATTATTCGTTAAGACTATGAAAAGAAAATGTCTGAAGTATTAAATTTAAAAAATAATTTATATCAGGAGTAAAAATGGGTGTATACTATTTTTATTGATTAATGATATATACAATCTGAGCCAAAGTTAATTTGACGCCAAATGACATAATTTTACCTCTTAAGGTTTTTTTTTTTTTTTTTGGGTTTAATAAAAAAAATCAATTATAAATCTTATACAAAAATAACGTCGTTTTATTAAATAGTCTTAGTCAAACTCAACTAAAACATGCTTTTAATTATCTTTCTGCACATATGTATATAATCTACGATACAATAAATCTAAAATATGTGCTAAAACTTTGAGAGATTGTGAGAGTTTAAATACTTGGAAAGATTAATAAATTTATTGAAATAGAATTTAGAAATTTGGAAGCCCTTAATTGGGATCCTTTCTCCTTCTCGTACAAAAGATTCAATAATATTTTAATGATAAGAGAATAAGAATGGCAATTTTAAGGTAGAATCTATTAATTTTAATCAATACAGTTATAAATATTATAAATTATTTTAATTAAAATGATAATAATTTATTAATTTTAGTCAATTCAATTATAAATATTGTAAATTATTTAAAAGTAGCACCACTTACAAGTTTTAATGTTTTAAAAGTTTACATAAATGAATTTTGAGAATATTTTAAATTAATTTAAAAAAGTCAAAATAACTCTAAAACCCGTGGAGTATTATTACGTAGCTATCAGATTTGAAAAATATGATGTGAAACCATCAACAAAACTAAAGGGAAAGGAAGGAAAAGCTGAAAAATATCACGTGAAGACATCTACAAAATTAAATGGAACGAAAGGGAAGGGATGGAAAAGAAAGGGAAGAAGAATTAACTTGCACAAAAGAAGCCAAAATCCGGAAAATTAAAGCATCTTTCTTCATTTCCAGTTAACTTAATTCCCTCCTTATAAAATTATTGCCTTCCAGGAGGAGAGAAATTTCAAAGATGTCTAGAAGCTAGCTACCTCATATCAATAATCCAATAGAGATGGCCACACCCCATCCATTATAAAAACAAATGCTAGAGTATTAATTTTAGTATGAACCTTTTCTCCCAATCTCATTTTTGATGATTGGGAAACTTTTAGTTTTCACCCTTCCTTCAAGTATATGGCTGAAGAAATTAAATGGGCGTGTTATGTCTAAAAGTTTTGAACTCTTTGCTTTGGTCTTCATGATTCTTGCCATCTCTCTCCCATACACAAGAGGGGTTGAAACTAAACCCACAACAATCCAACCCCCTCAAAGTAAGAACTCTCTCTCACGCACACGCACACGCACACGCACACGCACGTAACAAGTCATAAATTTTATTTTCATTTTAATTACCTAAAATTATTTGATGAGATTGATGTCATGTTGATATGGTGTGACACCTCGATCACGTACAACCACGCATATTTGACATGGATTCGTTAGGGTATCCTAGATCTTAGATGACATGATTAATAGTCTATAAGTTTAAGTCAGCACTCATGGTTGTACGTGATTGGGATGTGGTGGTACGTGATTGGGATGTTACACTGTTATGGACCAGCATGCTTTGTTGATAAACTTTCTTGTGATGTAAGCTCTGTGGTTGTCATTTAAATTAGCATAATAGCCTGGTGTGATAATTTATAGCTAATTAGCCTAATTATAATGGAGCATATATATATATATATATGGGAGTCTATCATTGGCAAACTTTTATTGGGATACACTAGTTCGACAACCATTATAAAAAAATAGTTTTACTGTGAATTGGCTCTGCCGTTTATTCTTGTTGCGACAAGCCTGTCACTCATCCGTGTTACGATAAACAAAATTACACATGATTTTGATCATACCGCTCATTTTTCTTGCGGTAAGCCAAAATTATACGAATTGACTATGCCGCTCATTCTTGTTACGACAGACTAGTTTTATTTGCCACTAACAACGGTTTACCATAAATGAATTACCTATATATATATATATGTGTGTGTGTGTGTGTGTGTGTGTGTATGAAATTAATGGTCTCGATCATGATTTGATAATAGGGTACTCTAAGCTGTTTGCTACGCTGGGAATAGTGTGTCAATGTTGTGATGATGTGGGAGGAGAATGCAGAAGTGAATGGAATGAAACTTGCTCCAAGCTTCAATGCCTGCCACGAAAATTTTATTGAATATATTTATTATCAATGAACTCTTTAGGACTATATGTATACATGCACTTTATCCTCTAAATTTTAAGACTATATATCCTCAACGCTTAGAAATATATTAATAAATAAGCATTGATATATATTATCAATGCGGACAAAAAATTAAAACCGAATTGAAAAATTGATACCGATTAATACTGTATTGAATTAGTATTGAAACCGATATTTTGATATTGGTATTAATTCTTAATATGTATGAACTTTTATATCGATATCGGTTTGATATTTTTAATATCAATATGATATTTTACTGATGAGCACCAAGAATTCAAGATTAAATGCTGCATGAGATGCTAAATCAGTTTTGTACTGCTGACAATTCATATATGTAATGTAATCTGAATGGATATTGCTGGGAGAAGTAATAGGCAATGTATTATGAATCTTGACAAAAGGGGTTTTAAAAAGGAGATTTTATCCTCACGTACGGTACATACTGACTCACTTATACTAGTTAGGCATTCGATTAAAGTGAAGTTAATTGTCACATCTTTTAACAGTATAAAGATTATTATTTTTTGTTATATTTATTATAATAAATATTATATTTTAACTTTAGCATTTTATTATGGACCAATACAAAGATAATATCAATTTGTTATAACTAATACAATAAAAAATTATAAAATTTTGTGGGAGTAAAAAAATATGATAATTTCATCTTAACCGGATCAGCAAAAAAGGCAGCTATAAAACTCACCTGCTCCTACCAAAAGGGTGTGGGAGTCTATCCTTTGAAAAATCATTTTCTTTTGCATTAGGATAATTTAAATTAACATCGCAAACAAAGTGTGCTTGTACACTAATAATCCAGTGAATAAATCGTAAAGAATGGTAATTAATGGGTGATCATCAGTTGAAATAATTTAATAAAAAATCCTATTAGTTTTGGCATCATGAATACACACGAGGATCTTATAGAAGCCAAAGTTTACTTTTCTCAACAATTAAAGATGAGGTGAATCAAGTGTTACATTAAACTCATAATTATAATTAAAATATAGTCCTATATAAATTACTTCTTTTCACTTCTTCTTTTTTTTGGAATAATTCCTTCCATATATTAGAGAATTAAATTTTAAAGCTTTATAATTCTTTCAATTTCATAATAGCAACCTACCGAACTCTATAGCACTGAGATATTCGTATAATTCTCCAGTAAAGTGAAGTAACTTAAAGAAAATTATCACTTCCACATGCTCGCATCCTTCGAGAATTCTAATTTGAAATCTATCATTTTAGAATGTCTCCACATCGATCGAAACCTTGGCTACTCATATATAAAGAAGATTATGGTCCGAAATTATATCATTTGACCTACAACAGCTCCATAATGTGGGAGACTATAATATAAGTACTGTCAATATATAGTCCCAAAACTATTAGTTCCTCATGTTGGACTTTTATAATAAAATGCTGTGGATTTTTGAAAATAATATTCTCTCGGTTTCACAAAAAGTCTCGTTTACAAAAATATGTTTTCCATAGAAGGCTCTTTTTTTATTAATGATAATAGTATAAAATGACATAATATTATCAAGTATAATAGTCTCGGCCAATATACCCGATGTTCCTGCTGCAATGCTTTCATCCGATTTTTTATGGATGTGGATTGTATGATGGATAAAGCTACCCTTTGTCATTCTTCTTCCGATGAGAGTCAGTCCGATCCTTTGTAGAAATGCCCGTAATAACGAATTTGCAACTACAATATTTTACTACAATGTCACTACTAGTGTATACTTGTTATAATATGTCTAGATAATTACGGAAGAAAAATATACCCTAAAATTAAAAAAAAATTCAAATAATTTTTTTTTTTTTTTGTGAAATGGAGAAAGTAATGCATCTTGAATCGAATTAATATCCACTCTATGACAAGACAGTGTTCGCTCCTTAATAAACTGCACAAGATATGAAATAGTGTTTAATGCAAAACTGCAAGGAGAGAATAAAAAAGAGGGGAATATGGAGGAGGCAGCAAACGGCCCTTGAAGAGGTAAATAGGCATATTTGAAAATCCACCCTTTGTAACCTTACGCCTCTAATCTTAATCCAACCATTGCCAATGAATCAAAGCTCTGTTTTGTTTCTAAATCCTGCAAACCATATATTTTACATATATATGACTGACTACTATGAAGATTTTTGAAAATTAATCACAAATACACTTCAATGATAATATGGCATTACTCGAATATATACACTTGTCTAAAAATATTTCAATGTCCTCTTAAACTTATATTTTCTCACCTCCAATAACTTAAACATTATATCACTTTTTATTTCTAAAATAATTCTTTACAATGAAAACTTGAACTCAAATCCTACTAGATCTCTTTTAATTAGATTCTAGACTTTCTTACAATTGTGCACAAGGGCTTTAACCCATAAATAAATAAAAACTAAAATAAATTAAATTTAAAAGTAAAAAACTAAAAGCACGAGCACGACAAAGAAGAAAACTATCCATACAATCACTTTTAATTAGGGGTGATCAAAAAATTAAAATTGGCCTTTAAACCGCACCAAAAACAGACGAAATTATTATTATTATAATGCTCATTTATCCAGTACAAATAATAATAATAATAATAATAATAATAATAAAATTATTTAGTATATGATTTATTTCTTGGGCATTTTAAGCAACTAAACTCACAGTGCTTGGGTGGTGTAATGAACAAAAGTTCAAACTTAATATTTTTGGATCAATTCTTGGAAGCAACTAACCAAAAAAAAAGGGTTCAAAATTTAAAAAATTTAGAGTTCAGGATGCAACGGTGCATTTAACCCTATCAATAAAAGAAAACCAACTTTTATGAGCTAGAATCTAAGATTTCAACATTGAGAAATGTGTAACATATTATCATAGTCGATCACCGAATCCACGTAATATCTCTCAAACTAAAAATCAAACATATTGAATAAGTTCATAATAAATTACGGTATGTATCAATGGCCTAATGAATATTATGACGTTCGTAAAATATTCCATACAATCTCCATTCCTATACATGTATAGCTATTAATTATTTCAATTTACTCCCTCAATACTCTAAATTTGTCTTTAAACATTATTAAATCAACTTTCATTTATCATTAATATTATTATTTAATTATAATTTGAATTGCATTGGAGGTTAGAAGGAAATTGACTACTTTTCTTCTTCTTCCTTTTTTTTTAAAAAAACTTTTTTGAAACAAAAAAAATAATAATAATACTTTCTCTGTTTCACAGGTTTCATTATATTTACCCCTAAATTTATTAAGTGTGTAATTTAATAGTGATGACGTAATAATAAAATTGTGATGATAAATTTAAGGATTTAGTGTCATTTTATTAATATAGGACTAGCGTTGTTGCTACCATTAATCTTTTTTTTAATTATTTGTTATTTTGTTTGAAAAAATTATTTTATTGTAAAAAATAAAAAGAAATGGAACTATTTTTTTTCGTAATTTTTTTATAACAAATATTGCCCTTTTTTTGTGAAAAATTGGGAGTATTTTGAAAATCCAGTCCAAAAGGTTTGGATTGATATATAACAAAGTACATCTACTCCCAGCTTCTCCCTGCATAGTACATACATATATACAATTTGCAATTTCTCCCTAACAAATTAAACCAACATTATCGACCAGTAGAATAAAACTACATTAGAGCCAAGATATATAAGATTAGTGTTGGGTAAAGTGAAGTTAAAATAATCTTAATTTTAGCAATTATTATTTCCTTTTTGTACAATTAAATAGGAAATTAACAAATTCAATAATGAGAACGAAAATAACAAATAAACATCTGCAAGCAAGACACAATATTTAACGTGAAAAATTCTTTAAAAAAAAATTACGGGTCGAACTCCAAATCTCCACTATATTAATAATAATGGACTTACAATAATTAATTCTCCTAAGTTTTATACCATAAAGCTTGAGGTTATAAATTGAGAAATGCGAATTTACCTTTAATTAGATTGAGAAACCTAATTAACTCCATCACCCAAATCAATAAAATCTTCTAGCTTTCAACTGAACAGAGATGACGATGAAAACTTACAAATAACAAACTGTAATTTTCTCAATTTATTTTTTTTGTATACATTCTTACTACCGAACTTCTCTCTTGATGATAAGACTATCTCATATATTTATTTATACTACTTTTCCTAATCCATTAATATTATAGATTAGAAACAACCACCAAATGTTCTTAGCTAACAAATTATTCTTCTACTTAGATTAGGGAACACAATTACTTGTCTTGGCCACCATTCAACCTAACAAATAAATCATTTTTCAACTTAGATTCCTTTCATAGGTGAGTATCACACTCAACAATCTCCTCCCCCTCTAAATTCAATAATGGAGAATTTGTTTTACTGCAAGAACTTGTATGAACCACTAGAGAATGCCGGAGTCAAGCCCACAAACAAGAGTGACACGAGTAGAACATAATAATAGAAAGATTATTGGTCTGATTAGATCGTGAATTGATCAAAGTGTATTTCATCATGTTGTCACAAAACCAAAGCCTATGATCTCTAGAAGAAATTGGAGCTCATATACGAAAGGAAAATGATGCAGAATAAAGTTTTCTTAATTAGGAAGCTTGTGAATTCTAAGTTCAAGAATGGAAACTCCATTATAGAACACTTGAGTGATTTTTCAGAGTTTGATAAATTGGCTAAATACAATGAAGATGGTTATTGATGATGAGATGCAGATTTTGTTATTGTCAAGCTATTTTCTTGATAGCTGGAAGATGCTAGTTGTGTCGCTAAGTGACTCCAATCCCAATCATCCGCTAACTATGAATACAGTCAAGGATAATTTGTTCAATAAAGAATAGAGGCAAAGAGAGATTGTAGTGACTGGTAATGAGTCACAAGTTTATGTCATATAGAGTAAGGGAAAAAACAGAGGAAAAAAAACTCTCTTAAAGCTAATAAATCCAAGGGAAGGTCGAGAAATAGGAAAAAAAAAGATAATTTATTTTCACTGCCAAAATCGAGTCACATAAGGTGGGAGTACAGATTTTGAAAGAAGGAACAGTCTAAGAAAAAAGATGAGAAAAAGTGAATGACCAATATATATAGATAGACTCAAAACTTAATGGTTTAAACTTTTGGGTCAAGTTAGATTCCAAACATGTGTATTAGTGTCTTATGTACACCCATTGTGACACACGAGCTCCTCGGCTCCCCCCAACAATTGGTTTAAAGATACAGAAAATTGATCCCAGGGTTGGTGTACCTCTTCAAATGATATGTGATGGTGGTTCGAAAAATTAATTTCGAACATCCTTTTCAAAAAATACGCGATTAATAGTAAAATTCTCGATGAAGGGTTAGTGCTTCTCTAGAAAGGTTCGTTTAGCCAAGAATTAGTTTTGAGAGTGGTTTTTTGAGAATTGTTGATCTGTAGTGATTGAAGAGAAGAATGTTCAATTCTTGATGGACGTTAACTCTCGATAGAGAAAAGGACTGAGAACAGTTCGCCACAAATTGGTGTGCAATGATTGAAGAGAAGTGTTCAAGTGAGGGAGAAACTGTTGATGTGATAAACTCACAAGTGATTTGGAGTCTCACAATGGAGAAATAATTAAAGAGTGAATGACTAATATACATAAAGTAATCCAGAAGCTAATTGCTTAACATTTTGGGTTAAGTTGGATTCTAAATATGTATATTAGTGTCTTGTGTACGCGCCTGTAACACGCGAACTCCCTAGCTCTCCCCCAATAATTGGCATTAATTCTTCATCCAGCAAAACTCCATCTACTAAACATTGTTAAAAAAAATCAAAGATTAACTGTTAAATGTCAATGGATAATTGCTCCAATGTTCAGTCTAACTTGCTTCAAGCAAATCTGCTGCTGCCAACCAACTGAATGATTTGAATTGGATTTAATTCAACTATATATATCCTTCCAACAGTTACATTATTTACTGAAAACGGTATTTTTCTTTGCTTTCCATTCATTTATAGCCAAAAGTTGCTCAATACTTTTAAGTTTACTTATTTAATAGCATATATTTTAAAATAAGATTTTATTCTGTTAAAAGAAGAGGACTATTTATTTAAATATCACTAAATCCCTAGGAGATAAACTTGATCATCGTTAATCCTAGTTCTAGATATATATATATATATGCTTTAGAAACTTGAGATAAGAACCTTATCAAGAAACTATGTCTAAATATTTATATCTGTTTTCTTAAATTATGTTTTCGTCAACAATGAAAAGGCCAATTTTAAGAACTGAAAAGTGCATCCCCATCATTTTGTCGTATCCCTTGACCAATGACCATAGCATTAACAACTAAGAAGTAAGAACCATGAAAACCCCCTATTTGTAATTACTATCAAGCCCTTTGGAAATCCTTAGTATTTCGTAGGGTACTAGGGTCAAGTCAGTTGGATATTTGAGGAACATGTTATATACGATCATTTGAACAGAAGCTTGGGACTACAAACTGGACCAGTTGGTTCACCCCATCTCATTATCTTGTAATAATTTTTATTTTTACGTTTTTAAAATTCTTTTGTAGGTTATTCTACGCCCACAAAATTATTTTTAAATTATATATATAGGGGTCACATTCACAACAAACATTTATCAGGAGTACTGTTCCAGCAACCAAAACAAGGGGCGATTTGCTTGTTAAATTGTCTACCGCTGCTCTAGCAGCAAGGCTAAAAATTTTTTTTTGACTCTAACGGCACAAGCCAAATTGTTGCCACTAAAGCTTCTAACGGCAATATCTTGCCAACAAACATGTGTTGTGGATGTCTTACCATATATATATATATAGGAGATAGTATAGTAAATAGTGGTTATAAGATTTTATAGTATGATCACCACATCTTACACTATTAATTATAAATATAATTATCCTACGATAACATAGTATTCCGATAGGTAGCATGTTATTTTAAATCACGGTCATAAAATCTATAAATGGATAGTGTAAATATAATGACCATAATTAAATTTATAACCACTATTTGTCATGAATCGATTCTATATATGTGTGTGTGTGTGTGTGTGTGTGAACTAGCTCTACACGGTAGTTTTAGTGGTGCAGAAACCATTTGCAACATGAAGTATCATAAGCAATTGAAAAAATGAACGGTTCATTATGAATTATATAAGGGCTTTCCTCCTCCATTCAGTGAATATTATATCATAAATTATCCATTCATAACACTTCATATAGTTTTCAACATGGACTATCATTGTCATCTTCATTTTTCTTCTTTACGATCATAATCACAAAAGGGTCACCCCAATTAGAAGAACATCATTATGACTAATAATTTCAATAACACTTCTTAATGTATCTATGAGGTACTTCATCAACATCCTACTACCAAAGGAAAGGTTAAAAGGGGCATCGATTCATTAATTAGTTTTGCTCCTACACATAATTTTGAGATGTAATAAAATATTACAACAAAATATAAGAACAAAGACACTAAAAATGTAATACCCGGTTACTTTTATGAAAAGTCCCACATCACCCACTCTCCTAAAATATTTCCCTTCCTTTAGCTATAAATATAACTCTACCCCTTTGGTTTAAGCCACCAACAATTAAGACATTCATTTTGAGAAAGGCTTTGTTGTGAGAGGAGTTTTTATAAAAGACCTCCTTAGTTAAAAATTTTGGTGTCGAGGGCGTAGTCAATCTTCGGTACTCGTATTTTCGGGTATGTTCATATTTAAATTTTTGTATTGTTATTATTGTTTTAAGTATTGTATTTAGTTTGTTAGTTAGTATTTAGTATATTTTGTTAGTAATTAGCATTTTTGTATTTTTGTTATTTTTGTAGTTTTAATTATTGTTTTGTATTTAGATTAATAGTAAATAGTTTTGGATTAGTATTATTGATTTTAATTATTGTTTTGCATTTAGATTAATAGTAAATAGTTTTTGATTAGTATTATTGATTTTAATTATTGTTTTGTATTTAGATTAATAGCTAATAGTTTTGGATTAATATTATTGACTTTAAGTATTATTTTAGATTATTATTTTAGTAACTTTAAGGTTTTGGAATAATGGTTTAATTGTTTGAAAAATGATTAAAGATTGAAAGAATATTTTAAGATATACTTATAACTATTTTAAAATGAATAAGAAGAATGTTGCATAATAGAATTATTCTAATAACGTTTAATTGTCCTGAATTTATATTTAGGATCTGTTCAGCTATTAATTTTGTGTTCAGCGATATCGAGGTAAGTGACTTTCCGAGCTATTTAGTATTTTAAAATTATCGTTTATAATTATGTATGCTTTAGAAATTATTCGGATGCCTAAATGTATTATTTCAAAAAATTGTTATACTTTATTTAAGGCTTCCATTTGAATGAAAATGTTACACTTGTATTTTGTTAAAAACTCGGATCAAGTATTAAAATAGAATTTTGATTTAGAAAATGAGATTATGTGATTTTGAACTATGAAATAAGTATAGTTTTGAATATCGAAAATATTAAGAAATTGATTTTAGAAACCTCAGTCCGACTATGTATTGAATTCGTTAGTGTTTACGCTAGTTCCGGAACAATTTAGGACCTACTAAGGCGCACACCATTAGATACCCTTCGGGGGGGGGCGCTCTTCGGGGCGCGTGCATGATAAGATACCTTAGTAGGGGGCGTATCATTGACATTATCGAACATAAGGGCCGTGTTACAGGGCTGCTGTAACCTTAGTCGTTCTGTGGATTAAAAGATACATCGAATATATTGAACTTATCGAAATCGTTGATCGAATATATTGAGCTTATCGAAATTTGTCTTTGAATTGTGTTTTGTAATTATTGATTTTGGTTTTGAAAGTAAATATTGACTATTGTTATTGAACAAGAAAATGTTACTTCAAAAAGTATATTTATTACTGTTATTGAACAAAATGTATTTCGAAAAAGTGTTTTGCAAATAGTACTTGATCCACCTAAATAGTGAAGATTGTTACTTGCTGGGCTTCACCGCTCACCCTTACATTAACTTTTACAGGGTCCATTGTTAAGAGTCGAACAATGTGGATGCTTTTGTGGATGGCTGAAGTCCTTTTAGTTATGGCGTTATTAGTATTTTGAATTTGATAAGACTTTTGTTTAAGGGAGCTGCGTCTCCGAAATTATGTTTTTGGTATTTAGTTTTTGAACTCAGGTGAAATTTGATAATTAAAGATTGTTGGATTTTAAGTCTAGTATCGTTGTGTTGTTTTTGGGCTGCGCTTTTGATATTGTTGCCTTGCGAACTTTGTGCTTGCGGCATGTGACACTACGGGCCTGTAGCGGGTTCGGGGTGTTACAGAGTTGGTATCAGAGCGGTGGCCCCTCGTAGTGTGTTAGGTTGAAAAACCTACACATTTCCTGGGAAGTGATTTTGGGAGTTAACTGTGGGTATAGTCTTGACTAAATTTAAGAATTTGGAGTGAGAGATAGAATATGGTGAAAAATATTTGCATTGTCTGATTAGTTGTTATTTTGCATTTTGAACTTAAATTTTTACGGATTAGTATTTCGTCTACTATTGAATAAATTGATATATGTTTTGATACTAGTTTTGTATAGTGTTGTTTAGTGGGGATTGCTTTATTGTGTAGAAAATGCCGCCTAGAAGAAGTAACTCTACTAACAATGATAGTGGCGCTGATGGTATGACTCAGCTAGTTAATACCTTAGCCCAATTAGTACAAAATCAACAGTCTGGGCAACGTGGTATAGTAGCAGAATTCAAGCGATTGAACCCGCCCATATTTGAAGGAACTACAGACCCTGTTATCGTTGATAAGTGGATTCAGGAAATGGAGAAGGCGTTTGACTTGTTAGGGAGCACTGAAATTAATAAGGTGACGTTGGCGGTTTACCAACTGCAGGGTGGGGCTTATGATTGGTGGCTTATGGAGAAAAGGAAGCACGAGGGAAATCCCGTACCCTACACTTGGACCATGTTCAAAGAGGCATTTACCAACAAGTACTTTCCTAGAACAATTCGGGCACAAAAGGAGAGGGAATTTATTAGGCTAGAACAAGGGAACAAGACGGTTGCTGAATATGAAGCTGAGTTTGCGAAGCTCGCTAAGTATGCACCGACCTTAATACCAGATGAGCTGACAAAAGCCCGTAGGTTAGAGGACGGGTTACGTGTCGACATAAGGCATGGTGTTGCGTGTTTTGAGTTACCCACATATGATGCGGTGCTGCATAAGGCGTTAGTAATTGAGAAGGGCCTAATTGAAATTGAGAATGGAAAGAACGGCAATCGAAAGAGAGATGAGTCATTCGGGGGAGAGTCGATCTATGGGGGACCAACGAAAAAGATAAATACCCAAACTGTTAGATTTCGAGAGAATCAAAGAAACCAAGAGGACAAATTAAAATGTGGGAGATGTGGTAGGAACCACCCAGACAAAGAATGTCATTGGAATACGGGTGCGTGCTTTCATTGTGGAGAGTTAGGTCATAAAATTGCGCAATGTCCCAAGAACCCTCCACCTAAAGAAGATGCAAGGAAGGAGGAAGTAACTATAGCAAGTCCAAGGCTAACTCGAGGACGTGTGTTTCAACTTTCAGGCAACCAGTATTAAGGTATGTAACTATTTTGGTATTTGAACATGTTATTTTTAGATATACGCTTATGATTTGAAATTTGGAGGATCAAATTTTTTTAAGGGGGAGGTAATGTAATACCCGGTTACTTTTATGAAAAGTCCCACATCACCCACTCTCCTAAAATATTTCCCTTCCTTTAGCTATAAATATAACTCTACCCCTTTGGTTTAAGCCACCAACAATTAAGACATTCATTTTGAGAAAGGCTTTGTTGTGAGAGGAGTTTTTATAAAAGACCTCCTTAGTTAAAAATTTTGGTGTCGAGGGCGTAGTCAATCTTCGGTACTCGTATTTTCGGGTATGTTCATATTTAAATTTTTGTATTGTTATTATTGTTTTAAGTATTGTATTTAGTTTGTTAGTTAGTATTTAGTATATTTTGTTAGTAATTAGCATTTTTGTATTTTTGTTATTTTTGTAGTTTTAATTATTGTTTTGTATTTAGATTAATAGTAAATAGTTTTGGATTAGTATTATTGATTTTAATTATTGTTTTGCATTTAGATTAATAGTAAATAGTTTTTGATTAGTATTATTGATTTTAATTATTGTTTTGTATTTAGATTAATAGCTAATAGTTTTGGATTAATATTATTGACTTTAAGTATTATTTTAGATTATTATTTTAGTAACTTTAAGGTTTTGGAATAATGGTTTAATTGTTTGAAAAATGATTAAAGATTGAAAGAATATTTTAAGATATACTTATAACTATTTTAAAATGAATAAGAAGAATGTTGCATAATAGAATTATTCTAATAACGTTTAATTGTCCTGAATTTATATTTAGGATCTGTTCAGCTATTAATTTTGTGTTCAGCGATATCGAGGTAAGTGACTTTCCGAGCTATTTAGTATTTTAAAATTATCGTTTATAATTATGTATGCTTTAGAAATTATTCGGATGCCTAAATGTATTATTTCAAAAAATTGTTATACTTTATTTAAGGCTTCCATTTGAATGAAAATGTTACACTTGTATTTTGTTAAAAACTCGGATCAAGTATTAAAATAGAATTTTGATTTAGAAAATGAGATTATGTGATTTTGAACTATGAAATAAGTATAGTTTTGAATATCGAAAATATTAAGAAATTGATTTTAGAAACCTCAGTCCGACTATGTATTGAATTCGTTAGTGTTTACGCTAGTTCCGGAACAATTTAGGACATACTAAGGCGCACACCATTAGATACCCTTCGGGGGGGGCGCTCTTCGGGGCGCGTGCATGATAAGATACCTTAGTAGGGGGCGTATCATTGACATTATCGAACATAAGGGCCGTGTTACAGGGCTGCTGTAACCTTAGTCGTTCTGTGGATTAAAAGATACATCGAATATATTGAACTTATCGAAATCGTTGATCGAATATATTGAGCTTATCGAAATTTGTCTTTGAATTGTGTTTTGTAATTATTGATTTTGGTTTTGAAAGTAAATATTGACTATTGTTATTGAACAAGAAAATGTTACTTCAAAAAGTATATTTATTACTGTTATTGAACAAAATGTATTTCGAAAAAGTGTTTTGCAAATAGTACTTGATTCACCTAAATAGTGAAGATTGTTACTTGCTGGGCTTCACCGCTCACCCTTACATTAACTTTTACAGGGTCCATTGTTAAGAGTCGAACAATGTGGATGCTTTTGTGGATGGCTGAAGTCCTTTTAGTTATGGCGTTATTAGTATTTTGAATTTGATAAGACTTTTGTTTAAGGGAGCTGCGTCTCCGAAATTATGTTTTTGGTATTTAGTTTTTGAACTCAGGTGAAATTTGATAATGAAAGATTGTTGGATTTTAAGTCTAGTATCGTTGTGTTGTTTTTGGGCTGCGCTTTTGATATTGTTGCCTTGCGAACTTTGTGCTTGCGGCATGTGACACTACGGGCCTGTAGCGGGTTCGGGGTGTTACAAAAAACATATATACTCTAAGGAGTTAACCTTTTAGACCAACATGTAATTTATATTGAACGTATATAGGTCTACTACGTTCTCAATAATTAATACATGACTTCATATGAACATATATGAATCTACTTTATTCCTAACACATAATTCTATTTAGTTAAAGCAAGCTCAATAATATCAATGTAAAGTAGATGGAGTTTTGCCCCAACGTACACTATGTTTCCCCAGTTACTTGCACTTTCTTAAAATGAAGAAAATATCACAAAATACCATGATAAAATATGTACAAACACGATCAAATATTCTGATTCAAGTTCTTGAAAGAAATATACCCAAACAACAATGTATAATATATCTTCTTGATCATTTTATTTCATTTTGCTTGTAGTATCTTCCTGAGATTAAATTAATGGTGTAGTGAAGGAGAAGAAAGGAATATTAATGAAAAGGAGTCAACTGCATGTGCTGTTTGAGTGACGACCATAGCCGAATAACCACAACTTGAGAGAGACAGAGACTCCCTTATCCATCTATCTCCTCATCTCTTGTGGGTCGACTTTGCCATTTGCAAAGAAGCTCCTCTCTCTCTCTCTCTCTATCTGTGATTAGGTCAGAGCTGACATATAAGTCTAAGGAAAGACTGTACATACAACCGACAGGAAGAAGAAATAAAGAGGGAATAAATAAATATCCATTTGGGACACGTGGTAGGAGGGGGTTGGGCATATAATTTGAGCACCTGGGTGATCACAAATTTGTGTTGGAGGGATTCGGATTAAAATTACATTTCAATTGATCATCGGTCAACTTTATAAGAAATTGTTACACTTGTATATATAGCAAAATGTTAAATATTGATAATTTTTACATTATGTTTCTGGCTTTTAAAATTGAATAGAAGGGAAAAGAAAGAAAAAGACCAAAAAACATATTCAATTAAATTTTCTAGCAAATTCTCGTCTATGAGTTTTTTAGTGAACAAAAATATAAAAGAAAATGATGCAAAAGTAGGCAACTTCTCTTCAAAAACTTGGAAACATTATGAAAACAAAGAATAATTTTTTTATCTTTTTTCTATTCTATCTTAATTTTACTCTATAACAATATTAAAAATCACTTGTAAATTTTTTATTCTTTTATTTTCTAACCATTTTTTCGTCCTTTTGTTTTCAATCAAAAACATAGTGTTAATACATAACAATGCAAAAATTATAGACTTTTAGTGTCGTTTGATATGGCATTTGGGAATTTAATTCATCTGTATCCGGCTCACAAATTTATTTAATTTATAAACACAAAGTTTAAATCTTATTACCAAAATTAGTGTGGAACATTTAGAATACCAGACACATTAAATGCTATCGTCGTAAACATCGAAACAAACATACCCTGAGACCAATGACCACCTCAAACGTAAATTCTTCGAATCTGATCGGTTAAAAAGAGAGAACAGAGATTGAGAGAGACAGGGGGGGGGGGGGGGGGGGGGGGGCGGGGGGAGGTGGGAATAAAATGGTTATGGGAGGTTGAATGAGTGCACATGGGTGAGTGTCATCTTTTCTGGGACCTTTCTTTATAAATAGCAAGTGCAATTTCATTTCTTCACATACTGCAAACTTCACGTGCCCTTAATTTATCTCTTCCTCTGTTCTCTTCTCCTTCTCCCTCTTTGCAAATCTTATCTTCTTGTTTCTCATTTTGATTCTTTCTACCTGTCGAAGGTCGTTGATAAGCAGTTGAAAAGCCCTCTCTATATAAGCCAGAGGTAGTTTTGCTGGTTGGTTGACAAAGAAATTAACCCAATTACTATCAAGATTATATGGAGCAAACAAAAAAGCAAATGGATGGCTCTTCTTCTTCTTCTTCTTCCTTTACGACGGATCTTTTTGGTCCGAAAGACTCTACTCCATCTTCTTCTTCCTCTACTGGACTCTTTGGCTCTGTTTTTGGGCCGACCTCCATGGTATAAATTTCTTTTGTATTTGATCTTTTTCCTACGTGTTAATGGTTATGCTTCTTAATTTCTGGAGAATGTAAAGTTGAAGGATTCAACGTGCTGTCTCATTCACACCCTACGGGCTCAAGTTTTTTACTAGTTTGGTTTTCTTGAAGTTCTACTTTCTTTTTAATTGCTTGCTGATTTTAGGGGCTAGGGAGGGACTCTGGACCAGCAATAAAACAGGATTTTGGAAGTCAATATGGGAATGCCAAAGAGGGAACTCCAGGTGTGTTGCCAAAATTTCTTATATATCATTTGGTCATAAATTATGGGACATTTTTCTTCCGAATCGTTTAAAGAAAAATCATAGTATAAACAACTTTGATCGCCTGTTTTTTTACCCCAACTTTTGGTTTAAATGTAGATTCTAAGACTCAAAGAAGCCATGGTGAAAGTGGTAGCAAAAATAGCAAGGATTGGAGTTGGAGTTACCAACATGAAACAGCAGAACCATGCTATTTCAGCTCATCAATCTACTATGGTGGCCAAGATGTTTATTCTCCAACTGGTCAGACTAAAAACTCTCACCATGCAGTAAGTATACATAAACCATTTCATCAATACGTTAACCAACCAACAATGGAATAATGCATGATGATCATATAATACTATTTTTCTATTTTTCATCAGTACAAGAAAGATGGGGGAGGTGACGATTCTAATGGAAGCAATTCGAACATCGCTTCACGAGGAAATTGGTGGCAGGGTATGTTAATTTGTTGGGGGCGTACTTACTGACAAAGACTATTCTTTTACTTGGGATAAAAGTCATTTTACTCATTTTTTTGTTTCTGCAGGATCCCTATATTACTAAAGCCTTGCAAATTCTCGACCTTGAAATCAAGGTATTTTGTAGGTTTTTACTCCTCAAATGCACATATATCAGCTTCTAATCTCCAAAACCAGTTGACCAAAGTGTATTTGTTAAAAATTATGCAGGTATGGTGATATTATGATCAACTATGTACTACTACTTATGCAACATGCACTGTCAGTACAGAGGAGCCTTGTATTGCCAGGACTTGCAAATTAAAACTTTTTTTCTTCCTTTTACTCTGTATTCTAGCCCTTTTCTTGAATTCTAGTATGTCTGTACCAGTCCTCAGCAAGTCTTGGATATGAGATGATCTTGTTTGATGAGAATTATAACGTTGTTTCCCCTGGGGTTCATAGCTTACACTTGCAGAATCCTGAACACAAAAGGCATGCACAGACAAGTTTTTCTGCTTAAACCAGAATTTGATCTCAAAAAGCTTAACAATCTATCAAAAACCATAACTTTTAAGACTATTCTTTGTAGATAAAGAACAAGTGAATTTATTCCATTTCATTTTGGACTAGTAGTTCAACAATGTCTCAATTCTATCCCATTTGCTCGGTATAGTTTAGTGGTAAAAGTGTGATTCGTTCTAGTAACCCCTTAAATTGTAAATGACCATTCATATTCCGATAAAAATTTTATAAAAAAAGATAGAACTTTCCATGTATTTGTTTCAATGGCCCCAATAACTGAACTATCTGTTGCACCTGAACATACCTTGTAGCTTAAAACAAGTTGCCAGCGTAGTGTTGTTAGCATATTCCAAATAAGTTTGACAGATTAGTTACTAAAGTAAGAATAATCCTTAAGTTGCTCAAGTAGTAGTTATCATATTTAATAAGTTGTATGAACTGAGAATACCCCACAAGCTAATTTACTAAATTGCATGATCTCTACAAAAGTAATCTAAAAGAAAGATTCTACAAATTTAGAAGAATGTAATCTGTGAATTTCTTGATATTCCATTTCAGTACATAAACTAGGATCCATAATATTGATCTAGAAGATCAATATAATAAGACTGGACTAAGATTCTGCTTATAGTCATGGTCATTAAAGGAGCAGCCTGTTAAAGGATAACTTTTGATGGGTCATTTACCAGGAAAAATATAATCATTTGCTGCCAAGAGAACTTGAAAATTATATTTTAAAAGGGATTTGATATGCATAGGTTCTAGACCATCTTACTTTTAACACCAACCAAATTCGCACTTCAAACTATGAATATATCAGAAATATAAAGGCAACTGTAGTATTAAAACACAAGTAACCACCAGTAATTTATTTATCATACACAAGTCTGGATATGACAGCAAAGTCAACAGCTAAATGAACTAGGTGCAATTACAAGACTTTATTATCTGGGATTACAACAGTAGCACACCAACATATCTTACAATAACAAAGTCGCGGCATTCCAATAATATTCATGGCCTTCAATCTCTAAGGCAATGTGTAAGCTGCGAAACAAATTCAAAGGTTTAGGCTTAAGAATTGAAAACAGAGAAACTATATTTAAGCAAATTTGCAAGAATACAAGGGTATGAGTTTGAGAATTTACCTCCGCACTTGTAACCAACTGGGCGATCAGCGATGTTGCAGCGTTTAGGAATGGTTACAGCAACCTCAGGCTTGACTCCAGAGCTCTTAGCAGTATTAGAAAGCATAACGGCACAGAGGCATCGCGGGTTCTGTCCAATTTTCTTGACCTGAAGACAGCAACTGCTGGTAGGTACAGCGTCTTCATCTTGTGCTGCAGATGCACAAGGAGCCAATTTGAAAGCTTCCATATCAGGAGTAGTACTTTTTCCACATTCACCAGCTCCTTCTACTCCATTAAATTCAGCATTAATCCCCAAAACAACAAGAAACCCGAGAATGCATATGTACTTCATTGGAACTTCCATTTACTCGATGCAATGGATGAACACTTCCAACTCCATGGACTTTATATACTGAAAATTAAGGTAGACAATTGCTTGAACAAAACAAAATCTTAGTGGAGGAAGCACAAGAAGAAATCAGCTTTTATATTGCAGCACTTGCTCCAATGTATACGAACAAAAGGGAGTATCTGGCTAGTTGAAGTCTGTCATTTAAGAGTAGTGCTTAGAATCATTACTATTAGTTAGGATACACTTGGAATCCTATTAAGATTTAAAGTTGAATTAGTTGGGATTCAAATCAAGGGAGGAATTGTTAGGATATTTCTCGAATCCTATTCAAAAAAGAATTTCTATTATGGAAAGAAATTGTCCTATTTTTAATAGGAATAGAAAAATTGCGAGTACTCTATAAATAGTCTTATGTTTAGTTGATAAAGTGTAGCAGAATCAAATATCATATAGCATCCTAAGAGTTGAGAGGGGGTATGAGGGATTTTTGGTTTGTGTGAGAGAGAGGGGTTTTGCAACTTTTATATTCTATGTAAAAAGTTGTGTCGTGGTATTCAAGTTTTAGGATATAAAATTTGGAAATAATTTGTAAACTCATTATTATTGTGATAGTGAATGTTCGGCATTTGGCATGTGGTTTTTCTCTTTCAGGTTTTTCCAAATTAAATCTTGTGTTATTTTAACTTTCTTTATTTTATATTGTTTGGTTTGCGTTGACTTAATTCTCAATAAGTGATATCAAGAGCTAGGTTAATTAGATTCAAGATAGAGGAGAATTAGTCGCATTGATATGACAAATAAAGAATAGTGAAGTTTGAAGGAATTGGAGATGTTCGTCATGATGATGATGAACAATAGATTTTGCGCTTATAGAGAATATATTGTAAGACCCCGAATTTTACGAAATATAAAATTTAATTTTTCTTCGTATATATTTTTCCTGAAACAGTAAGTGGTTAAATTAACAAAATTGAAAGTTAAGGATGTTATGTGCAAATTTTATTTTGTCGGATAATATTCGTTTTGTCGGGGAATATTCGGGCCGTACGACGGCGTCGAAATAACTAATTATTGGTGGACCCCACAACGGAATATTTGTCGGATATAGAAAACGACAAAAGCAACCTTTTTAAATAAAAATAGTCAACGGTGTTAACTGTTAAAATACCGGTGATAAAAGAATAGTAGCATACGGTAATTTATGGTATTTCAGTGTAGCACGCGGTATTCTACAGTAGCACACGGTATTGCACAGTATCTCATATTATTGGTCTGATAATTGACACTGTAACTGTTGCCCATCATTTCATCAATAATTGTCACTGCATAATACTTTATGTTATTAATTCAATAATTGTTGCTACACAGTATTTTGCATTATTGTTACTACACGACATGTTGCATTATTAAACCAATAATTGTCATAGTAACAAATGCATAGTAATTCATATTATTGATCTGATAATTGACACAGTAGTCGTTGCATTATTTTGAATTATTGTTATCACTGTGGTAGAATTATTTTAGTTGTCATATTACTAATTGGTATTTTTATATTTGTTTTATTAAGAAAAAATAATATTATTATTTTTCAAAAATTACTATTCACTCCCGGAGTTTACTATTCATTCCCGGAAAAGTTACTATTCACTGACGAAAGTTACTGTTCATCTCGGGAAAGTCACTGTTCATCTGCCGACAAAAGTCACTGTTCATTACTGTTCACTTTTTGAAAATTTTAAAGTTACTGTGCAAGTATTGAAATTTTTTAAAAAAACGTTTGCGCAACCGGGGGGTAGGCGCAACCCCCCCAATTTTTCCTTCCCCGGCGTGCTACGCATAGTAACTTCATTTGCTATAAATAGGCCCCTTCGCTGAATAAGAAAATCATATCTAAAATACATAAAATTTTCTATAAGTTTATTGTGAGGGAATTTTGAGCACAGTAAGGTTATTTTGAGAGTTTGAAAGCCAAAAGGAGTGCGGAAATTTTTCAAGTAAGTCTTTTATTAAAGAGTAGTAATTTTATAAATTTCTATTTTTCACGGTATTCACAAATCTTCCCTTAGAAGACTCTTCTTTGAGAAGATTCATTTTTAAAAACTTTATTTGAAAGATTTATTTTGGAATATTATTTTAAAAAAACTATTTTAAAGTAGTTATATTATACTACAAAAATTATGTTAAATATATATAATTTTGATAGTTCATATTATACGAGTTATCATACACTTTGAAATTTATATGTGATAATTACTAATTTTATTATAAATATATAGGTTGATCAACCTCATTTAAATCAATATCCAGTCACGTGTTAAGGTAAGAAATATTATTCTTTTCACACTCTTAAATTTATTACGGTAAGGAATACCATTCATTTCAAACTCTTAAATTTACTGTGGTAAGGAATGTCATTTTCTTTCATACTCTTAAACTTACAACGGTAAGGGATGTCATTTTCTTTCATACTCTTAAACTTACTACTGTAAGGAATGTCATTTTTATTGGAATATCATCTTCTTTCATATTCTATTATTTAAACTTACTATGGAATGGATTATCATTCTTTGATTCTCGAAAATAATATTGTTTCTTTCTTGTGCCATTTATTTTCATGTATTAAATTGTGGGAATAACCTTACGGCGCGGATTACCGCCTGTTGGTGAATAACATTTTTTATTCATTCCTTATTAATCTCTGAGAATAACCTTACGGCGCGGATTACCGCATGTTTGGTGAATAACTCTTCGTATTCAAATTTTATTGAGGGAATAACCGTACTGTGCGGACTACCGCTTGTCGGTGAATAACCCTTTTTATTTGTCTCGTGTGGAAATGATTTGTCTACACAAATTATCACATGACACTATTGTAAGACCCCGAATTTTATGAAATATAAAATTTATTTTTCTTCATATATATTTTCATGAAACAGTAAGTGGTTGAATTGATAAAGTTAAAAGTTAAGGATGTTATGTGTAAATTATATCATGTCGGACAATATTCTTTTGGTCGGGGAATATTCGTTCTGTCGGGGAATGTTCGTACGACGGCGCCGTACGAACCAATCATTGGTGGACCCCACAAAGGTGGACCCTACAAAGAATAATTGTCGGATATAGAAAATGACATAAACAATTTTTAAAATGGTCAATGGTACTATTACTTTTAATTGTTAAAATATCCGGTGGTAAAAGAATAGTAATATACGGTATTACAAGTAACATACGGTATTGCACAGTAGCACACGGTATTGCACAGTAGCACACGGCATTGCACAGTGTTTCGTATTATTAAACTGATAAAGTGGTTATCGTACAATATTTGACTTTATTGTCACATGCACAATAATTCATGTTATTAAATTGATAATTGTCACAGTAGCATATGCACAGTAATTCACATTATTGAATCAATAATTGTCATAACACAGTAACGTAATCTTTCTTTTGCATACTTTCTGCATTATTGTTATCTCTATTATGGTATTATTTAAACAGTTGTATTTCATTAATTAATTGACTTGATATCTAACTCAGAAAGCCAACTACACTGTATTTATAACAATTAGTCATAATAATAAATAAGTGTGAATTATTGTTGAATAATTGAATTGATAAAGTTATTTGTTTATAATATAAAGTTAGGTGATATAAAATGAATGGTATAGATTAAAGATAATATAGAATTTAAAATGGATGGTGTAGATTAAAAGATGATCTTTAAATAAATGGTTTAGATTAAGGAAATCTTAAAAGATGAAATGAATGGTATAGATTAAAGATAATATAGAATTTGAAATGGATGATGTAGATTAAAAGATAATAATTAAATGAATGGTTTATCTTAAAAGATGAAATGAATGGTATGGATTAAACATTATCTTGAAATAACGGTTTGGATTAAATTAGGAAATCTTGGTTATGATAAGATTTTTGGCTATAAATAGAGGCCTTAACTTAAGGATTTTTCATAAACTTCCTTACTTGTTCTTTCTTTCTCTCTCTAAATACTTCTTGTGAAAGTTTTCTCTAAGTGTGCTTAAGTCATCTTGAGTATTTGTGAAGATTTATAAGTGTACGTGTACTGTTCAAGTTAATCAACCTCATTTAAATCAATATCCAGTCACGTGTTAAGGTAAAGGATTATCATTATTTGATTCTCGAAAATAATATCGTTTCTTTCTTACTCATAAGATATGTCATTTATTTCCATGTATTAATTTATGGGAATAACCTTACAGCGCGGATTTCCGCCTGTTGGTGAATAACCTTTCGTATTCATTCCTTATTAATCTCTGAGAATAACCTTACGGTGCGGATTATCGCCTGTTTGGTGAATGACTCTTCGTATTCAATTTTTATTAAATTGTGGGAATAACCTTACGGTGCGGATTATCGCCTGTTGGTGAATAACCTTTCGTATTCATTCCTTATTAATCTCTGAGAATAACCTGACTACGCGGATTACCGCATGTTTGGTGAATTACTCTTTGTATTCATTTCTTATTTGTCTCTTGTGGAAATAATTTGTTTACACGAATTATCACATGACACTTTTATTGCATATTCGTTTATAATATCATTTTCTTTCATATTCGTAAGTGATATTATTTTCCTTTATACTCATAAGGGATACCATCTTTTTCATCTTCCATTATTCAAACTTACTATGGTAAGGGATATTAATTTCCTTCACATTTTGTTAATCAAACCTGCTACGGTAAGGGATATTATTTTCTTTCATACACCTAAATCGAAACTTATTATGGAACTATTGCTTCTATAATTCCTGAAAATATTATATGTTCCATAATAGTTGCACTTCATCATTTCAATTGAACCATCCTATTTACGTGGACATTTCTATTGAACTGTAACCGTTATTCTGAACTGTGGATCTTGAATATCATTTTTAAATTTCACTCCACATCATGTTGACAATTTGGACATTATTTGAATATGTACAAAGTAAACTTCTTATACTTATTGTTTATCCTGTTTCTTCTGTTCATCATTTATATCATTCTAATCATCCAAA
Organism: Hedera helix; assembly: GCA_947179155.2. Taxonomy (NCBI): domain Eukaryota; kingdom Viridiplantae; phylum Streptophyta; class Magnoliopsida; order Apiales; family Araliaceae; genus Hedera; species Hedera helix. The sequence goes on from OX359285.1 coordinate 24,786,937, forward strand.
TTCAAGTTGTTGTGAATATCTGTGGCCGGGGGCACAGATGCGATATAATTGTTGAACAGATGATAGGTTAAAGGCGATATAATAGGTTAAAGGCGATACATCTGTTCGGTGTCTTTTATGGCACGTGGTGAATGTTCTCTTTGGCCGTAGTGCAAAGATGAACTGTTGTTTGGTATGATTATGACCAAAGGCTGAATCTGGTATAATCATGACCGTTGGTGTTATATTGAATGTCTTTGGCCCGTAGTGCAAAGATGAACTGTTGATCTGCATGATTATGATCAGGAACTGTGAATTTGTATTATCTTGACTAATGGTATTTCAGATGATAAAAGTTGATGATATTTTTACTAAAAAGAGAAGCGACTGGACACCATAATCTGCATTATTCTTCTAATAGATTGCTCATTCCGCTGCTATTATTGATCTGAACATTGTTTAAGAATTTAACTGCAGTTTTTGATACAAACCTTGTAGTCTATTGTATTCTATCAAGAACTCAACTGTTGAAGGCTAACGATAATTTACTTGTCATTATTTTAGTCATGATATTCTTTACTGGGCTATTTGAGCTCACCCTTTCTTTTGTTCCATTGTTTTTCAGAAAATGAGAGAGTAGCCGGGTCTAGCAAGGGAATGGAGTGACGGTCCGAATGATAGCTATTGTAGTCTTCACATGTTGTATATAGTGTGACAATAATTATGAAGACTTAGTTGTGTATTATTATACACTGTATTGTTGAACGTTATTCTATCTTGTAATAATTTTGTTGTAGTCTTTTGACGACTCAAGTTGGGCTGTATGAGCCTAGATTTGGGGGCGTCACAGTTGGCATCAGAGCTTAGGGATATGGTCTTTAATGGAGATCTGGGGTTAGAACTAGGAGGGGAGAGATGAATAGAATTAATCACTAGTGTGTCCTACCTAAATTAGATTTTGTTATCTAATGAATCGATTTGAATGTAGGAACATGAAGAGATGAGTCGGTTTGTTTGAACTAACAATTATTTTGTGACAACAGTTTAATATGGCGTCTGGAAATCAAGAGGTTAACTATGGAATGCCTGAAGCGAATGTAGCCGAGAATCAAGAGGCCCCAAACAATCATCCTGCCAACTCAGGAAATAATGTTCCTGATAACATGATGAACGATGGATTCTTTAGGAATTTCATGCAGTTCATACAGAATCAAGCAAGAGGAAATCCAGTCAATAATAACGGTAGAAACGCTGGTAATTTGAGGATGGTCACTGTCAAGCAATTTAAAGAATTGGGACCACCTGAATTCCACGGAAAGCCTGACCTACTCAAAGCGGAGGCATTGCTGAAGCAGACGACAAAAATACTTGATGTCTTACAATGCGCTGATGATCAAAAGGTGCCATTTGCCACTTTTATGTTACGAGGTGAGGCGGACCATTGGTGGGAAGCGGTAAAACGTATCCAACCTTCAGCACTCGAAATGTCTTGGACAGAATTCGAAGAACTGTTTAACGAGAAGTATTTCCCAGAAAGCATCCGCCATATGAAAGAGGTGGAATTCATTAAGCTGGAGCAGGGAAACATGACAATCTCCCAATATGAAGCTAAGTTCGCCGAGTTATCTCGTTTTGCCACCCATCTAGTGGATGACGAAGCACGAATGAGTCGGATGTTCCTAAGAGGTTTGAGACTCAAAATTCGTCAACAACTTAGCTCTCATAAATTCAGTTTGTATTCAGATGTTGTGGATAGGGCTCAAATGGTGGAGCAAACAGATGAAACATTGCAGCCAAGAGTTAATGATCAGCATAGAGAAAGGAATGACAACAACCACAGGAACGAGAACCATCGAGGAGGTAACCAACACTTCGATGGTAATTCCACATCAAATAACAGAAGAGGAGAATCCAGTGGGAACAATTTCAAAAGAAAGAGATTCCATAATAATTATGGAAGGGCACCAGCACCAGTACCAGCACCGACCCCAGTTTCAAGGGGAGAAGATCGACCACCAGTGAGATGCTATAGGTGTGGTCAGGAAGGTCACATCAGCCCAAACTGTACACAGCAGTCCAAAAAGTGTTACAGCTGTGGGAAAGAGGGTCATCTTGCGCGGTTTTGTCCTGCCACAAAATCAAGTCCAGCTGCAATGATGATACCAAAAGCTAGCGCGGATAAGGGAAAATCTGTAGTTCAAGGGAGAGCTTTTGTTGTGACATCCCAAATGGCACGAAACTCGAACGAGGTGATAACCGGTAAGCTATTCATAAATTCTCGTGAAGTCTACGCTTTGTTAGATACTGGCTCTACCCATTCTTTTATCTCACCTGCATGTGCTCAGCGTTTAAACTTAACTCCTGAAAATTTGGACTTTGACTTATCAGTTGAAACCTCATTAGGAGAAATGACCATTACATCTACTGTCTATAAATCTTGCCTAGTTCAAATCAACAACCTCACATTACCTGTTGACCTTATTTCTTTGGAGATGCATGAATTTGATGTGATTTTAGGAATTGATTGGTTGACTACCCATCATGCTCAAATTGATTGTTTTCATAAGATTATTAGTTTTCATATTCCTAATCAACCTGTCATGCAAATTCAAGCAACTAAACCATTGAAATCTATAACTGTTATTTCTAGCCATAAAGCCATTCGTTTATTGAAAAACGGATGTCAAGCCTTTTTAGCTCATGTCACTGATTTGAACAAAAATACGTCAAACTTGAATGATATTCCCATTGTTAATGAGTTTCCTGACGTTTTTCCTGAAGAACTTGAAATATAAGTAGACACACTTAGAAGGGGGGGTTGAATAAGTGTGGAGTAAAACTATGTCCAATTTTTGTGATTTAATAAAACAGCAGGTAAAACAGTTTGCTGAAAGCTGATTTCAGGTTGCTGATTTCGAAACTGTTTTAAACTGCCAATGTAATGATGTGATAAGATAATTATTTTGCTTGAATTAAATGAAGGCCTGAGTTGAAATGAATATTTTTCTCATAAAATATATATGTTAAAGTATTCAAAATGTGTATTACAATTCAAAATTGAAAGATGCAATGAACGAATAAAATCAAACAATCAACCACATGAACACACGAGATTTTTACGTGGTTCGGCCCCTAACATCTACTCTAGTGGCCTACTCCACGTCCAATACCAACTAGTATTGGAGACTCCTTTATTATTCAACTTGGTTTACAAACAAAACCCCTTTACAACTCAAGTTATCAAAACCTTTGAGGACTTTTCCTCCCGAGCACTTTTGCTCACTTTGTGCAAACCTGTGCACCCCTTGAGTACCTCTACTCACCGAGCTCCTAAGCTCACCTGTAACTTGATTGTAAAGATCCTAACCCAACTTGGATTAGATACCCGAAAGACTTTGAGATTAATATAAAATAATCACAAGATAAACTATGATCAAAGCAATAATTATATCACAATTCAAAGCTCAATTTTATATGCAATGATCAATATGAAAAGTAAAGATATCACCGATTTAAGCTCCGAATAGTAAAGCTGTTTGCAGTTTATTTTACAATAAAAACGCAGCTTGTAGTATGCTTCACGACAAATGTTTCTTGCCAAGAATATGTGAAGAAATGAAGATTTTAGAATGAATATATTGCTTTTTATCTTGCTTGGTATCTTCTCCCTTTTTCTAAGCCACGGCAAAGGTGTATATATAATATATAGAATTATAGCCGTTGGAAACTCTTAGGAGGATTTCTTGGGTAATAAAAGTTCACTTTGATAGACCCACTTAATTAGTTATCATGCCATGCAAGTAATTAGCAAATCAAGTATCCACCCATATACAGATTATAGCCGTTGACAAATCACATGCAATAAAGAATGATATGAAAGCCAATAAAGCAACAACCGGGAGAAATTTGAATTTCCAAGATATTAAATCCACATGATTTTCTCCTTTCCAAATATATATATATATATATATGAGCATATTTCCATCCCATTTAGGAATCCCTTACAGAATATATATGTATAGAATAACGATTAACATATTTTTAGCCCATGAAGGATTCCTTAAAAAATACCAACTCATAATGGGTTAAGATATTTTTAGATAAGATTAGATTCCGTTGAGTAACTAGCAATCACTCAATAACTATTTAATCCATTAGCTCACAATATGTCTAATATGGAAAGAGATTAAATTTAAAATCATTACATGCAATCAAGAAGGATATAAAGTAAATAAACAATTGCCCAAACATAGTACCGTTACTTTTTCATTCATTAACTTTTTTAGCATGATGATTGCTTTCCTAATTAATTAAATATCTTTGATTGACTCCATCAATAAAGTAATCACATAAAGCTCAAGCATATTACCGTTAGCTTTTTCATTCACCAACTTTTTAGCTAACAAGAGAAACATGATGATTACTTTCTAAATGATTAAATATAAAGGTTCACATGGAAAGATTATATAATTAATTAGTCTCATATCTATTTAGCCCAAACAACTATCCATGCATGGAAATGGTTATATTATTATTATAGTAAATCAATCACCATATTAACTCCATGATACATGCACGTATGGACAAAAAATGATTCACTTAAATGATTCACTTTCCTTGCACGGTGGGTAGCTAAAAGAAGCTAATTATTCAATAGTTAAAGTTCACCATTATGGAATCAATTAATTATGGTAATGGACAAACTTAACTTTTCAAAATTAGACATGATTACTAAATATTTTGAACCTCATTAATTTTGAAAACCCAATTAGTTGTTTCCATATTTAATTAATTACTTCCATGATTACCCAAATAATATAATTAATTGAATTGAAGATATAGAAATAAATTTGCTCAATTAATCAAGATAATTATGGAAAGTCAAATTAATAGAAATCTCAATTCCAAAATTTAAGGTAATAGATTTTATATAGAAAGTATCTATTAAAATCTATTTTCACATTAACTCTTCTAATTATTGGAATGACTAATTAATTTGCTTTTCAACTTTTCAAAATTGATTTGATAGATATATATATTATATACCCCAATCAATTATGAAAATATAGAAATTGATTTGTTCAATCAATTAACTAATTTATGGAAGGCTCAAACAATTAAAATATTATGGAAAGCTTAAATTAATAAAGAACAACCCACAATTATTGTTTCCATAAATAGATCCCATTTTATCCAAAATAATTGATTTAAAAGATAACTATGTTAATTAGCTCAATCAATTATTATGAAAATCTTAACTAATATAAATTAGCTCATTTAATTATGTGAAAAGAATTAATAATTAGCCTTACAAAATAAGATATTATTTTCTTTTTAAACCAAGTTAATTTTGAAAGCTTAATTAATTATTTTCATAAGTATTAATTAATTACACTTATGAATATGTCCATGCAATGCAATCCTAGAGCTTTGATTGAAATATAACTCAATGCTAAGATCTTACATGGAATCCTAGAGGCCCAATGAGATCTTCAAGATATTCTATCCAGTAGCTTCTTAAAATTCTGTAGAATAAATCCAGCTTGCAATTCAACTTGCTGCATGACAGTACTTTGTCATTCCTAATCCAGTTTAGTTCTCCAGCTTGCTGTATTGATACACATTCATGTTCTTGATCTAGCTTTGCTAATCGGTTAGCTGCATTGCACATTTGAACCTGCTGCATATATCTAATATACAATTTCAAGGGTTTTAGTACATAAAGATAAAGTCATCATCAAAACCAAAGAACGGAATGTGACCAAGTCAACAGAACTTCCTGGCTTACCCCCAAACCGTGAAATTGAATTTTGTATTGATCTTGAACCCGGTACCAAACCCATTTCCAAAGCTCCATACCGAATGGCTCCCATTGAACTTCAAGAGTTAAAAGTCCAACTACAGGAATTGTTGGATACCGGTTTCATTCGTCCGAGTGCATCACCTTGGGGTGCTCCTGTTCTATTTGTGAAGAAGAAAGACGGGAGTATGAGATTGTGCATTGACTACCGAGAATTGAACCATGTCACCATCAAAAACAGGTACCCGTTGCCTCGGATCGATGACATGTTTGATCAATTACAAGGTGCTCAACATTTTTCAAAGATTGATCTCCGTTCTGGATATCATCAGTTAAAGGTTAAAGCTGAGGACATTCCAAAGACGGCTTTCAGAACTCGTTATGGGCATTATGAGTTTTTAGTCATGCCTTTTGGACTAACCAATGCTCCTGCAGCTTTCATGGACATGATGAACCGAATATTCAATGAATATTTGGATCATTTTGTGGTTGTCTTTATTGATGACATCCTCATATACTCCAAGAATCGCGAGGATCATGAACAACACCTGAGATTGATACTCCAAAAGCTCCGTGAGAATAAATTATATGCCAAGTTGAAGAAATATGAGTTCTGGCTTGAGGAAGTCACGTTTCTTGGGCATGTGATTTCTAGTCAAGGAATATCAGTCGATCCTGCGAAGATTGAAACGATACTAAATTGGGAACAACCCAAGACAGTAACCGAAGTCCGAAGTTTTCTGGGCCTAGCTGGTTATTATCGGAGATTCGTAGAAGGATTTTCTCGAATCGCCACTCCATTAACTCAGCTGACTCGGAAAAGTACAAAATTCGTATGGAACGAGGAATGTGAGAAAAGTTTTCAAGAACTCAAGAAGATACTTATTTCAGCTCCTGTTCTGACCATACCATCAGGATCAGGAGAATTTGTTATCTACAGCGATGCTTCAGGCAAAGGTCTAGGCTGTGTCCTTATGCAACATGGAAAGGTTATAGCCTATGCCTCTCGACAACTCAAAGATTATGAGAAAAATTATCCTACTCATGATCTAGAGTTGGCAGCAGTCGTTTTCGCATTGAAGATCTGGAGACACTACTTGTACGGAGAAAATGTGGATATCTATACGGATCATAAAAGTCTCAAGTATTTTTTCACCCAGAAGGAACTCAACATGCGACAACGACGTTGGCTTGAGCTGTTGAAGGATTATGACCACACAATCCAGTATCACCCGGGAAAGGCGAACGTTGTAGCTGACGCTTTGAGCAGAAGATCTTATGCGAGTATAAGTGCACTGCTGACAACACAAAAGTGTATTTTGTACGACTTGCAAAAGATGGAGATAGAGCTAAAGACACCAGGTACCCACTCGAAGATTGCTCACGTGCGAGTAGAACCGGCTTTAATCGATAAAATTAAAGCTGCTCAAGCTACCGATCCGGAACTGATAAACATGATAAAGAAAGTACAAGAAGGTGCCATTTCCGAAGCAAGAATCGACGAGAAAGGAATACTTCGAGTCAACTCTCGACTCTGTGTTCCTAACGATCCTGAATTGAAGCATAAAATCATGATGGAGGCACACAACACGCCGTTTGCAATCCACCCAGGAGGTACCAAGATGTATCGAGATCTTCGACATACATTTTGGTGGAACAATATGAAAAGAGAGATTGCAGAATTTATCTCAAGGTGCCTAACTTGTCAACGTGTCAAGGCAGAGCATCAAGTACCTAAGGGCCCATTACAACCACTTGAGGTTCCTGAATGGAAGTGGGAACACATCAATATGGATTTCGTGACGGGTCTTCCCAAAGTTTCTCAAGGCTTAGATGCAATTTGGGTCATCGTAGATAGATTGACCAAATCCGCTCATTTCTTGCCTATACGAGAAAACTTTTCAATTGAACGTCTTGCCGTGATGTACATAAATGAGATCGTGAGATTGCATGGCATGCCAGTTTCCATAGTTTCTGATCGAGATCCCAGATTCACTTCACGCTTTTGGATCAGTCTACAAAAAGCTATGGGCACTGAACTACGTTTTAGTTCTGCATACCATCCTCAAACGGACGGACAATCGGAAAGGACGATCCAGACCCTCGAAGATCTTTTGAGACTTTGTGTATTAGACTTCAAAGGAAGTTGGGATAAGTACTTGCCATTGGTGGAATTTTCTTACAACAACAGTTACCAAGCAAGCATAGACATGGCTCCATTCGAGGCTTTGTATGGAAGGAAGTGCCGCTCTCCAGTATGTTGGAATGAGGTAGGAGAAGCAAAATTGTTGGGACCCGAGTTGGTACGCTTGACAACAGAAAAGATCCAAATGATCCGACAACGAATACAGACCGCACAAGAACGACAAAAGAGTTATGCTGATCTTCATCGGAGAGACGAAAGTTTCAACGTCGGAGATCATGTATTCTTACGTGTTTCTCCATGGAAAGGGGTTACGAGATTCGGAAAGAGAGGAAAGCTCAACCCTCGATTTATTGGCCCATTTGAAATCCTCGATCGAATAGGAACCGTAGCCTACAGACTAGCCCTACCACCAAGTATGTCTCGCATCCATAACGTTTTTCACATATCTATGTTACGTAAATATGTGAAGGACCCAAACCACGTCATTGAGTTAGAACCAGACGTTATAGCAGAGGATTTAACGTACGAGGAGGTACCTGTTAAGATCCTAGATAAGAAGGAGCAGATCCTACGCTCAAAGGTTATACCTCAAGTTAAGGTTTTATGGAGGAACCAAGATACTGAGGAAATGACTTGGGAGCTAGAGTCTGAAATGAAATCTAAGTATCCTTACCTCTTCGATATGCCAGGTACGTCAATTTCGGGGACAAAATTTCATAAGGAGGGGAGGTTGTAAGACCCCGAATTTTATGAAATATAAAATTTATTTTTCTTCATATATATTTTCATGAAACAGTAAGTGGTTGAATTGATAAAGTTAAAAGTTAAGGATGTTATGTGTAAATTATATCATGTCGGACAATATTCTTTTGGTCGGGGAATATTCGTTCTGTCGGGGAATGTTCGTACGACGGCGCCGTACGAACCAATCATTGGTGGACCCCACAAAGGTGGACCCTACAAAGAATAATTGTCGGATATAGAAAATGACATAAACAATTTTTAAAATGGTCAATGGTACTATTACTTTTAATTGTTAAAATATCCGGTGGTAAAAGAATAGTAATATACGGTATTACAAGTAACATACGGTATTGCACAGTAGCACACGGTATTGCACAGTAGCACACGGCATTGCACAGTGTTTCGTATTATTAAACTGATAAAGTGGTTATCGTACAATATTTGACTTTATTGTCACATGCACAATAATTCATGTTATTAAATTGATAATTGTCACAGTAGCATATGCACAGTAATTCACATTATTGAATCAATAATTGTCATAACACAGTAACGTAATCTTTCTTTTGCATACTTTCTGCATTATTGTTATCTCTATTATGGTATTATTTAAACAGTTGTATTTCATTAATTAATTGACTTGATATCTAACTCAGAAAGCCAACTACACTGTATTTATAACAATTAGTCATAATAATAAATAAGTGTGAATTATTGTTGAATAATTGAATTGATAAAGTTATTTGTTTATAATATAAAGTTAGGTGATATAAAATGAATGGTATAGATTAAAGATAATATAGAATTTAAAATGGATGGTGTAGATTAAAAGATGATCTTTAAATAAATGGTTTAGATTAAGGAAATCTTAAAAGATGAAATGAATGGTATAGATTAAAGATAATATAGAATTTGAAATGGATGATGTAGATTAAAAGATAATAATTAAATGAATGGTTTATCTTAAAAGATGAAATGAATGGTATGGATTAAACATTATCTTGAAATAACGGTTTGGATTAAATTAGGAAATCTTGGTTATGATAAGATTTTTGGCTATAAATAGAGGCCTTAACTTAAGGATTTTTCATAAACTTCCTTACTTGTTCTTTCTTTCTCTCTCTAAATACTTCTTGTGAAAGTTTTCTCTAAGTGTGCTTAAGTCATCTTGAGTATTTGTGAAGATTTATAAGTGTACGTGTACTGTTCAAGTTAATCAACCTCATTTAAATCAATATCCAGTCACGTGTTAAGGTAAAGGATTATCATTATTTGATTCTCGAAAATAATATCGTTTCTTTCTTACTCATAAGATATGTCATTTATTTCCATGTATTAATTTATGGGAATAACCTTACAGCGCGGATTTCCGCCTGTTGGTGAATAACCTTTCGTATTCATTCCTTATTAATCTCTGAGAATAACCTTACGGTGCGGATTATCGCCTGTTTGGTGAATGACTCTTCGTATTCAATTTTTATTAAATTGTGGGAATAACCTTACGGTGCGGATTATCGCCTGTTGGTGAATAACCTTTCGTATTCATTCCTTATTAATCTCTGAGAATAACCTGACTACGCGGATTACCGCATGTTTGGTGAATTACTCTTTGTATTCATTTCTTATTTGTCTCTTGTGGAAATAATTTGTTTACACGAATTATCACATGACACTTTTATTGCATATTCATTTATAATATCATTTTCTTTCATATTCGTAAGTGATATTATTTTCCTTTATACTCATAAGGGATACCATCTTTTTCATCTTCCATTATTCAAACTTACTATGGTAAGGGATATTAATTTCCTTCACATTTTGTTAATCAAACCTGCTACGGTAAGGGATATTATTTTCTTTCATACACCTGAATCGAAACTTATTATGGAACTATTGCTTCTATAATTCCTGAAAATATTATATGTTCCATAATAGTTGCACTTCATCATTTCAATTGAACCATCCTATTTACGTGGACCTTTCTATTGAACTGTAACCGTTATTCTGAACTGTGGATTTTGAATATCATTTTTAAATTTCACTCCACATCATGTTGACAATTTGGACATTATTTGAATCTGTACAAAGTAAACTTCTTATACTTATTGTTTATCCTGTTTCTTCTGTTCATCATTTATATCATTCTAATCATCCAAATTCAAGTTGTTGTGAATATCTGTGGCCGGGGGCACAGATGCGATATAATTGTTGAACAGATGATAGGTTAAAGGCGATATAATAGGTTAAAGGCGATACATCTGTTCGGTGTCTTTTATGGCACGTGGTGAATGTTCTCTTTGGCCGTAGTGCAAAGATGAACTGTTGTTTGGTATGATTATGACCAAAGGCTGAATCTGGTATAATCATGACCGTTGGTGTTATATTGAATGTCTTTGGCCCGTAGTGCAAAGATGAACTGTTGATCTGCATGATTATGATCAGGAACTGTGAATTTGTATTATCTTGACTAATGGTATTTCAGATGATAAAAGTTGATGATATTTTTACTAAAAAGAGAAGCGAGTGGACACCATAGTCTGCATTATTCTTCTAATAGATTGCTCATTCCGCTGCTATTATTGATCTAAACATTGTTTAAGAATTTAACTGCAGTTTTTGATACAAACCTTGTAGTCTATTGTATTCTATCAAGAACTCAACTGTTGAAGGCTAACGATAATTTACTTGTCATTATCTTAGTCATGATATTCTTTACTGGGCTATTTGAGCTCACCCTTTCTTTTGTTCCATTGTTTTTCAGAAAATGAGAGAGTAGCCGGGTCTAGCAAGGGAATGGAGTGACGGTCCGAGTGATAGCTATTGTAGTCTTCACATGTTGTATATAGTGTGACAATAATTATGAAGACTTAGTTGTGTATTACTATACACTGTATTGTTGAACGTTATTCTATCTTGTAATAATTTTGTTGTAGTCTTTTGACGACTCAAGTTTGGGCTGTATGAGCCTAGATTTGGGGGCGTCACAACTATTATTCCATATTCATTTGTAATATCATTATCTTTCATATTCGTAAATGTTATTATTCTTTATACTCATAAGGGATACCATCTTTTTCATCTTCCATTATTCAAACTTACTATGGTAAGGGATATTAATTTTCTTCACCTTTTGTTAATCAAACCTGCTACGGTAAGTGATATTATTTTCTTTCATACTCCTAAATCGAAACTTATTATGAAATTATTGCTTCTATAATTCCTGAAAATATTATATGTTCCATAATAGTTGAACTTCATTATTTCAACTGAACCTTCCTATTTTTTGAACCTTTCTATTGAACTGTAACCGTTATTCTGAACTGTGGATCTTGAATATCATTTTTAAATTTCACTCCACATCATGTTGACAATTTGGACATTATTTGAATCTGCACAAAGTAAACTTTCGATATTTATTGTTTATCCTATTTCTTCTGTTCATCAATTGTATCACTATCATTTGAACTAATCTTCAAGAATCAAGCTGTTGTGAATATCTGTGGCCGGGGGCACAGATGTGATATATTTGTTGAACAGATGATAGGTTAAAGGCGATATAATAGGTTAAAGGCGATACATCTGTTCGGTGTCTTTTATGGCACGTGGTGAAAGTTCTCTTTGGCCCGTAGTGCATAGATGAACTGTTGTTTGGTATGATTATGACCAAAGGCTGAATCTGGTATAATCACGACCGTTGGTATTATATTGAAAGTTCTCTTTGGCCCGTAGTGCATAGATGAACTATTGTTTGGTATGATTATGACCAAAGGCTGAATCTGGTATAATCATGACCGTTGGTGCTATATTGAATATCTTTGGCCCGTAGTGCAAAGATGAACTGTTGATTTGCATGATTATGACCAGGAACTGTGATTTGTATTATCATGACTAATAATATTTCAGATGATAAAAGTTGATGATGTTTTTCCTAAAAAGAGAAGCGAGTGGACATTATATCTGCATTATTCTTCTAATAGATTGTTCATTCCGCTGCTATTATTGATCTGAACATTGTTCAAGAATTTAACTGTTGTTTCTGATATAAACCTTGTAGTCTGTTGTATTCTACTGTTGAAGGCTAATGATAATTTATTCGTCATTATCTTAGTCATGATATTTCTTACTGGACTATTTGAGCTCACCCTTTCTTTTGTTCAATTGTTTTTCAACAGGAGATGAAAACGTAACGGGGTCTAGCCGGGGGATGGAGTGAGAGTCCGAGAAACAGCTATCGTAGTTTTCACGTATTGTAAAATAATGTGGCAATAATAGTGAAGACTTAGTTTTGTATTATTATACACTGTATTATTGTACGTTGTGCTTTGTTGTAATAATTTTGTTGTAGTCTTTTGACGACTCAAGTTTGGGCTATGTGGGCCTAGATTTGGGGGCGTCACATATGTCACCGTTGCATTCGCCAGATGTTGAACACAATAGAGATGCTGACGAAGATGAAGATAATGTGGATGGATGTGAGTGGCGCCAATGATGTGCATATTACAGATAGTACGGATGTTAAATGGTGTGAATGATGGTGACGACTACGACAACAGTAATAGAGATGAAGTTAAAGTGTTTAAAGATTTGAGTCGAAGGAGAAATTGTTATGATACTCCTCAAATAATATTCAGACATGAAGTTAAAGTAGTTGGGGATTCGAGTTGTGGGAGTGTAGCACAAACCAAATGTCAAGTAACATCCTAAAAGTTGAGAGATGGTGTGAGGTGGTTTTTGTTTTATGTAAAGGAGAGGATTTTTGCAACTTTTATATTCCGTACAAAAAAATTGTATTGTAAAAAGGAAGATTTTGCAACTTTTAATCCGTACAAAAAGTTGTGTCGTGGTATTATATAACCTCAAATTTTAGGGTATAAAAATTGGGAGGAATTTGTAAGCGAGATTTAGAGTTTGGCATGTAATCTTTCATTTTAGAGTTTTTCACATTAAATTTTATATTTCTTTAGCTCTCTTTATTTTATATTATTTGATTTGTGTCGACTTAATCCCAACAAACATGATCTTTTCATCCTCAAATGAAACATTTTCAAAGTTTACAAAGCTATTTCAATCTTCCTCTCTAGAACCTCAGCTCTCAGCTCACCAACCCCTAGGGGTGAAAATTGGTCCGAATTACTCGGTACTCGACTCGGATTCGATCCGAGAATATGATCCGGGACTCGGATTCGATAGACATCCGAGTCGAATATGAGCCAAGCTCGTTTATGGGATTATAAGACTGAACTCGAATGTGAGCAACACACCGTTTGCTCGTTTTAAGGTTCGAGTACACTGTCTTCATCTGATCCATACTCGATAAACCCTACTCGTTTAGGGTTCGATGTATGAGATTGGATAAATGTAATAATGTTACTAGAAATTGTATTATAGTATAATTAATATTATAAATTTATCATTGTAATTTTTGTAACACATGTATTTTTATATATAAATGAAATTGAAGTTTTTCTAAGTTTTCATTTTTATGTCTCATTTTCGTGTGATCCAACTCAGATTCGAGCTCGAATAAAGGCTCGCGAATTACTCGTTGTGAAAACGAGTCGAGTAACTTCGAGCCGAGTAGTATCGAATAATTCATCGAGTCGAACTTGAGCAGTCTTGAAAATTATCATTTCGAATTCGAGTCGAACCTAAATACAAATTTTCTAATCTGAGTGAAACTTGAACATCAGAATGTTCAGATCGACTCGGGATTATTTTCATCCCTACCAACCCCACCGACATCAAATTTTAATGCGCCCATTTGAATTAGACAATCACCGTGGGGAACAGTTTAATTATTATACTAGCCCACCTGGTGACCAATAAAACACTGTACAAGAAAGCGTGACAAATCATGACACCACTGGGAGATACAGTGCTTCATATGATAGTGCATTGGTACTAGTACTACCTAGTGAATATTAAAAATCTAATGCGCTAATGCTGCACTTACTAAATCCTTTCACAAAACCTGTGAATATACTCAACAATCTATTCATTAACGTCATGGATAAATGTGGGATATAGTTTCGGATCAGGTCAATTCATAACAGGGGAATTACAGAACGACCTGTTTTTTTTGGAAGGAGAGTTATGACCGGTCCCTTTTTTTCTTTTAACTTTTAAAATATTTATAATATTTATTTATATTCAAATATTTATAGAATTCAGTGATTTAGCTATAATTTGAATACATATAAATAGTAAGATTGTACAGTGTGAACCCCTATTATTTATATGCATCCAAATTATACTTAAATCACTGAATTTTATAAATATTTGAGTAAGAATAAATATTATAAATATTTTGGGAGTCAAAAGAAAAAGAAAAAAAAAAAAGAACTGGTCACAATTCTTGATCCCAAAAACCGGTCAGCATAAAAAAACTCGGGGAATTATGAAGAATCAAATAAAGAAATGGGGATGTAATGGTGCGGATAAATATATACGTATCTACAACTTACATAAAATATCATTAATTTATACATTTCTAACGGAAAAAAAAAAAAGTGCATGTTTTTTTGTGTTGAATTAAAAAAAAATTGTCAAAAGTGGGGTGTGTAATGATGATGTAAGTTATAGGTATGTATAGATATGTCGGTAATGGTGCTCCTACAATGTTACTATTCCAACTTGTCTATCACCCCTCAAATTTTGTGGCAGATAATTTTTTTACTATTTTCTATAGGTTGTACTAACCTAAAGAAATTGTTGAAAACACGCATCTTTACCTTAATTCTACACAAACAATAGAGGACTTAGTAGTTGGTATTCCCTCCATACATGCTACGCAAAAAAACTTAGGCAAAAGAAAGTCAATAATAAAAGAGAACTATCTCTTCCTAATTGAGGCAGTGTAATTTATCTCAGAAAAACAAATACTAGCTTAAAAATAATGCATGCCGTATTCGACTGCATGCTGGTTGCCATTGACTAAAAATTTCAGATTAATGTAGTCATATTCTACCATCTTCTTGCCTCCTTTTACATGGAGTGTAGTTTTCTTATCATCATCTTGCTCCATCTTGCTCCAGCAGTCACCCAAGTCAGTGATTGATCATGTCAGTCGGCTAGATATGCTTTACTGTTATCCTTTTTCATGCATCCTTAAGTTTTTCCACCATTTTTAATGATTTATATTAGGATAAGTCTATGAATACAATTTTTTTACACAAACTTCATCTACACCATTAAAAAATGGATCTTGACACGGATTTCGGTGTCAGACCCTACTTTAAGAGTAATTATTCAGTAGTCTTGGAACACCCGCTACGTGATGCCTCACACCATTCATGTGATGTCACTTCAGCACTTAAAGTAGGATTTAAAGTGAAATGACTCACTTTAAGTGCTGAAATAACAGCACATAAATGGTGTGAGGTACCACGTAACAGGTGTCCCAAGAACATTTAATAATTTTTTCTACTTTTGGATAGAATTTGTGCACAAAGTTTGTGCACTTAGACTTATTCTTTACATTATTCAAATTACTTGTTTACCAATAGTCTTCATATACTTCTAATGGTCTCTAGATTTTCTGTTTATGGATGACCATGTGATGCATGTCTTGTGCTGTTAATTTACATCAGATCTCAAGCAACACCAAATAAGAAATTTAACAGATTTAGTGTAAATTACTCATGATCATGTTGCATATTATTTACCAAGAAACACGAATTAAAATAAGAAATTGTTTACCAAGTTGCATATTATTTACTAGTCCATATAGATTGCAAATTACTCATGATCATGTTATCGATCATGTTCTAAATTTTAAGGAATGTACCTCTAAACGAAAGGCTATAAAGAAATTGCTTCCTCATCTTGATCTCAAGGTATAAACTTCTCTCCTAGTTTAAAATCTTTTGTTATGCAGTGGGAAGCTCTTCAATAGGAAGCGAAAGAAAAAAAAAGTACTATGGAAGTCCATAAACTTTTCATATCCAACATCAAACCTTCTTCTCCAACCCCAGATCACTTGAAAACCTACAAGATTTCAATTTTGGACCAACCATTGTATCATTTTTATGTTCCATTAATTATGTTTTATCTACATAACCAGAATAGCAATATCACGGATGTTATTTCCGATAGGTTAAAACATCTAAGGTTATCACTATCAGATACTCTAACTCGCTTTTACGCTTTTGCTGGCAGAATCAAGGATGATCTTTATATTGACTGAAACGATGAAGGGGTCTACTACGTCGAGGCCAGTGTAAATCATAGTCTCTCAGATCTTCTGATGCAGCCTGATGCCCAGCTGATAAATCGACTAATTCCAGAAAATCCCATTTCCGTGGATTCAACCGGAGGACATTATGTCCAGCTAATTCACGTAAACAGCAATGGGATTGCTATGAGTTTGGGCACTTCGCACAAGACCGTTGATGCTACCACCTATACGACATTTATGAAAGCTCGGGCAGCTACAGCTCGGGGATCTTCCAAGTAATTCATCCAAGTTTTGGCGCGCAATCTCTCTTCCCTCAAAATCCTTCAATGTCATATAAATGGCCCCCACCCCCTATATACACTGAAGGTAAGTTTATTACAAGGAGGTTTGTATTTGATGCCTCGGCCTTAGCTTCCTTGAAGACTATGGCTGCTTCCATTCGTGTGGTGTGGTCGTTGTAACGACCCTCATGTGGAAATGTGCCATGGAAGCTGCTTTTAAAGCAAGATAAAACTTCAAAAACACACCATCTGTGTTGGCACTTACAATAGATCTTCGCCAGAAAATGTTGCCACCCCTACCACAATATACTGTTGGAAATTTCATTTGGTATGCCTTTCCGCGGTACCTGGGTAATTTCAAGCTACAACTGAATAGCTGGGTGGACTGTATCAGGAAAGAGATTGCCAAAATCAACAATGACTTTATTGAAGAGATAAAAAGCCATGAAGGGTTTAAGAAAGTTAACGAGGTTTTTGAGGAAAGTTGTGAATTAGTACAATCAACTGGGAAGGATGCTTGTCTAAACCTTACTAGTATGTGTAATTCTGGAGTATATGAATCGGATTTTGGATGGGGAAAGCCTGCATGGTTTTTCCATGGCAGTCCAACCTGTTCGAGCCCGGTAATGTTAGCAGATAGAAAAGCAGGGGATGGGATTGAAGCATTCGTGACCTTACCTGAACAAGATATGGCCATGCTTGAGCGCAATCCAGAAGTTCTTGCTTTCACCTCCTCGGATCCTAGTCCTATGAAACTCAGTGTTTCTAGTTCACGTCTATAGACTAGTCCAAATATAATGTTATTTTAGCGATTTCAAGTATTTCAATAGCACCACAATGTTGAACAAAGTGTCGTAGTGTTTAAATTCTACACGCTTTGATTTAAGTTGAGAATAAAAACAGATTAATTTCTAAGATTAGTAAAAAAAATCTACTATTTTGTGATGATAGACAGTTTCAAATTCTACACACTCTGATTAAGTTGAGAATAAAACAGTTTTTTAAAACCTAGTATTAGACATTCATCCATCTCCACAGGAAAAGGATTGTGATAGAGTTTGCGTCAGAAGGAAAAAAAAAAGGAGAAAAAACAAGTGAATTGATTCCATTTCAGCTTGTATGGTTAAAGGCTACTGATAGTGTTTGTGTGGGGAAGAGAGGAAGGAAAGAACAAGTGAATTGATTCCATTTCATATTGAACTAGTAGTTAAAAGACTACTGAAAAATTTTAGGAATGAAAAAAGATTAGCAAAGCCTGATTTTTACTAATACACTCCATAATTATTGTCATTTTCTTTTTATATTTGTATAGTATATTAATAACTTGATAGAACTCAAAATATATAGATTCTAGGACATTTTTTTAACAAAACAGATACAATATAAATAATACATATATCAAAAATAGTAATAATAACTATAGTATTCAAATCACAGTTGATGGGGAGGATGGTAAATTACATTTTGGTACAAATATTCTAAAACATGGTACACTTTTATTCTAGAATATCAAATCGTTCCAAAACTTTTTTCTCCTATTTTTACTTGAATTTTTATTGCACAAACATGATTACAACTTTACTTTTATGATTTACAAATGACGAACATCTCTCGTATCCCCTTGGATCATAGAATTAATGGGTAATATCAAATCTAATTGAAAGCTAGGATCTATTATCTAGAATGATGAATCATCCTTTAAAATATCTAATATAATTTACAAATATAGTAATTAGATAATAAATATAGAATACTTTATCAAAAATTATAATATGTAAAACTAGATTTTTGGGAATGCCGCATAAGGTAGCCAACTAAGGGCCTTGTGCGTGTTAAGTGAACGATAAAATGGCATAATTTCAATGAAATTTGTGTTTGTTATGATATTATACTTAAAAACAATTCAACCAATTTTAACTACATCTCAACTAATTTGAATTATATTTTTTTAGAAAGTTATCACAATATACCACATTTAAGATAAATTTATTTCATATCAACAATGCGATTCAAATAAAATATATCCCTACTATACTTTTGTACCACGAAAAATGACATTTCCCGTTCACAATTTTGTTTCATGTACAAATAGAACCATTATCTAAGTAACATTGATTCAAACACAACTAAAAACCAATAAATTATTGATGGATCATTAACAAAGTCCTTAGTTATATGAACAAGCTAGGATTGCAACATAGCACACTGATACTACAATCTTAAAATACCAAGTTTCATTAATAAATAATTGTTAATATAAATGTGTAAGCTACGAATCTTGCAACTGCTAAATCCTGTGTCTAAATTCAACAATAACTGCCCCCACTCAGACCCCAGCTGACGCAACCGAGCCCAACCTTTCAGTTCCAGATAAAACCCCTTTTCCAACCCAGAACTAGAGCAACAATTCCACATATCTACCTTCTAGCCCATTAAAGAAGATCTCACCATCCCTACTCAATACTTTGAAGCCTTCAATTTTTCTCGTGACGATTTCGACCTGAATGAACTGACCAACCATGAGCTAATCCAAGGTTCCATACTTCACCAAGGCCTGGTAAGGTTTTACAATTATTTCGCATCTCTTCTTTAATTATAACCATTTCCTAACCTTATTCCTACTTTTATTCTGCAATTCCAGGCTATGTACAGTCGACTTCTAAGAAAAGAAAGATCAGGACCCGAGTCTGACCCTACCATCGCTAAATAAAATGCCGACTTGAAGAACACCCAAAGAGACAAGATTATTCTTGAACGACAGTATTCCAAACAGAAAGAACGCATACGGACCGTGATCAACGATTGCGTTCAACTCCGCAGAGAGGTCAACGACATCACGACCCAAAATCAAAACCTTTTATACCCCAACCAAAATAATCCCGAGCTCATTCAACTCAAACTGCAACTAACCGAAGCCACAACTTCAAACACTAAACTTTTCGAAGAATTTAAACAACTTCAACACCAAAATCGAACCCTCAAAGAGAAGAATGAAGAATACTCTACCAACCTCCGAAAACTACACGAGGCCCACGTAGTCGCCCAGGACTCCCTTCAACAGTTCTCTGAAGCCAACCGAGCCATCCACGCCCAACTTGAACTACAATCCGAGCTTCCCAAACAAAATGAAGGCCTTCGTCAACAATTCCTGCCTTCCTGGACGCCCATCGCCAAATCGACACCCTTGAACAAACGCTCTGCACGAACAAGGGCGAGCACACCAAAACAGAAGAACAACACCAAAAAAAAGATCACCCAACTACGTCAACAAAACGATCAACTTTAATAAGAACTTTAACAAAGAAATGACTTACACACCTAACTCACCGAGGTCAATAGAAAAGGCTTTGTCAAGCATGCCAAACTCCAAAAGTTCACAGAAGCTCTCAAAAAAGCCTACATCGACCTACAAAACAATGCCAAAGAAACCTTTACCTTCCAACAACAAATAATAGTCGAATACAGAGCCTCCACCAAGCTGACGAAAGAGATAGTCCTGGAATTTAGTAAGGGCTATTGAGCCACTTTGTTGAATATCCAAGCAGCCAATAAAGACCCTAAACCAATAGTCTTCTCTAATGATGACCTACTCTGGCTCGAAGACGACCCCACCGACGAACCATACAACACCCCTCCAACCGACCCTTCGAACCCTTAATTACCGTGTATTTATTTTATCTTTTTCTTTGAATATTTTGTACAGTGCTCAAAATTTTCATATGTAAACAATTCAAATAAGTCAATAAAGAGAATGAAGTCTTCCTTTATTGAGCTCCGTCCAAATTTATTGCAATTGAATAATCCTTCCTTTTCTTCGAACAATTGTAATACATATTTTAGGAACTTCATATGTAACCAACCAAACAAGTCAATAAATAACATAGTCTCTTTTTTCATTGAAAATTGTTTAATAATCGTTACAACTAAATAATCCTTCCAACTATTTTATATGACTGTTAAAATAGAAAGGTAACAAAAGCTTCCATTTATTGAGAATACCTTCTCAGCCGACCAGCATGCCAAGTGTTTTTTAATTGACCCCATCCATATTTCTAAGCCGATAAGTACCCTCCTTTATTACCTCAATAACTTCATAAGGGAATTCCCAATTAGGCATTAACTTGATTGTCTTCTGTGGAGTTGAGGCCTCAGCCTCTCGAAGCACAAGATCTCTCACCTCAAACTTTTTTACTCGAACTCTATGGTTGTAACACTTAGTCGTCCTCTATTGATAAGTTATCAAACTTAAAACTGCAGCATCCTGAGCTTCATCTAACAAATCTAAATTAAATCGAAGTCTGTCTTCATTATATAACTCCCTGAAATTAGACACTCTGAACGAAGTAGACCCAATCTCAACTGGGATCAAAGCATCTATGTCGTATGCCAACTTGAAAGGTGAATCCCCAGTAGTCATCCGGGGAGTTGTCCGATAAGCCCATAAAACACTCTACAACTCCTCCGGCCACCTCCCCTTAGCATCATCTAGTCGCTTCTTAATTCCATTAAGCAAAGTCTAATTAGTAACCTCAATTTGGCCAGTGGATTAAGGATGTGCTACCAAAGTCTTCCAATGTTAAATCCCCAAATGGGATAAGAACTATTCAAACTTGGCCCCCACAAATTGTGAATCATTGTCCGAGAAGAACACCCTTGGAATGCCAAATCGATCAAAAGCTTTAAATAATCCTCCTTAGTAATATGATGAAATGGTCTAGCCTCTACCCACTTAGTCATGAAATCGATAGCCACCACCGCATACTAGAGATGTCCTTTCGTCTTTGATAGTGTCCCCAATAAATCTATCCCCCAAACAGCAAACGGTATGGGTGACAACACCGATGACAATTCTTCTGGAGGTTGGTGCAGAACCGAGCTGTTAAGTTGACACTTCAGATAATTCTGCACATAACCATTAGCTTCTTGGAACATAGTCATCCAATAGTACCCTTGTCGAACCAACTTGTATGCCAACACCTTAGCCTCTATATAATCTCTAAAAATCCTTTCATGAACCTCCCGGAGTGCATACAACGCCTCTAACGGAACCAAACACTTCAACAATGGTCATGAATACAATCCCTTGTATAAATCTCCATCAATTAAACAAAAATATGAGTTTCGATACTTAATTCTTTTCGCCATAACCTTATCTGTCTGAAGCTTCCTATCGGCTAAGTAATTAATGTATGGAGTCATCCAACAATTCGACCTCTCGATGCATAAAAAGTCATTTATATTAATGACGGGCTCATTAAAAAATTTTAAGTACATCGAGCTTCCAAAATCTTTCACTTGCGTAGCAGCTAACTTTGACAAAGCATCTACAGTAGAATTACCTTCTCTCTCAATCCCATTAAGAGCATAGGATTCAAATCTTTGTAACAACATCTTTACCTCGGATAAGTATCTGGTCATCCTAGCTTCCCGAACTTCATATTCTCCTTGGATTTGCTTCATTACAAATTGGGAATCACTGAAAATGAGCAGATGTCGAACTTCCAAATTTTTAGCCAGCCGCAACCCTGCCAACACTACCTCATACTATGCTTCGTTGTTGGTAGCTCAAAACTTAAACCGGATTGTCTGATGCACCTTAAACCCCTCCGGGCTAGTCAGGATAACTCCTGCTCCACTAGCCTCTGCATTAGCCGACCCATCAACATACATAGTCCAAGAAAAAATAGATATCGGCTGCCCCCAACTATAACTGCAACCTCATTGGCCACATGGCCGACCCCATCATCGTCTGAAAAAGTATACTCAATCATGAAATCTATCAAACATTGACCTTTGATGGTTGTACGAGGACGATACTCTAAATTATATTGACAAAGCTCCACAACCCATGTCACCATTCTTCTCGAGGCATATGGTTTATGCAAAGCTTTCTTAAATGGCTTATTCGTGTAAATTATGACAAGCCGGCCTTAAAAATAGTGTCTAAACTTTCTACTTGCTATCACCAAAGCATATGCACACTTTTCCAAGCTCGAATATCTAGTCTTTGCATCCCTCAACACATGACTAACATAATAAACTGAGTGTTAAATCCCTCTTTCCTATTGGATCAAGAACGCACCTACAGCAAACGAACTGACTGCCAAATATAAGTAAAGCAATTCCCTGGGCATATGCTTTTGTAATAAGGGAGCCGACATCAAATACTTCTTTATTCCCTAGAAAGCATATTCACACTCTGAGGTCCACTGGAAGGTCTTCTCATTCTTTGGCCCTTTGAATGTATCAAAAAGGGTAAACACCTCTCAGCCAACCTTGACATAAACCTTCTCAATGTCGTAATCTGACCAGCAAACCTCTACATGTCGTTAAAACTTTGCGGTGATCTCATGTCCAATATCGCTTTGATCTTCTCTGAATTAGCCTCAATTCCCCGTTTACTCACCAAAAACCCCAGGAATTTTTTCGACTTGAGGTCGAAAGTACACTTCGTAGGGTTGAGGCGCATATTATAATGTCGAACAGTTTGGAAACACTTCTTCAAATCGTGAAGATGATCCTACAACCTAAAACTCTTAACGATCATATCATCCATATACACCTCCATATTCCTTCTGATCTGCTTTAAGAAGACATTATTCATTATCCTCTGATATGTAGCCCCAGCATTTATTAGCCCAAACGTCATTCTATTGTAAGGATAGATAGCTCTATGGGTAATAAACGTCGTTTTTGAAATATCTTCCTTTGCCATGAAAATCTGGTGGTATCCCGAAAAAGCATTTAAGAAACTCAAAACTACATTTCTCTAGGTCGCATCAATGAGTTGATCAATATGTGGAAGCAGATAAAAGTTTTTTGGGTACGCCTGATTCAAATTCGTGTAATCTATGCAGACCTTCCACTTCCCATTTTGCTTTCGAACTAAAACCACAATAGCCAACTACTCCAGATATTCAATCTCCTCGATTACCCCGACATCTAACAGCTTAGCAAGCTCTCCATCTATGATTTTTTGACGCTCTGGTGCGAATATCCTCCTTTTATAGTGAACTTGCTTCTTGCTTGGATCAACCGATAGCCTATGAACCACCACATCCTCAGCTAACCCAGTCATATCCCTAGGTGTCTAAGCAAAAATATCAGCGTACGTCTGTAGACATTCTATCAAACTAGACTTGACGACACTGGGCAATCTAACTCCTATCTTTATCAATTTTAAAGTGTTACCGAGTACCAACTCCACTTTCTTGATCTCCTCAACCGGCAGTGCGAATGGCTCAGTAACCCCCTCAGCATATGGCTCCATATCCACAGTCATAGTCTGCATCTGCCTACTGACCCCAACTGCAGATGACGTCATAACATGATGATAACACCTCCGAGCGATATTAATATCCCCCTTCACCTCACTAATTCCCTCCGACGTCGAAAACTTAATTTTAAAATGTGAAATAGACGTAACAGCATTTAAAGTAGATAAAGTCGTTTAACCTAAAATAGCATTATAGGCCGGATCAATCTGAACAACAAAAAACTTCACTTGCACCGTCATTTACTGAGGAGCAGTTCCAAACATCATTGGAAGCTCCAAGGTTCTGATCGCAGGTACAGCTTCTTTGCTAAATCCATACAAAGGTAACTTCATACCCACTTCTAACCTTACGCCCTGAATATTCATCATCTGATAAGCATGGTTATAAAGCACATCTACCGATGACCCGTTATCGATCATAATCATCTTCATGTCTACCTAGTTGACCTGTGCAGTGATAACCAAGGCTCCTTTATGTGGCTCAATTACATCAGTCGGATAGTCCTCATCTGAGAATAAGATCACTGTATTGGGAAATGGTTGCTCTACCTTAAACACCTGATCCGATAAGGCCAAGATTATATCAAAAGATTATCGGCGCTTTTTTTTAGTCTGCCTCTGCACCGACCCACCTATAATAACATCTACCATCATTCAAGGTTGATTCCCTTACTCTGCACTTTTTCCCACAATAGGTTCTAGATTAGGAGCTTGTCCCTCCCTTCCTACCACATACTAGGTCAATTCACCCTTCTGAATCTTCGACAAGGCCATGTCCTTCAACCCAACACATGTCTTTGTTGTATGTCCAGCCTAATGGTGATACTGACAATATAAATTTAATATAGCTTGCCTCAATCTTGACGATCTCAGCACAACTGTCGATTCATACCTTATAACCTCCAATACCTTGACTCGGTCCGTTTTCAGTGGAGTATAAAACTTACTATCCGTCTGAGGTTGAAAATGTGGCTTGTTTGTAGTCGGTTGTCCTCCTTTTGGCTCCATTTAGTCAAAAATATTAAATCTACTATCTCCGCCTTTATTCTCATTGTATGTTTTATCATTCCTCTTACTCATTTGCATCAAGTTATCTATAGCATCCTCGATCGCAATGAATTTTTCAACTCGTTCATACGCGTCTAAAATGTCATTTAAAGGATTAAACATCACGCCCTTCATCATTTTTCTGTTTCAAGTGACCTCTCCATCCCAGTAGTAAAAAATCCCAACGCATGTATCATGTTGAGGTCAGTAATTGTTCCTACCGCAACGCGAAACCTCTGCACGTACTAGCTCAACGACTTCCTAGGCTTCTACTTGATCTGCATAAAAAACGATGTCAATTTGCCCATCCTCTTATTACTTCCAAATCGTTCATGAAATCATACACATAACTCTGTCCACGAACTGATACAATTTAGAGATAATGACAACATTCACTGCTTAGCTCCCTTCTTCAGTGTCGTCGCAAAGATTTGACACATCTCAGCCACCGAGCGATTATAGAATTTCATCACCCACTCATATGAACTAGTATGATCGTATGACAGCTTCTTCTTTGGATCGACTTTCTCCTGATCAATAGCCGCCAAGAATGGAGACTTGGGATCCAAAGGCATGGGCCTAAATGCCTTTGGCTCGAACCTTGCTGTCAGTCTTACCTCCACTACTGCCAATCTCCTTTCCAAGTTTGATATCATATCGCTGACATGGTCGAGGATAGGCACGTAAGGAACTATCTGATGCTCTTCCCGACCCGGTTCTGTCCTTCGACCATCTTGATCCCTTCTTTCAACTAGAGATCGAGCCCTTCCCCGGGAATGATAGCTTGGAGAATTGGGATGTCTCATTCCTTTCGAACGACCCTGACTGACCCGACCAGGTTGCCTTATATAATCCTGAAACTGGTGTTGACCTTTTGTATTATCCCGACAGACCCGTCCAAGATGCCTCATATGACCCTAAGACTGGTATTGGACCTTCTATATTATCCTGTCTAAAATGCTTCATATGACCCTGAGACTAGTATTAACCTTCTATATTATCCTGACCGACCTGTCTAGGATGCCTCATATGACCCTGAGAATGGTATTGGCCTTCTGTAGTATCCCGACTGATCCATCCAGGATGACTCGTATAACCCTGAGACTAATATTGATTATTAAATTTTGATCATCTTACCCATCTTTGCTCCGACTAAGGCCGACTCTGAGGGGTATCCGTCCGCTCTCCTTCATCAATAGTAGTTGACGGACCATCATCTCCACGTAGCTCTAATAGACGGGCATGCCACTCTTGACGCTCACGTTGCAATGTCTCCAACTTTGCCTCTGCCTCTCTAATCATATGTCGTCTATCTCTATATGCATGCTTGCGCTGTGAAACCCTTCGCGAGGGGGTTACCTCGTCCTCCAAATCTCTCCTCCGCAAATCAAAATCTAACGTGAGTGATGGTAAAAATAAATACCTCCTGACAGGTACTGAATGCATGCACCAATCGATGCCTAGACTGACTAGGCCCCAATTTGTCCTTCACTGGACCTCTGACATGCTGCATGCATGGTTAAATAGAGGGTCCCTAATGATCCCTACTTGGACCACCCCTTTCCGTCATAAAAATAACTTGTAAACCAAACTAAGCTGGTGATTTGATTACCAAATATCAAACAACCCTCCTTCTAGTGTCAATGTTGACGTGCGAATATTTCTCCGGCCGAAATCACCCAACATCAAAATTCTTGCACTCAAAAGAACCCGTTAACACTCCACATAGCAGGTCACAGCTTGGGCCGCTCAGGGATGCTCCGGTGTAAGAGTGAGTACAGGTGATTTACGTCACAATGGAGAGCCTAAATAATGCTGGAATAGATGTAAGATATTTGATATCTCAGTTTTCATGTAAAAAAAACCTTACCTGGTTCACTTGTGATGTTTAATGTATATACTATTATTTCACTGCTTGGAGTCCTATCAATTTTATCAAGTAAGAAAATAATATATTCTCCAACTAACTCAAACCGTCTCAAAAAAAAAATACTTGAATGGGCTAACCTACGGCCCAAGCCAATCATAGTATGTAAAAAGAATCCAACCCAACTTCAAATATAAATTAATCATCGGCCCATATTAAAATATGGGGTGTAATAAATTAGGTCCCAAAAGTGAAAGGATATAGTTTCCCATCAAAATCCTCTATCAAGTCCAACACTGTATGTTCTTAACAATGAATTTTGGAGAAGAAAATTAAGAATGTGATAGTTTCAAGCAGAAGAAAAAAGAGGTGTTGATGTAGTGGAAGAATCTAATTCGAAAGTGAATTAGGTGTCCAGATACGTTTGAGTCGGTAAAATTTCAAAGTGACATAATTTTTAATCCAAAAAAGGTTACGAGGTCCATAACATATCCAATCGAAACTTGCGACGAACTCTACAAGACATTGTCTTCGACCATGACGTACATCGTTTTTAGCCTAAAAACTCTGTTTTAAAGTAGTCTAGTCGTCTGTCAAAAGTAAGTTAAACTGATTTTTTTTTAAAATGTTTTGTTATTTTAATTTTCTTTATCCTAATTGATATTGAGAAGTTGTTTAGGACTATAAATACGCTTATTAGGACTTGAATTAATTAAGATTATTATCTATTGTTCTATTTGCGAGTTCCTTATTTTCTTTGTTAATTCAAAGGTTTATCTTCTATTTTTGTTTTTACATTAACCATCAAATCACATTTGTTTTAGAGCGTTGTAATGTAACCATATTCTGCTGTATCAAATATGATGATAATCCTACAAAGACTACAATGTTTTCGGTACCCAATTGACTGTCACCCCTTCCTTTGAATGACAAATAAAAATCAACTGTCCATCATAACCCTTGTACTACGTTTGGATTGAAAGAATAGAATAAACGAAAGAATGTAATAAAAAAAAATATATTAGATTATCATTTTAGAGAATAAATCATTCCAATAGAATAAAAATTCATTTCATTTATTTGATTTTTATTCTATGTGATAAATGATAAAATAAAATTCATTTCAATAAAATAGATATTTATAATAATTTTACCATCATATTACACCACTCACCCCACCAACAATAAAACATTTATTCAAAATACCTTAAAATTATTTGATTCATCCATCCATTCCCTTCCATTCTTATAAATGACTCATAACGAACAAAGAAATCATACTCAGCATGTATTACTAAATCATAGCCAAAACTTTACAGGGACAACAATAACTACGAAAAAAATGGAATTATGGTAAGCAAACTCCAATGGCTTTCCTTCAATAAAATCATCATCGGAGAAAATAATCCATATATTGCAGAAAAAACAAGTTTCCCATATCTGATCATAGATGAAAAAAGAAAATAATTTCTCATTTCATCGTTATAATTATACAAGCATACACAATATTTTTAACGAGTAAAAGCATACAAAACAAAGCAAGCATAAATAAAGAGTGCAGAAGGAACCAAAATCAGAAGCGACACAACAGCACCATAAGTGTGCGTGCTCCCGCAACCCAGCGTCCCAAGCTTAATCTGAGCCACATTCACCAGCGCCATCATCAAGAACCCGCACCCGCAAAGCGAACCCACGGCCGAAACCAAATACCCGATCCGGAGCAGGCTCTTGTTAATATGGGCCAGGTCGAAGGTGAAAACGTGCCAGTGGGCTTCAGAGGAGTTCTTGGCGATGCGAATGGCCTGCTTCAGACCCAGAGCGATGAGGCTGGAAAAGAGGAAGGAGCTGAAAGAGTACACGTGGAAGGCGATGAGGTTCTCGCCGATATCGGGGCCGGCGACGCATTTCGGGTCTTCGATTAGACTGTTGTTCGGGTCATTCGGGTTCCAAGCTAAGCCGATGAAGACTGCTAATGTGAACAGGGAGTTAACGTTTACGATTCCGTCGAGCGCCGTTATGTGGATGGTGGTTCCAAATTTTGTGAGACTGCGTTCGTCCATTTTTTCCGGCCGATGAGAAAGATGGATCCGACACTCAGGGGGTTTTGGGTCGGAGAATCTGATCCGTCAACGGCGTGTCGTGTCTGTATTTGATTATGGGCGTTAAAGTTGTCACACAACCTTTCCTTTCTTTTATTTGTAGAGAATAGCAAAAGTTGATGCCGCCGGAAGAAAGGAACAAAGAGCTTACCGATAGCATTTTGTTTTAAATACGATTAATTTATAAAATTTAATTTAAAATATTTTAAAATTTAAAATTAATATATGACTCATCAAAATTGTGAAAATAATAAATTTTAAAATTAATTATAAAATGTGAACAATATATAATATATATAATCGTATTTATCTAAAATCCATTTCAACATATAAATATTAATATTTCATCTGTTTTATGATATAAGATCATTATTAACTCTTTAAAAACAACATAAGATATTTTTAAATTCAAAATAAAATGATTTTTTTTAATTTTAGTCAATATAATAATAAAAATTATAAACTAAATACTACTCAATGTAAAGTTTATTATTTCATAATTTTTTAAAGAATTATTTTAATTTTAAATTTAAAAACATTTCAAATTAATTTTTTAAAATTAATAACGATCTTATAATTTAAAATAAAATAAGTGATATATTTTAAAATGAGACAAGTATTATACAATAATTACTTTATGTTTAACCCGTATAACACCATGTACATTTTCTAAAATTTCTTCAGATGCTCCTAGCTTTATTGATCTAGAAAACTTTTTTTTTATTTTTTATGAAGAAATATAGGAAACTTTAATTCTGAAAACATCAAATTATTTCAAGATATAAGCATGTTTTGTAAATTAATAAACCTACTTATATCTTCTTGAGGTAACTGTTATGATGACTCTGTCACTTGACTTGAGAAGTTGACGTCCATTATAAAGTACAAACTTAACAATAATATTATGATAATAATAAAATAATTATAAAAAATAGATATTAAATATTACCTATGATTATGATTAGTTATATCTATCGATCCACTCATATAAATGGATCGTCTATGAATTAAATTTCGAAACATTATTTTATAAACTAGTTTTTGTATAAGTTTTTTGTAAACGTAGTACCCAGAACTGCTATTACTTTCTGGCCCAACCGCCTACAATATGAGTATTATTTGACCCAGAGCTACTAGCCCAACAGCAACTATTGGCAACCATTGTGGGAAATAAAACATGTAAAAAGAACGCCGTTGCCGGGGATCGAACCCGGGTCACCCGCGTGACAGGCGGGAATACTCACCACTATACTACAACGACTCGATGGGATAATGGCTGGGAATACCTATTAATCTACAAGATTTCACAGAAACGTTCAAATGAGTAAAGTCCGTATGCTATGTTTGGAATCTTTGGATTGAAAGAATGTAATTACTGAAATAATGGAATAGAGAAGAAAATAGACATAGAGTAAATGATTCATTCCATCCGTGACGGGAATGAGAATGGTTTATTCTATTCAAATAGTACAGCTAAACATAATTTTTTTTATAAGAGTGAGTCACTTCATTCTTACCTTCATTTCTACAATTAAACGTAGCATTAAAAAGCCTGTACTTATTATTTCATTCATACTTCATCGCCTTATCAACAGGTAGTGGCAACAAGAAACCAAATTGCAGCAAACTCACTTTAGAAACCAAATCAAGCAGAACATAGATTATCAGTAGATGCTTTGACGAGTTTTTCTATAAGTGAACACCAATTTATGGAATACCCCTGAAGAGAATATACTGATTTTCTTCACTCTTGTAAAACCCACATGTTTATAACCGTATAAGCAGACAGATATGAAGAATCATACCCCCCGGGTACAAGAGGAAGGGCCCTACTCTTTTCGAAATTTTCACCGAAAATGATACTCTTTTCCCCGGACAGCCGGACCTGATTTTTCTGTCAATTGCCACAATGTTTACTTTGAAAGCACTTGAACAATTTAAATATACTTCTATCTAAATTGAGATCAGTTAAAAAATGAATCTGGAAATTAATATAAAACTAATACATTAATGCCTGAATAAAAATACAATCACACAACCAATGACACCATGATAACTAATTCAACACAACTGCAACTTTCTTCACATCTTTTATCATCTATGCTCTTTCCTATTACTAATCCAGGCCACACAAATCTCAATTCTTAACGATCCATTTGCCATAACCTACTTCCTTTTTGATGAGCTGACAACTCCTTTTGATGCTCTGGACCTTCCTTGTGAGTTCTTGATGTTGGAACTTCAGCACATTTCCTTGCAATAGAATCAGGTCCTTCTAATTGATTACCACAGTTATTCTCTTTCGCCTCGCCAACAAGATAATTAGTCAAGACTCTTTTCACTCCAAAGCCACGGCGAGGAGGCTTGTTGTTGTTGCCACCAAGGAATGGAGTCCTTTCCCCCTTTGCTGGTGAAAACTTTGGCGTGGCAAAAGCTGATTTGTAAGGAGTGCCGGAGGCAGGCACTGAATATGGAATTGTAACCCTTTTGTGAGAAATTACACTGACAGTAGGAATTGAAGGGAGCTTATCTGAATGCCTAGTTAAATCATCTACATATAGTAAATCATCAATGCGTGCCACAATATTGAACGCCAGGCTCTCCAGGACTCTTGAGTAGCTCTCCAAAATGGATTTTCCTATATCCTGAATAAGTTGGAAAAGGAGTTTAACAAGTTTACAAGTGAAGGGATTTTTAAAGGAACAAGATTTTGGGTAAGTTTATAAACCTTGTTGCATTGGATCTTGCTGGTGTCAAGTGTAGTTTGGGTTAGACCAGGGAACCGCTGTTTCAAGCAAACCAAGAGGCTTTCAGCTCTTTCAACAAGCAATTCCCTCTTATAACCATCAACCATTAGATCTTTAACCATCTCCCAAGATGACTTGGCAGCAGAACGGTTTGCATTAGTTATGGGTTTGGAATGGAGTCTTCTACGCCATACATATATTGATGTCTCCACACAATTTGCAATCTCTAAGGCAGTATGTTCACTAGACAGCTCGAGGCAATCAAGCAAGCAATCCGCAGAAAACTGCTCTGAAGTGATATAACGATAGATGACATCCCCTAGACAGGCTCTCCCGTTCTACATTCAAAACAGCAACTCATTGTCGGTTCTTGTTTGAAAAGTTGCATATTGCAGGATTTATGAGAGAATGACAGGAATATGTTTAGAAAATGTCACATGGAGTGCATGCTGATTAGAATAAACATTTGCTTCCTATTTGGAGTAAATATTCGTTGCAACAGTGATAACAACCTTAGTTATCACCATGTGTCCATCTCTGTCATCCCGTGACTTTTCTTCTCTATCATCGCATGATTTAGAGAGAGACACGCCGTGATAACTGAGGACGTTATCACCATTGTATTTAATATTTACTTCCCTACTTGGAATAAATTAGCATAGTTTCAGAATCTTCCCCAGGACTTGATAATCCAATTAGAATGCAAGATGCCAGCTATAAATGCATTTCAATAAACATCAAAGAGGGTGAATTGATGTGACAAGTGAAGGTTTTTGTTTCAACTTTATCTGATGGTTCAAAATTAAAAAGTTGTCCCGGTTAGAATTTCAAACCTTTGGAAGAGTTTCCAAGTATGATTCAGGAACTTCCATCTCAGCTAAGGCAATGCTATTGATAGACATGGCAGCTTTCAATATTTGATTTGCACATTCACGCTTGTGGTTCAACTGCCTCCTTGTATCTTCAAGGAGACCGCCTGAGGGGACACGAGGCACAGGAAGCCACCATTTCTCCTCTTGGCGCTGCATAGTTTTACGGAAGGAGGCAGACCCACCAGCATCAGATGTTATGATCCCTTGATCAATGTACCAAAACTCTGTACTGGTGAAACTATCTAAGATTTCCTGAGATTGCAAGAAAAGGGATAAAAAATTTAAAAAAAATACCCTTGGTAGTTGAGAAACCATAAACAAAGAGGTAGTATGGCCCTTACAAGAAGCATGTTGTCTAGCTTACGAAGAGCTGGGAGATTGATGAAAAGATCTGCCCGCGGTCTGCAAGTCATTACCTGCACAATTGCAGGAAGGAAGAAAAGAAAAGAAAAGTCAATTATGACCAACATTTTCTTTCATTACTTTAATTTGATCTTGTTTACCTCACTAGTCAAACTAGTGACTTGATTCACCAAATATAAGGATTAGCCAAAATGCAATAATGTAAGAAAAAAACACCATCGTACTTCAGAATGGAGTGGAAAATTTAAGACTCAATTTGGTGTGATAAAACAAAATTTGAATGTACAAGGTAACATCTGTACGGTAACAAGGGCATTACGATTCTAAGTTTGAAGCTCTAACCACTTCAAACATATCATCTTAGAGAATGTAACTCCTGAATATGAAGTAAATAAATCATAGAATACTTGATTCCAGTCTTTAGTTGATTCCGAGTTTTGAGTATATCAAATACCTCAAGCTTACTTCCATCAGGAAATGTTTGCCAGGAAGGTATTAATTCGAGGATGTGATCGCTAACGCAAAGAAGGCATTCCATCTCTCTTTGCCACATTGATTTCTTCTCAGAAGGCAGTGGTTCCAATCTCCACAGTTGGCCGAATGCGGTAGCTAAGCAAGGGCGCCAAAGAATTACAACAATTAAAAAAGAGGGCCAAACTAAAAAAAATTACATAACAGGGTATTTTGTCCCACCACAATGTAAAGCAATTGCAACAATGTTTATATAGAGAGAGAAAGAGAAAAAGTACCGCAAAGATTAGTGATGGCATTTGAAATTGCCAATGCTGTGCAAACCCCTTTACCACTTCCAGACATGTCTTCACCGAGCAACAATTTTGCAAACCTTTCTTTCATCATCTCCATTTCTAAACTCAATGAACGGGAAAAAAGTGGGGTAAAAAGGGAGTCAGAAAAAGTACAGAACTGTAAAGTGCCTAATTCAACCACCAGATTCAAATTTTGAGTTACATTCATAAACACACACGCATTATACAACAGTCACATAGCGTATGGACTGGAAAGAAAGTTTGAAAGGATGAAGATAAAGAAAATCTTCAATTTACCAAAATCAGAAATTGGATTCCAAAAAACAGAAACCAAATGGAGGTTTAAAACTCAAAAACACCACCACTTACCTAAAGCTTGTGAACCCATATTTTGTTTATTCAAATTAGAATCACCCAAACGGGTTTTGTTTTCATCGCCAGAAACATCAGAAATCGAGCATTTTGGCAGCTGAGCCTTTCGAATAGGCCAACCCAATGGAGCCGGCGAAGAACATTCTTTCGCCTTGGTCTCATCTGACGAAGTCTCGGAGCTGCTTGAACCTGTGCTGCTTTCTCTGTACTCCGACACTGAATCAACAGCATCGGATGACTCAAGCCCATATTGGGTCTTACTTTTATCAGCTAAATTTTCCATTTCACATAAGAAAATTACAAATTTCAAAAACCCAAAAAGAAAATGGGGGTAAAATTAGGCTACTGGTTCTCTGGTTTCCTCTGATTTTGAGCTAGGAAGAAGGTCTATCATCTTCAACGAAGATTCAAGCTGAAATATTTCCTGGATTTGGGTATGAATTAATTGGGGTTTATGGGAGAATAGGCATGAATGATTGCTACAGAGTTTGGCCTGCTACTGTATCTGAGACTGAGAGAAATCAGTGGTCACACCTGATTTTGTTCTGTTTATTCTCTCCCCTCTCTCTGAAATTTTGGTTTCTAGTTTCAGTTTCTAGTTTAAATGGAAGTTCCAATGGCCAGATGCCAACGTCTCTCTGTTTCTTTTGATTGTATAGTCCTTTCAAAAACATATACGTCGTATAAAAATAAGGTATCGTAGCCGTACGGATGACGGATATGTCAATACATATATGCATTTACTATTTTACCCTGAATGCTCTTTCTTATGCTCGGGGAAAACACCAGCATAATAGAGGACAAATTTATTCAAACAAAATAAATTTTTTTAGCCATGTCAATTAGGAGTGCACATAAAATCAAAAAAAATTAAAAGAATTGACCGGATCATTCGAATCATTACTATTTTAAACCGAAAAAATCAAGCACTATAAAACTGAAAAATCGAGACTAGTTCGATCGGTTTGACTTCTCAAAAAATCGAAGCCAACTAAACAATTTAAAATTATAATATAATTTATATATTTTTTTAATAAATATTTATTTTATATAATTATATATTTATTATATACATTTGTTGTGACGAATTTGCAAAACTTATATCTTATTCAGTGAGTTAGGTGATTTTCATTTTTCTGTGATGGATTTAGAGAACTTCTATCCTAGTCAGTTGTTACTGAGTTAGTGATTTATTAATTATTATGACAAATTGACAATATGATGAATATCAAATTATCAATTATCAAAAATATCACACATATTGTCAAGAACATAAGAAGTTTCACATAGTATTAATATTATATACAAAAATTTAGATAACATATTGTGATACTGAAATTAATTAATATTGAAGTGAGAGTTTAAAAATGAATTAAAGATAGTATTCTAGTACTTTAATTTTATTTAGATCGGATGAATTCATGTCTCTATCTCTTATCCCTTTTGTTTAAGTCTAATAACCGATTTAACCGATAACTGATTACGAAGTAAAAATTTGAACGATTTTGATCTTTAATTTTTTATAACAGACTTAAATAATTTAATTATTTTTTTTCTAATCAAACATCGTGCACCCTAATATCAATATCAAATTTTTTTTCTTTTTTCATGTCAGCTTAATTTAACACAAAAAGTACTTTAAAGATTACTTGACTTTGTTTCTTTTAAGAAAAATGTTTTTTTTTTGTTGATATATTATCTTATGTTTGTTATGCATTTGAATTTTTTGACTAACAAAAATTTAAAATTTATTTAAAATCTTACAAACCAATCATGTGTCGTAAATCATTGCAAATTTTGCAACTACATGGGAAATATGTTTTGAACTTAATGTTTGACACTGAAAACATTATTAATATATATCACAATTATAAATCATAAAAAAAAAATCACAATACATAACCGAAGTCAAATAAAATCATTACGCTGACACATGCATGCAAAATTCGTTTTACTTTTACAAGTTTGCTATTTCGATCTCTTTTAGTCTTCTTTGACAACATAGTGATAAGGTGCTTCATAGTAAATTGAGGACCCGGTTATTATAAAATAAATTTTATGATAAATTTATTTATAGATTAAAAAAATGTTAATACGTAAATAAAAAAAATACTCTTCAATTTATGTGTTAATATTTTATATTAATTTAAAAATAAATTTATTATAAAATTTACTTCATAATAAATTTTTGACTTATGTTGTTCAGGTCTCCATGGCCATTAAAATTGAAATATAATAGTAAAATATTGTTTTAATACATGTTATATAACCTCTCAAGAAACAACAGAATTCATTTTTTTAAAACACGCTGCTTTCAAGTATTGCGACTTATCGGGCTTATTGTAATACTCGGTCTTTCTTTTTTTTTGGAGAAGTCTTACATTACTTAATTTTTAAGCTATTGTTCCTTCTTTAGCCTATATATAAGGGACTATTCTCTTTAGTTTTAATTACCTAAACAATAAGGACCTCTCATTGTCAGAAATGACCTTATTGTGTGAGAGACTTTTAAGTAAGAATCTCCATAGTTAAATATTTTATTTTCCTTCTTTGGATTTTGGGTATTGATATAAGCCCAAATTTCTTTTAGTTTTCTTTGGAGACGGTGAATCTCTTCTTAAATTCAGGTATGCCTCTTTTTCTTTCTTTATGTAATTATTTAATTTTCTGTATTAGTCTTAATTTTGTAGCTTTAATTTTTGTATGTTATTTAGTTTGTTAGTGTATATATTTTGGGTATATATCTTTATTAGTAATTAGCATTTTGGGATATTAAATTATTATTTTTGTAACTTTAGAGTTTTGACATAATAAAATAATAATAATAATAATAATAATAATAATAATAATAATAATAATATTTATTTATTTGTAACATAACTAAAAATAGAAAGAATATTTTTGTAAATATATTTAAATTTATTTTAGAACAAGAAGGTGGTTAATTATTAAAATATTATATAAGATTAAAATATGTATAACTTTAGGTAGAATTTTGTTAAGAACGAAAGGATTTCAAATTCGCCTAAGAGAAAAAAAATGTGTAAAACTTAATCAATTAATTAATTATTTATTTATTCTTTTATTTTGTTTAATTAGTTCCGACGGGAGAAATTTAACGAGTCGTTTTGGATTATAATTTCGGATATTTCATTGCTTAATTCAGGTACGGATTCCGTACTCCTTCAGCGATATTTCTTTAATTTTAAGTTTATTCATTTTGTCTCTCAATTAGAATTCAAATACTATTTCAATATATTATTCATAGTCAAATGCTTATGATAGAATTGTTTGCTTTTAGATATTCGGAAATTCTTAACTTGTACTCTTTGGACATATCTAGTATTTATTCTGATTCTGTAGAACATGCTAATATATTTTGAGGACTTTGTGTTGATTCATTTCGGTTTAGCGTGTGCATATTAGAACCCCTTTTGTTTGTATTGTGTCGCATATGTTGTGACATGATATTTTTGTTAGAATGTACCGTAGGGTATACCTGAGCTATAACCACCTGTGGGGGTACCACATGTATGTCCTCTTGACACCGAGGCATGACACTTCCGTGGGAGTGTGATTAGTCCACGGCGTCTCCATTTTGTGTGCTCCGATGGGAGTTGGTCAATTGGTGTTTTGTTGTACGAGGCGTATGGGTCGACCCTAGTTTTCTGTTCTGTTCTGTTCTGTTCTGCGGTTTGATGTTGTTTGTGTCAAACATACTTTCCGATTTTGCATACATTTGGATCTGCAGTCCAATGTGTGCCTGCCTGTGTGGCAGTATTTTGACTTGTCTTTGTGACAAGGTATATTTTTGTTCTATTCTGAGCTCGGTATGAAATAACCCCAGTCATTTGATTCAGCCTATTATGTTATTCAGATTAGTTCAGTTCAGTTAGTTTTGTTATTCATTTTAGTTCTTATTTTCTTGCACTCTATATCCGTACTGGGCATTTGGCTCATGCTGTGTTTTTCTTCCGGCAGGTAATCAGGGGGAGCAAGGGCAAGTGTGAAGAGAGCTTCCTTTATGTAAATAGTTTAGATATTTTGTGTAGGATTTGATATTTTGGTTTCTAAGTATTGTAGTAATACTCAGACCGTGTTTTAGCCAGTTGGTAATTATCTATTTAGACTATTCAGTTTCATATTCAAGTTTTGGATATCAGTTTATTAGTTTTGTTATGTTCTGTGCGTAACCTATCTTTCCAGTTCGGGAAGGAGGTGTTACAGAGTTGGTATCAGAGCTAAGGTAACCTATTTAGGTTCGACCTGTGAGTTATTGGTAGATTTATGAGTTAGGTTTTATTCTGTTTGATATTCTATTAAGCTATAATATTAGTTTATATTCGAATTTGCCTCGAATCTATTTTCTTCCATCCGTTGTTCTTAGATGGCTCATAGATCCGTTAGATGTGCTGCAAGGCGAGGTAATGGTAGAGGAAGAGGCGAGGCCCAACCCAATGCGCAACCTGATATACAACCTAATAATCTGGATATGGCAGCCTTGGTAAATCAAGCAGTTAATCAGGCTTTACCGCAGTTAGTGGCACAAGTCGTTCAGGAGATACAGATGCAACAACAACCGCCAGAAAATTTCGATCAAGGAAACCTAGGAAATGGTGGCCCACAGGCAAATGAAGATGAAGGAAATGCAAATGGTATTGACCAGTTTGTGGTGCCAACGTATGTATGGTTAGAAAGGTTTCAGAAGCAGAGACCACATTCAT
Organism: Hedera helix; assembly: GCA_947179155.2. Taxonomy (NCBI): domain Eukaryota; kingdom Viridiplantae; phylum Streptophyta; class Magnoliopsida; order Apiales; family Araliaceae; genus Hedera; species Hedera helix. Next base: position 24,826,197 of record OX359285.1, read on the forward strand.
TCAGTTCAGCTCCAACTCCAATCGAAGCAGCGAATTGGATTGCCCATCTAGAGAAGATCTTTGATGTGTTGGGGTGCTCGGATAACCAAAGAGTGTTATTGGCTGGTTACAAATTAGATGGTAATACACAGAGATGGTGGAAAGCTATAAAAGTCACAAAATGTGATAGATTCGTCGAGGCACTTACATGGGCAGAATTTTGTGATGTGTTTTATCAGTAGTATTTCTCACTTCGGATAAAGAGGCATACGGTAGAGAGTTTTTGTCTATTCAACAAAAGGATGACGAGTCTATCACAGATTTCATGACAAGGTTCACCAGGTTGGCAGGATTTGCAAGAACTTCAGCAGGGACTGCAGCAGAACAAGCAGAGAAATTTAAGTGGAGAATTCATTACAAGTATCGTCAACATCTCATAAACACTAAGTTTGAAGATGTATCGGCAGTGGCCAATGCAGCCAAGAATATTGAGATGGAGCGACAGGACTTTCGGTCTTCTAAAGCGGAAGGGAGTCGAAAGAGGGACAAAGATGACCAACAGGGTCAAGTTTCGAGTCAACATGGGAGGAATCAGGGTGGTCAGTGGAACAGGAACCGTGGTGGTCAGCAGGGACAGTGACGTGGCCAGAATCAGAATAGGGGTTATCAATCGTTGCCTCCGCAGGGCCAAAATCGTCAGCTTCAGCTACCTCAGCAAGGTCAGAATTGCCAGCAGTGGCAGAATCGTCAGCAGGGGCAGAATGTTATGTCTATTGCTACCCCGATGGGGACTTCTGTTGTCATCTCTGATTTTTATCGAAAGTGTCCAATTAGTTTTGGAGATAAGATTCGTAGGGTTAATCTTCTTCCGATGGGTATGCATGATTTCGATATTATTCTTGGGATGGACTGGTTGGATAAGCACCAGGCTAATATCGATTGTCAGGCAAGGAAGGTTATATTTGGAGATGTGAAGTCTTCAGAGTTCGTATTTCAGGGTTCATGACCAAGTAAGGTGGTGAACTTAATTTCAGCTTTGAAGGCTGGAAAGTTAGTGGCAAAAGGTTGTGAGGGGTATTTGGCATTTGTGAAGGATACCTCTATAGGTGAGTCTCGTATTGAAGATGTTCCAATTATTCGTGATTTTCCCGATGTGTTTCCTGAGGGATTGTCTAGGTTGCCACCGCAGCGGGAAGTTGAGTTCGCTATTGAGCTTATTCCTGGTGCGGAGCCTATCTCTAAGGCGTCGTATAGAATGGCACCGTTGGAGTTACACGAGTTAAAAGAGCAGTTACAAGAATTGTTAAATCGTGGTGTGATTCGGCCAAGTGTTTCGCCGTGGGGTGCTCCAGTTTTGTTTGTAAAGAAGAAAGATAGGTCTATAAGGTTATGCATAGATTATTGGGAGTTGAACAAGATTACAATCAGGAATTGGTATCCATTACCGAGAATTGATGATTTGTTTGACCAACTTCAGGGGGCGAAATATTTTTCGAAGATAGACCTGAGGTCGGGTTATCATCAGTTGAGGGTAAGGGATGAGGATATCTCTAAGACAGCTTTTCGCACTCACTATGGGCATTACGAGTTTCTAGTGATGTCATTCAGGTTAACAAATGCTCCGGCGGTGTTTATGGATTTAATGAATCGGGTGTTCAAGGAGTACTTGGACCAATTTATCATTGTCTTTATTGATGACATTTTGGTTTACTCCAAGTCTAGGGAAGAGCATGAGGAGCATCTTCGCACAGTTTTGGGAATTTTGCAGAAAGAGAAGTTATATGCTAAATTCTCCAAATGCGAGTTTTGGTTGGAGCAGGTTGCATTCTTGGGTCACGTTGTGTCTGCTGAAGGCATTAAGGTGGATCCTGCAAAGGTTGAGGTTGTCACTAAATGGCCAAGACCTACTAAGGTGACGGAGGTTAGGAGTTTTTTGGGTTTGGCAGGGTACTATAGGCGATTTGTGGAAGGATTTTCCTTGCTTGCCTTGCCATTGACTCAGTTGATGAGGAAGGGCACGAAGTTTGTGTGGAATGAGGAGCGTGAGAAGAGCTTTGAAGAAACGACTTGTGAAAGCTCCAATACTTACATTACCATCGAGCACGGGAGGTTACCAAATTTTTAGTAATGCTTCTAAAAAGGGCTTGGGGTGTGTTTTAATGCAGCACGGTAAGGTGATTGCTTATACTTCTAGGCAGCTTAAACCTTACAAAGTGAACTACCCCACTCATGATTTGGAGTTGGCAGCAGTAATATTTGCCTTAAAATTTTGGAGGCACTATTTGTATGGAGAGACTTGTGATATCTTCACCGATCACAAAAGTCTTAAATACATTTTCACTCAGAAGGAGCTCAACATGAGGCAGAGGCGTTGGTTGGAGCTTCTAAAAGATTATGATGCGAGAATTCAGTATCACCCGGAAAAAGCGAATGTGGTTGCAGATGCTCTTAGTCGAAAGAGTTCAGGGAGTGTAGCAGCCCTTAACACAACATCAACTTATTACATATATGGAGCGACTAGAGTTGGAGTTGTATGTTCAAGGTTCAGATGGACATTTAGCAGGTATGAGAGTGGAACCCTCTCTTATCTTACGGGTTAAAGAAGCTCAAAAAGAAGATGGGGAGTTGTGGGCCATGACGCATAATTTGGAGGAGGGCAAACAACCCAAGTTTCGTATTGATGACCATGGTGTGATTTGGTTGCGTAAATGATTGTGTGTACCGTTAGATTCAACTATTCGGGAAGCAGTATTGGCTGAGGCTCATAGTTCACCATTTTCTATTCATCCGGGTTCTACAAAGATGTACAGAGATTTAAAAGAAAATTTTTGGTAGAATGGGATTAAGCGAGATGTGGCTGAATATGTTAGGAAGTGCCTCATTTGTCAACAAGTGAAGATAAAACATCAACGAGCTAGTGGACTGCTGCAACAATTAGACATTCCAATTTGGAAGTGGGAAGATATCACAATGGATTTTGTGACTGGTTTGCCAAAGACTTTCAAGAAGAATGATGTCATTTGGGTTGTGGTGGATCGGTTGATAAAATTGGCACACTTCTTAGCAATCCATGAAGGTTACTCGGTGGACAGGTTGACACAAATCTTTCAGCAGGAAATTATTAGACTTCATGGTACTCCGGTGTCTATTGTTTCAGATCGGGACCCACGGTTCACTTCGCGGTTCTGAAAAGGGTTTCAGCGAGCTTGGGGCACTCGGTTCAACTTCAGTACTTCTTTTCATCCACAAACTGATGGGCAATTTGAACGGACTATTCAGACGTTAGAGGACATGTTGAGGTCTTGTGCACTTAAGTGGTCGGGTAATTGGGATGATTACTTGAGCCTAGTTGAGTTTGCTTATAATAACAGCTGGCACGCAAGTATTGGAATGGCTCCGTTTGAGGCGTTGTATGGTAGAAAGTGTCGGGCACCAACTTGTTGGGATGAGGTTGGTGAGAAGGCCATAGAAGGGCCTGAGTTAGTTCAAATTACTACGGAAAAAGTAACGATGGCTAAGGAGAAATTGCGGTCGGCTCGATCACGACAGAAGAGTTATGCTGATAAGCATAGAAAGAAGTTAGAGTTTGAACCTGGTGAGCATGTATTTTTAAAAGTTTCTCCTTGGAAGGGCATTCGGCGATTCGAGTTAAAAGGGAAACTTAGTCCGCGTTATATTGGCTCATTCGAGATTTTGGAGAGAGTTGGTGAGGTTGCATATCGGTTAGCTTTGCCTCCACAGCTAGCACATGTGCATAATGTGTTCCATGTGTCGGTGTTGAGGAGTTATCATTATCATCCGTTGCATGTGGTGCAATATCCATTTGATAAAATTCGGGGTGATCTTACTTGTGAAGAGCAAGCCGAGGCGATTTTGGATCGTCAAGAACGAATTATGAGGAGAAAGACAATTTCATTTGTTAAGGTTTTGTAGCGGAACCATTCAAAGCGGGAAGCTACTTGGGAGATGGAGGAGTCTATTCGAGCGGAGTATCCGTATCTTTTTGATAATTAGGTACATTTTATTTTTCTTTTAATTCCGGGGACGGAATCCTTTTTAAGAGGGAAGTAATGTAATACCCGGTCTTTCTTTCTTTTTGGAGAAGTCCTTTATCACTTAATTTCTAAGTCATTGTCCCTTCCTTAGCCTATATATAGGGGACTACCCCCTTTAGTTTTAATCACCTAAACAATAAGGACCTCCCATTGTGAGAAAGGACCTTATTGTGTGAGGAACTTTTAAGTAAGAACCTCCATAGTTAAATATTTTATTTTCCTTCTTTGGATTTTGGGTATTAATATAAGCCCAAATTTCTTTTGGTTTTCTTTGGAGACGGTGAATCTCTTCTTAAATTCGGGTATATCTCTTTTTCTTTCTTTATGTAATTATTTAATTTTCTGTATTAGTCTTAATTTTGTAGCTTTAATTTTTGTATGTTATTTAGTTTGTTAGTGTATATATTTTGGGTATATATCTTTATTAGTAATTAGCATTTTGGGATATTAAATTATTATTTTTGTAACTTTAGAGTTTTGACATAAAATAATAATAATAATAATAATAATAATAATAATAATAATAATAATATTTATTTGTAACATAACTAAAAATAGAAAGAATATTTTTGTAAATATATTTAAATTTATTTTAGAACAAGAAGGTGGTTAATTATTAAAATATTATATAAGATTAAAATATGTATAACTTTAGGTAGAATTTTGTTAAGAACGAAAGGATTTCAAATTCGCCTAAGAGAAAGAAAATGTGTAAAACTTAATCAATTAATTAATTATTTATTTATTCTTTTATTTTGTTTAATTAGTTCCGACGGGAGAAATTTAACAAGTCGTTTTGGATTATAATTTCGGATATTTCATTGCTTAATTCAGGTACGGATTCCGTACTCCTTCAGCGATATTTCTTTAATATTAAGTTTATTCGTTTTGTCTCTCGATTAGAATTCAAATATTATTTCAATATATTATTCATAGTCAAATGATTATGATAGAATTATTTGCTTTTAGATATTCGGAAATTCGTAACTTGTACTCTTTGGACATAGAGAGCATGTCTAGTATTTATTCTGATTCTGTAGAACATGCTAATATATTTTGAGGAATTTGTGTTGATTCGTTTCGGTTTAGCATGTGCATATTAGAACCCTTTTTGTTTGTATTGTGTCGCATATATTGTAACATGATATTTTTGTTAGAATGTACCGTAGGGTATACCTGAGCTATAACCACATGTGGGGGTACCACAGGCATGTCCTCTTGACACTAAGGCATGACACTTCCGTGGTGGTGTGATTAGTCCACGGCGTCTCCATTTTGTGTGCTCCAATGGGAGTTGGCCAATTGGTGTTTTGTTGTGGGAGGCGTATGGGTCGACCCTAGTTTTCTGTTCTGTTCTGTTCTGCGGTTTGGTGTTGTTTGTGTCAAACATACCTTCCGATTTTGCATACATTTGGATCTGCAGTCCAATGTGTGTCTGCCTGTGTAGCAGTATTTTGACTTGTCTTTGTGACAAGGTATATTTTTGTTCTATTCTGAGCTCGGTATGAAATAACCCCAGTCATTTGATTCAGCCTATTATGTTATTCAGATTAGTTCAGTTCAGTTAGTTTTGTTATTCATTTTAGTTCTTATTTTCTTGCACTCTATATCCGTACTGGGCATTTGGCTCATGCTGTGTTTTTCTTCCTGCAGGTAATCAGGAGAAGCAAGGGCAAGTGTGAAGAGAGTTTCCTTTATGTAAATAGTTTAGATATTTTGTGTAGGATTTGATATTTTGGTTTCTAAGTATTGTAGTAATATTCAGACCGTGTTTTAGCCAGTTGGCAATTATCTATTTAGACTATTCGGTTTCATATTCAAGTTTTGGATATCAGTTTATTAGTTTTGTTATGTTCTGTGCGTAACCTCTCTTTCTAGTTCGGGAAGAAGGTGTTACACTTATCGATCTGCTAAATAGCAAATGAGGGAAAGAAACAAAACAAAAAAAAAGAGGAGAGAGTAGGTTTACAAGAAGACTAACTGAACTTGTTAAAATCTTGCATTAACTAAAAGGTGGTGAATAAGGAGATGTAAATTGCATGAGTATTGTTTTTTCCACGAGAAAAACTGATATTTTTATGGCAAAATTTAATAGTTTTATAAATAATTTTTTCACATGAATAATAAATAAAATTTAAATTTATTTGAGTAAATTTTGTGAAAATTTATTTTGCTTTTGAAAATAATAATTTCTAAAAAAATAGGAGAGATGAATAATGATAAGCAATATTGTACAAGAAATTGATTTTAAGCCATTCACCTAAAGTTAGGGGTGAGCAAGGAATCGAATTACGCCCGAAACCGTACTAAAAATCGCACAAACTGCACTAATTAAAATCGCACAAACCGCATGCAATAAACCGTACCGTACCATATACCGTCAAAATTGAGGATATCAAGAAACATTATTATAATATACAAATATTTGGAATCATCTCAAATTGTAATTATATCTGTTTAGAATTTTCATATGTAAGGAGAAAATATCATTCATGTTTTTAGGTTCTATTTTATTTTTGTTTAGACAAAACATTGTCATTATAAGTAAAGTTGTGTGTGATTGTGTGTTATCAAAGTGGTATTTAATATTGTGTGATGCTAAATTATTAATTTAAATTACATAAAATTTAATTATTTCAATTAGTTTTGAAACCGAAACCGCATCAAATGAAATCGCACCGCATGGTTCAAAACCGCACCACACCGATCATAAGCGATTTCATGTGCGATTTTGAATTTGTCAAATTACACCTAATCGGTTTCATGTACTATTTGAGTTTCAAATCTCACCAAATCGCATCATGCTAACCCCTATCTAAAGTATCAAATTTTATGTGGTTTAAATATGTTAGGAATGTTAGGCTATGCAAATGTGCACCTGCCACGTGTTCAAAATTATATCTAATTCACTTTAAATTTTTAATTTTGAATTCACATTAAAATCTTAAGAGCTAATCAAGCAGGTTGTAGCTAAGAATTAAGGTGATGGGTTATACCCCACCCCGTATTTGAGGATAATTCTCCATATATAAAAATCAAGTGTTTGAATTTAATACATGTGAAGGAGGAGGAGGAGCCAATTTAGTAATTAGGCATCTAGCCAAATTGAAGACGCCTTCACGCCCGAGCCTTCCCACATCGTGTTTTCATTTATGACATTCTTTGTTGCGTCCGTCTATATGATCACTTGGTCCGTTTAGTAATTGTTTTTGTTTCATATTTTTATTTCCATTACTATTTTTTAGAAATTAAAAATAAAATAATATTTGATAATTGTTTCTATTTTGAAAAAAAAAAAAGATTCGCTTTTGACAACAAAAAAGTGAAAGCATAAAAAAGTTACTTCTTTAATTTTGTTAACACAGAGCAATTACAACTCTAATGATGTTCAGATACCGAATCTTATTAACAACAAAATTTCAGACTCTATCTTTTTATAAAATAAAATAAAACTAAATTTAAATATAATTGTCTGATTTTGTTTTACTAGTGAAAGCAACTAAAAACATACAAATATAAAAATAAAAATAAGAAATAAAAACATAAAAGTATAAATAGAACAAATTACATCATCAACCTTTGTTAACCATTCACTCAGAAAATTCATCCAAAATTGTTCAAAATTTTAATTTAATATAATAAATTAATTTTATTAATATATATTACAATTATAAATCATAAAAAAAATCACAATACATAACTGAAGTCAAATAAAATCATTACGCTGACACATGCATGCAAAATTCGTTTTACTTTTACAAGTTTGCTATTTCGAACTCCTCTAGTCTTCTTTGACAACATAGTGATAAGGTGCTTCATAGTAAATTGAGGACCCGATTATTATAAAATAAATTTTATAATAAATTTATTTATAGATTAAGAAAATATTAATATGCAAATAAAAAAAAATACTCTTTAATTTACGTGTTAATATTTTATATTAGTCTAAAACTAAATTTATTATAAAATTTACTTCATAGTAAATTTTTGACTTATGTTGTCCGGGTCTCCATAGCCATTAAAATTGAAATATAATAGTAAAATATTGTTTTAATACATGTTATATAACCTCTCAAGAAACAACAGAATTCATTTTTTTAAAACACGCTGCTTTCAAGTATTGTGAGTTGCGACTTATCGGGCTTATCGATCTGTTAAATAGCAAATGAGGGAAAGAAACAAAAAAAAAGAGAGGAGAGAATAGGTTTACAAGAAGACTAACTGAACTTGTTAAATTTTTGAATTAACTAAGAGGTGGTGAATAAGGAGATGTAAATTGCATGAGTATTGTTTTTTTCACGAGAAAAACTGATATTTTTATGATAAAATTTAATAGTTTTATAAATAATTTTTTCACATGAATAATAAATAAAATTTAAATTTATTTGAGTAAATTTTGTAAAAAATTATTTTGCTTTTGAAAATAATAATTTCTAAAAAAATAGGAGAGATGAATAATGATAAGCAATATTGTACAAGAAATTGATTTTAAGCCATTCACCTAAAGTTAGGGGTGAGTAAAGAATCGAATTACCCCGAAACCGCACTAAAAATCGCACAAACTACACTAATTAAAATTGCACGAACCGCATGCAATAAACCGTACCGCACCATACACCGTCAAAATTGAGCATATCAAGAAGCATTATTATAATATACAAATATTTGGAATTATCTCAAATTGTAATTATATCTATTTAAAATTTTCATATGTAAGGAAATAACATCATTCATGTTTTTAGATTCTATTTTATTTTTGTTTAGACAAAACATTGTCATTATAAGTAAAGTTGTGTGTGATTGTGTGTTATCAAAGTGGTATTTAATATTATCTTATGCTAAATTATTAATTTAAATTACATAAAATTTAATTATTTCAATTAGTTTTAGAACCGAAACCGCACCAAGTGAAACCGCACCGCACGGTTTAAAACTGCACCGCACCAATCACAAGCGATTTCATGTGCGATTTTGAATTTGTCAAATCGCAGCTAATCGATTTCATGTGCGATTTGAGTTTCAAACCTCACCAAATCGCATAATGCTAACCCCTACCTAAAGTATCAAATTTTATGTGGTTTAAATATGTTAGGAATGTTAGGCTATGCATATGTGCACCTGCCACGTGTTCAAAATTATATCTAATTCACTTTAAATTTTTAATTTTGAATTCACATTAAAATCTTAAGAGCTAATCAAGCAGGTTGTAGCTAAGAATTAAGGTGATGGGTTATACCCCATCCCGTATTTGAGGATAATTCTCCATATATAAAAATCAAGTGTTTGAATTTAATACACGTGAAGGAGGAGGAGGAGTCAATTTAGTAATTAGGCATCGAGCCAAATTGAAGACGCCTTCACGCCCGAGCCTTTGCACATCGTGTTTTCGTTTATGACATTCTTTGTTGCGTCCGTCCATATGATCTCTTGGTCCGTTTAGTAATTGTTTTTGTTTCATATTTTTATTTCCATTACTATTTTTTTGAAATTAAAAATAAAATAATATTTGGTAATTGTTTCTATTTTGAAAAAAAAAAATCACTTTTGACAACAAAAAAGTGAAAGCATAAAAAAGTTACTTCTTTAATTTTGTTAACACAGAATAATTATAACTCTCAGATACCGAATCTTATTAACAACAAAATTTCAGACTCTATCTTTTTATAAAATAAAATAAAACTAAATTTAAATATAATTGTCTGATTTTGCTTTACTAGTGAAAGCAACTAAAAACATACAGATATACAAATAAAAATAAGAAATAAAAACATAAAAGTAGAAACGGAACAAATTACATCATCAACCTTTGTTAACCATTCACTCAGAAAATTCATCCAAACTTGTTCAAAATTTTAATTTAAGACCTCCCAAATAAGAACCTCAAAATATTATTTTAGAGTGTTTGTATCCATACCGGTTGTTTTTCGGAATAAAAATAAACCATACTTGCGACAAAATATTTTATATTTAGTAATAACGTCATTGACGATCTTATTATCATGAGGAAGAACAAACGAAATAATAAAGACGTATATATACTCCATTTTCGCTTAATCTATTTCCACTTATCACACCTTTTGCAGATCTACTGGCATGCATCATAACACTTGATCATAAACTCTCTCTTTTTGTATGTGATCATATTTTCCAGATCGTTTTTTTATCAACGGCAACAGAAGGCATGCCAGTCAATCAACCATGGTGTTTTCCAATATGTTATGGTTTAACGTCAGTTTTGTTTGTAACTTCAAAAATAAAAAGACAATAGAATGAACTTTCACTAGTAAAAACTAATTAAATATGCATGTTAAAATTGTTTTTTTTTCCTTTTCTTTCATTGTTATAAATTTTTCTAGGGCTGCATAGTTGCAAGGCTCATACAAATTTAGGTTTAATGTACAAAATTTGAATGTGGGATTAGATAATCCTAATTCAAAAGAGCTGGCGAAAAAAATAAGAATTAGGTATTCCAACTCCACATTTTCACCTGAACCATGGTCCCACTTGTTTGATGACAAGCAATTAAATTAAATGGTGGAGTATACTATTTTACTGTCATCTACTTTAGGGGTAACACAGTCCATTCAAAGAGTTTTCCTGCACTACACGTAGACCATACAGTTGATTGGATTTGACGGTCTTAGAAAGTAGAACTATATAGATCGACTTGTGTTTTGTCCTTCGGGGAAACAAATAAATAATTATTCTAAAAGAAATAAGATTATTTCTAAGTAACTTCAAAATACTAAAATAAGGTATAACATTCGTAAAATCGAGGCTGTTTACTGCCTTTCTTAGTAAATTACAACAAAACAAAGTACGGCGGCTTAGCCGTTTTAGGGTTATAGCTGCTCCATTTGGGACACTGCCCGAAAATGAAGCCACATAAAAAAAAGTTTAGGCCTTTGAGCATCTCTCACTCAACGAACCCCCCTCTTAAATATATTAAATAGATTAAAAAAACAAAAACAATTTGACTAGTGTTTATCAAATATATTTTTTTTAAAACAATAAAAACATTAGATTAGAGGTTATAACTTTGACGGTGCTAATGATTGTCAAATGTTCTTCAGAGAAACTTGTAAAATTTCAACGTTTAGCTCAACTAGCGAAGACTTTGATATCGCTCATTAAATAGGAGTATCTTTTAAATTAAGTTGCGAGTAATTATTCATAAATTTTTTAATATAACGTGAAAATGTTTTTTTTGATAAAAAAATAAAAAACATAAGTGTTGACTCTGGCAATGTAATTTTTAAATTGATGGGTCAATTTAAATTAACTAAAATCATCTGAATTAGTTATAATTAACAACATTAGAATATTTGAGTCGGTTACGGTTTGAATTCATATTTTTTTTTTAAAAAAAATAAGTTCTTTTTTCTTTTATCCTGATTGTTTGTACCCTTTCTTTCCCCGTATATAATGAGAGTACTTCCGTTAACTTCCAACTATTTTAAGCATATTTTAAGGTTGTCAAAAAACATTTGAACATATAACGTAATCGTCTCTCCTCTTTTAATGTTTAACTATTACAAAGATATTTATGACAGTGTCTCACTGTCCAAAAATTTAATAAAGTAAAACTGTCACTATCTCTCCACTTACACGACTTTATAAATATCTAAATGGTGAGTCATCACCTAAATATTTACACCCCAACAGCTGGCAATGTAATTTATAAATTGATGGGTCAATTTAAATTAACTAAAATTATCTGAGTTAGTTAACAACATTAGAGTATTTGAGTCGATTACAGTTTGAATTCATATTTTTAAAAAAAAAAATAGGTTCAAACTAATTAATTGGTTTTGAACGTATTTTTTTTCTTCTCAGTTCCAACTTGAAATCGTATGAATAATCATCCTAGTCCTCTGGGCTCTTCTCGACTTCATTGCGACAATTCCCCCTTCCTTCTCTGCTGCTGTTTAGACGGAACAGAACTAAGACGTTAATATTTTTTGGCAAGTTCTGTTTGTTAGATTATATGCCTGCCTGCCTGCCTAATAGGAAGGACTGTCCGATATTAGTTTTAAGAAATTGGTGAAATGGTAAAATAAGAGCAATTGGATTAAGATTGGACAGCTGTATGATATAGATTTGAAGTCTCACGGAATATGGACAGATTGAGTCAAACTCCAGCATACAAAAATACATATTAAATATCTAAGTATTTGTGCAATTAAAATAAATAAATCAATTTTAAATAAAAATTATAAAATATATACCATGTGTAATTAATATAAATTATAAAATATGAGCAAAAATATGTAGAAGACATTGTAGGAATAAAAGGTGAGAGAAACAAAGTTAAAACTTAAATGTGACATAATTTCAAGAGAGATTGTTATTTTCACTACTTTTCCTTTATAAAATAAAAGATAGATAAATAGATTTAAAATAAAAATATATTTTTAATATTTATACGTTTTTCGAAATAAAACTATATTGAGAGATTGTATAAATTTTGAGAGAGATAGTATAAAAAGTACATAAAAAAAATTGGTAATATTTTTCTTTTTGTCAAGTAGCAACCTAAATCAATAAAAAAATTGATTTTTGAGCAAAGTTGACAGGTCTAAAATTTGGGGTCATAATATATTATTACTTTATAACATAATTCTTGATCAATTTCATTTAATAAAAATGAGAGTTTTATAAAATTTGAGACCTCAAATTTTAAAAAATCTCCAGATGAGAAATTGGTTTAATACTTGTAATGTTGAGATACAAGTATACCTATTTTCTAGGGACGAAGGCCCAAAAAATGATTTTTTAAACACTTAATTTATTTAAATTAAAATTGTAATATAAAATATTTACACTTTTGTAGATTTCTCAAATATTAGTTAACTTTCATTTCAGTACACAGGTACATTTTAAAGCGTTCAATCAACTTAATTTGTTTCTCCAAAAAAACAATTAACTTAATTTGTTCCTACACAAGTAGTGCATGATATAGGTTTATATTCTAAAAAAAATATATTAAAATTTAAAATATGAATTAATCTATATTTAACCCATAATTATATAATTCCAATTCACATAATTTATATTAAAAATAAATAATATAGGTCATATTCATATTTTATTAGGCCTTTACTTTTCATCAAATATAAGAAGGATATTGTATTTTACTACAGGAGTATATAGCGTCTGACAGGTAATATGGTGAAACTATACAGTTATCACTAGCTATAGAGATATCCCGGAAAGAAGGGCCGGATAGCATGGAATAAACAGGACCTTATTCCAGTGATTTCCGTAACAACCAACCCTTTCAATATATATATATATATATATATATATATATATAAAAGATCGAATTTGAATTTTTTAAAATTAATATGAAATATTTATAAATTTAAGTTAATGTGATTTATTTAATTTTTAAAAATAAAAAATTTTGTATGACATTGAGATTACTTTTTAAATAGTTTATAATTTTTATAATTATATTATTTAAAATTAAAAGATTTTATATTAATTAAAATATCTCTACTTGGCTTAAGAAAAACAAAATTTGTCATATATATTTTTAAACGGGGAAGTATGACCAAGTATATAGAAAATGTCTTTAGTGAATACTCTTTTGGTCCGGATAATATATATGGTTTTAGACTCTTTGTTACGGATGTCGATAAATTTATTTTAATTATAAATATTGATGTATATGTATATATAGAATAGATAAAAATTAAGAATAGTCCCATCACAATTTACTCTATTTTATCGTTTAGAATTTTACTTTGATCATAATTCAACTTATCATAAATTTATCGACATATAAATTATTTTTCATAATTTTATTTTGTTGGCTTTTTTCTAACAAATATATATAAGTTTAATAAGGTACATATATAAATACATAAAAAATTAAAATCAAACTTTATGACAAAACTATGGCCATTTATTTACTTATCTATATTATAAAGCGTTTAGTTTTTTGTAACTGTTTTTTGGGTGTAATTGGGTCACAAATATATGTTGATCAAGAGTTTTATTTACTTTCCTCTCTCTTTCTATATTTTTCCTCCATGTTTTAATTATCACTTCCTTTTTCTCTCTCACCATTTTCCTCACTCTTCTCCAATTTTTTCTCCATCACCCTATTTTTTACTTTCACAATTAATTTATGATTTCTTTTTTCCCTTTTTCTCATTCTAAGTACTCTCTGTGTAATTTTATTTTTATTTTTTTCTGTAATTTTATTTGTCACATATTTATTTATTTTAATTTTTTCTACTTCAAATTTTTTCCTTGCGTGCGATGAGAAACCAGTTCAACCGCAAACTACAAGCTCAGACTCTATCAAAGTTCGTGTAAAAATTATGCTACTAGAAGTTCATATCGAAGCACAAGCACGACTAGCCGACTAGGTTATCAAGGCAAACTTGAAAAAAATTCTTTTACCTAGTCAATACAAATATATGACAAGACAAAAATTAAATCGTTTTGGTTGATTTTAAATCAATTCGGTAGCTCAATTTTTAAAATTTTTTTTGTCAACTCAGCATTTAAAGATTTCTTTTGCTTTTCTATGAAATATGCAATTACTGTATGCTTATAACATATTTAATGTATTCTTTAGTTAATATAATACATTAATATTGTTACATATATTGTATTATAATTTCTATTTTTAGATTTATCAATAATATATTATAATTATGACTATTAGCATTCTTAATTAGTATAAAGTTAGCTCATTCAACTTATTCAAATACATTATAAACAGAACTCTGATTACACAATAAATTACATAAAATTTCTATAAATTCATTATAAAACAAAAATTATTGTCTAAACCAATACTATCCAACTAGACGAAGAGATACGTATTATTTTTTCAATACATCAATCAATGTCTCAACGTATAAATATTTTTTTTTCAAATGATAACATAGCTCATTTAAAAATTATATGTCGCAAAGAGAAGAATCCATACAAAAATATTACTATAATTTCCTTTTCAATTATTTAATTTAACATATACCCATTATGTGGATTAAAAGTAACATATTATAATACCTTCTTTAAAATTGAAGAAACTATTATTATTAGTATAAGTATTCCTTCAAATATATATATATATATATGTATATATATATATATATATATATATATATATATATATATATATATATGTGTGTGTGTGTGTGTGTGTGTGTGTGTGTGTGTGTGGTTATTATGTGAAATTGAGAATATCCTAACAAATACTACCTCATTTGCTTTTCTCTCAAACTGACATTGGGGTTTCAACTTCCAACTGAAAAGAAAATGCAGAAGACCCACAAACGGCTAGAATATTGCATTAAAAGTAAACAAAGTTACAAAGCGAAAGCACGGCTGTTGCTTTTTACCGTTGTTAAAAAAAACAACTTGACTTTTGTTATGCAAAATGCCATGGACCTTTCTCGAACTTTATTCACATTCTCTTTCCCTTTCTCTTTCTCAACCATCCAAATTCACATTTTTAAACTTTTGAGTTTTAACTATTTAGAATAATTCCACTTAATTTTATCCAATATGGAATGGCATATTGTTTTAATAATTCCTCCGTTTTTCATCCGATGTGTGTTAAAGTTAGGGTAGACTTGTCAAAACAGAAATTCTATAATCAGATTTGCCGGAGTATATTATTGTTTTATTTTCACTTTATTACTAATTTATCCTGATTTTAAAACTAGTTTACTACTAGATTCTTTTGGTCATTTTTCCTACAAATACGTGACAGTAATTTACTCGGTAACAAACACTTTTATGTTTTTTATTGCTTCATCCTAATTACTCTCTTAGATAAGGTCTAGGAAGAACCCAACTTAATTTTATTTTTTTATTTTTAATTTTTACAAAAGTGGAGGTGGGTTAGGTTTTTACTTTCTCTGGAGGTGGGTTAGGAAAAGACCACATAGTTCACAACGGCTATGAAGCATTTCGTAGTTCAGAATTCAAAGATTAAAGAAACTCAACTGCATGTCTGTAGAATGTGACCCTTGCTCTGTTATGGAACTTGAGCTGCAATTGGAGGCTAAGCTATTCAAATTTTGAATTGTAACCCATGCATATCCGTTTCTTCTCAAGCCCGCTGTTTATTTGACCACTAGATGCTGTGGACTTTTGCCACCAAACAAAAATAACGACATTTGGTAGAGTAATCTAAAACTAGGATTTATTTCTCTATTAATCGTTCGGAAAAGACTGAAATGTAAAACGGATTTTCTTATTTGTAACTCTTTACAAACCCCTTCAAACTTTTTTTTTAGTATGCTAAAAAAAATGCAGACCCGGGCATGTGCAATAATAAAGACAGTAAAGTAATTAAATAATAAATAAAAATAAAATATTCTGACACTCTCCATTAATCCAACATTCATACCCAAAACAAATCATTAATCTAGAAAGAGAAAAACCAAAAGTTATGAATTATTGTTTCACCTGCATCGCCCTAATCTACTGCCCCACACCACTAATTGGCATGAAATACGTCAAACAATTCCTAATTAACAACAACCATCATTTAATTTGGCTATGAATTCTCTCAAAATTAACCACATGCACACCATCGTGATGACTGAAGACAGAGGAGATGATTGACAATGGCAGCAGACAATGGCAGCGGCGAGTTCAATAAGGAAAGCATCCCCAGACGACAAGATCCGAAAATCTAACCTACTTAGGTGCGATCCACCTTCTACAAACCCTGATAGTTTCCAGTGAGAAGATGGGGTTGTTGGGAATTAAGTCGATGCAAACTAAATAATATAAAATAAAAATAGAAGAACAATATAAGATTTAATTTGAAAAACCCTTAAAGGTAAAAATCACAGGCTAAACTCTGAATCTCCACTGTCACAAACAATAATAACGGGCTTACAATTTTCTCCCAAGTTTTGCCCTAAAACTTGAAGTTACACAATACCAAGACACAACTTTTTAGACAGAATAAAATATGCAAAATCTCCCTCTCACAATACAACTTTTTTGCACGGAATATAAAAGTTATAAAAAACGATCTCCCTCACATAAACACAAAACTCACTCACACTCTTTCTTAACTCTTAGGATGCTACGTGACTTTTGGTTGTACTGCACTTCAACAATTAAACATAAGACTTTATTTATAGAGTACCCACAACTTTCATCTTCCTATTTAAAATAGGACTCTTCCTTTCCGTAATAGCAATTCTTTTTTGAATAGGATTCGGGGTGTATCCCAACAATTTCTCCTTCGACTAGAATCCCCTACAATTTCAACTTCATATATGAATATGATTTGAGGATTATCCCAATAATTCCTCCTTTGATTCAAATCCCCAAACACTTCAACTTCATCATTATCACTGTTCTTGTAGTCGTTACCATAATTCACATCATATATAACATCTGCACTATCTGTGTCATGTGGATCATCATTGCCCTCATCTTCCGCATCATCTTCATTAGCTATGTCATCCATAACATCTACAATCGCATTATCCACAACATTCATATTATCCATATCATCTACATTACATGCACTATATGCAACATCCACATCATCTGCGTCACCCACACTATCCTCATTATTTGCATCCTATTCATCTTCATCAGCATTTCTATTATCTTTATCATTTGACAACTGCAATGGTGATCCTCCATAAGCGTAAAATCTTTATTCATCAATATCATGTGGAACATCTCTAATTCCTTTAAACTTCATTCTCTTTATTTGTCACACCAATACGACTATTTTCCCTATACCTTGTATTCAATTAACCTAGCTCATGATACCACTTATTAGAAATCAAGTTGACGTAAATCAAATAATATAAAATAAAAGGAGAAGAACAATACAAGATTTAATGTGAAAATCCCTTAAAGGGTAAAATCACAGGCCAAATTTTGAATCTCCACTATCACAATAATAATGGGCTTACAAATTCCTCCCAAGTTTTATCCCTAAAAACTTGGGGTTACACAATACCAAGACACAACTTTTTGCACAGAATAAAAGCTGCAAAACTCTCTCTTTCACAATATAATTTTTTTGCACGGAATATAAAAGTTGCAAAAAACTCTCTCCTTCACATAAAAACAAAATTTACTCACACTCTTTCTCAACTCTTAGGATGCTACATAACTTTTGGTTATGTTATACTTCAATAACTAAATATAAGACTCTATTTATAGAGTACCCACAACTTTTCTCTTCCTATTTAAAATAAGACACTTCTTTTCCATAATAGCAATTCTTTTCTAAATATGATTCGAGTAGTATCCCAATAATTTCTCCCTCGACTCGAATCCCCGACTAATTCAACTTCATATCTAAATAGGATTTGAGGAGTATCCTAAAAGGGGCTTTATAGTTGAAGAAAGAGACGAAACGGTAATGATTTTCTCCCTTTTTATTTTATTTTCTTTGCTTGGTTTTGGTACCTACTCTCATGAGTTTTGTTGAATTTCTTATAGTACTACTTAAATAACTTCACCTCTATGACACCTACATACGGTTTTGTTTCGATGATGATTGATTTTACATATGTATCCATGACAACGATGAGCTAAGTAAGTCAAATTTCTAAAATCGCCGCTTGTGATGGGTAAATATCGATTTTCAATCGATCATAGTGGGAGGGATTTAATTATGAAAAGTCTTTAATCAGTTTCTAGCCAAAAACAAATTTTGTTTTTTGGTCGATTTCTTTTGTCGAATAGCATCGATTTGAGAATCTTCCCGTCGGGTTAGCATCAACCGCTAAATGTCGGAGCTGTTGTTCATCATTTTCTTTGATAAGAACTGTATTATCAAAAGGTACATCCAAAACTCAAAATTATCTATTTTTTTCGCAAATTCCGAAGTTTCTTTGTGGTGCATCGATTTACCTGTAATTTGTGAATTTGAACTTCGAATACATGGGTGTGTTGATTTGGGGTTAATTTGATGTATAGAATTTACTTTGTCTGGAGGCGATAGACTTGTGGTTGTACCTTTTTTTGTTTGTTGGTTGTGGCGATATTTTTTTTACATTATCAAAAAGGTCGGAAGAAATGGTTTTTTTTTTTGGGACAGAGATGATGTGAATGAGTTTCCGTCATCGGCAAAAGAAATCCTAGAATCCACTTAAATTTGGATGAAAAAGTGAAGATTTGTCTACTTTTTATTGTTTTTATTAGCTAATTACTTTGGGACATGTGACATGCACATGATCAATTTTTGTATCCAAACTCACTAAGATTTTGTCACTTTTTAACAAAAAAGTCAATAGGGTCTTCTTTTTACTACTTATACAACTTTAAAGGTGAGTTATACAAAAAAAAAAATTTGAAAAAGGGTTCGTAAAAAAAAATACAAATATGAGAATCAATTTTACATTTCAGTCTCCGAAAAATGATGCTCAGTCCTGTAAATAAAGTTTTAATTTGTTTATTGACCTTTTTTTATGTTTTATTTTTCTCTTAAAAAAGATGTTAAGCCTACAAATATAGGTTTAAACTAGTTAATTAGTTTTAACCCATATTAATTTAACTCATTCAAATGTAGTTAGTCTTATACCAAGAGCACTATTATTTTTCTAAAAGGTTTTTTCAATTGTTTCTAAATAATTTTAACTCTCTCTAAAAGTATAACTCTCTCTTCCATAAAAAATTAACTCTCTCTAGAATTTTAACTTCCTCTATCTAAAATTTAACTTTTTCTCTCTCTAAAATTTAACTTTTTCTCTCTCTAAAATTTACCTTTTCTCTTGCTATTTTACCCCCACAAATTAAAAAATAAAGCGAAGACCCAGCCAAATTTTATTTTTTGTAATATATTATTATTTATCATATGTACATTTTTTTACCACTTTTGCATTTTCTAAAATATTATATATATTTTGTAAGACCCCAATTTTTATTAAATAAAATTTAATTTTCTTCATATATTATTCTGAAATAGTAAAGTGTTATATTGATAAAAGTTAAAAGTTAATGATGTTATGTATAAATTATATTATATCGAACATTATTCGAATTGTCTTGGAATATTCGTTCTATCGGAGGATATTCAATTCGTACGACGGCGCCGAAATAACCAATCATTGGTAAACCCCACAACTAAATATGGTCGGATATAGAAAACGATATGAGTAAACTTTTTAAATAAAAAATGGTCAACAGTACTATCACTTTTAAACTGTTAAAATAACCAGTGATAAAAAAATAGTAGCATACGTGCTTTACTGTAGCACGTGGTATTTTATAGTAGCACATGGTATTGCACAATGTTCATATTATTGACATGATAAAGTGGCTATTACACAGTATTCATCAATAATTGTTATTACATAGTATTTTACATTATTGATTTAATAATTGTTATTGCACTGTATTTTAAATTATTAAACCAATAATTGTTACAGTAACTTATGCGCTATATTAAATTAATAATTATTACAGTAATGTGTTCTTACATTATTTTTGAATTATTGTTATTACAACATTACCTTAATTATTGTATTTATAGTAAGTATTTTGATTATTATAATATATATATATATATATATATATATATATATATATATATATATATATATATATATATTGATGGGGAATATTTGGGGTATGGTGGGGTCAATGGAAGAAAAAGTGCGTAAGAAGGGAAGAAAAAGGGGGGAGGGAGAGGGGGGGGGGGGGGGGGAAGAAGAAAAGGGAGAGAAATGAGTTAGTGGGAGGAAGAACAAAATAAGCAAGTTAGGCAAAAAAAAAATTGTTTTATATGAAATGAAATTTCAGAATTTGCGCACTGATTTTCTTTCAAAACTGGCGTGCCTCACCCACCACACACAGCGTGTTCCCTTTTCTTATAAATAGTTTGCTCGACTGAATAAGAAAATCACACCAAAACACTAAATTCTTATATTTTCAACATTGTGAGTATTTCTTTTGAGAATAGTAAGGTTACTTTAAGTGTTTGTAAATCTAAAAGGAGTGCAATAATTTCTTAAGTAAGTCTTTTCTTTAAATGTAAAATTTGTACAAATACTCATTTCACATGATAGTCACAAATCTTTTTTTATAAGACTTTTTCTTCAGAAGATTTATTTTGAAAATCTTCTAAATCTTCCTTTGGAAGATTTATTTGAAATATTATTTCAAAAACTTTTTTTGAAGTTATTATATTTTATTCTTTATATTACAAAAATTTATATTATGTAAACACTTTTGATAGTTCATAATATACGAGTTATTATATACCATAAAATTTATATGTGGTACTTACTAATTAAATTATAAATATACATATTGGTTTGATCCACTAAATTTAAAGCATTCTCTTTTCACATGATAATGTAAGGGATATCAATTTTTTTCATACTCTTAAACTTACTATGATAAATATTATTCGGTAAAATTTTTGAAATGATTATATGTTCCTTAATAGTTTGCACTTCATTTAATATCATTCTATGTGAACCTTTCTATTTACCTGAACTTTTCTTTTGAACTTTAACCGTTATTTTTGAACTATGGATCTTAAATATCATTTTTGAATTTGACTTCACATCATGTTGACAATTTAGATATTATTTGAATATGCACAAAATAAACTTTTTAAACCTCTAATGTCTATTGTTTATCATAGTCTCTTTCTTTTGTTCAACATTTATATCACTTTTATTTGTTCTAATCATCATAATCACATTGCTATGAATATCTGTGGCCTGGTGCACAAATAATAGGATAAAGGTAATATAATGGTGATGTGTCTTTTAGGGTACATGGTGAATGTTCTCTTTAGCATAAGACAAAGAAGAACTGTTGTTTAATATGATCATGATCAGTGGTATTTCAAATTATAAAAATTGATGATGATTTTTTTGAAAAAAAAGAAGCTAGTAGACATTACGATCTACATGACTCTCTTAATGGTTATTATTCTGCTGCAATTGTTGATCTAAACTTTGTTCAATAACTTAACTGCAGTTGTTAATTTGAAACTTGCTAATTATTTATTTTTATCAAGAACTCATTACTGTTGAAGACTATTGATAATTTATTCATCATTATCTTAGTCATGATATTTTTTACTAGCTATTTGAGCTCACTCTTTCTTTTTTATTCCATTGATTTTCAATAGGAGATGAAAGAGTAATTGAGTTTAGCCGAGAAATGGAGTGAAGGTCTAAGTGATAGCTGTAATAGTCTTCACACGTTGTAAAATAGTATGACAATAATAATGAAAACTTAGTTGTATATTATTTGAGTACTGTATTATTGTACGTTGTACTTTATTATAATAATTGTTGTGTATTTTGCCGATTCAAGTTTGGACTATGTGAGCCCGAATTTGGGTGCGTCACTTATTTTCAGAATTATTAAATTAGTAAATATTTTCATGAATAAAATATATATATATATATATATATAAATAAAAAGCAGGTTAAAACTGAATAGATATATTTTAACCCATTTTTATTTTGATGACTGACTTACTATTAGTGGTTGTCTCTATCATGAGGAGGCATAATAAAGTTTCATAACCTCCGATCCCACTAATTTTTAATTTGTTTGCAACCAATTATGCTTCACGTTTTTTTGGGAAAATTTTTAGATTTATCCGTATTTTTTATTCACTAGACTTACCCACATTAGAGACAAATGATTGTGACCACTTTTAAATTAAAAAAATAAAAAAAGGTAGGGTTAAACTCACTTATCTTTAATGTGGGTAAACCTAGCTGATAAAAAATATGAGTAAGTGTAGAAATTCTCTATTTTTGGGCAATGCGAATTGGCTTTCTATTGAATGAGTGAAGCATGCCTAGCCACTTCATATATATATATATATATATAGGAAGTTGTTATTTTTAAAATAAAAAAAATTATAGTTACATAATTAAGGTTTTTCTCATATGTGATAAATTGACAATAATATTGGATGATATAATATATTTAAATTTGTCATCATAATTATATTATAACACTACACTAATAAATTAATAATTTATAATCTCAATAATATACAAGAAACAAAAGAATTTCTTTTATTTTTAAATATAGGATTAATATCAAGTCTTTGAAAAATTGAATTCAAAGGTGATAGAAATGATTTTAATTTTAAATAATACAATTGTAATAATTTGAATTACCAAAATTATAAAATTTTATTTATTATTTCTAAAAAATTATATGAATGTTAAATTAATTTTATTCTACATTTTAAAACGAAGAAGAAGAAGAAGAAAAAGTTTCAAGAAAAAATGGTTCAATATTTGCACGATATGGCTGAAGGTGGCTGCGACCTGTTTTTTGAGCGTACGGTTGTCACGTGGCAATATATTGATTCAATAAATTAGTTCAATTATAATAACATAATTTGAAAATATATATATATATATATATATATATATATATATATATAGTGAGGAAACTAAAAATTTTATTCAGAGATAAAATATTAGATATAGATCATTATGTATAAAAAATTTAGAGAGGTGTATAAAAAAATTTAGAGAGAGGAAGAATGTATAAAATATTAGAGACAGTAGGTGAAAGAATATAAAAATTAAATATCATAAATAATTTATTTAATTGGAACATAATAATGGTAAGGTTGAAATTTGAAATATGTGTTAACCTATATTTAATCCATAATTATATGGTTCCAACTCACACGACTCATATTAAAAATAAGTAATGTGATTTTAGTTATTAAGTGGAACCATAACCGAATTTTATAAAGCAAAACCAATCCATAACCATATTTTGTCAGGCCTAGTTGTAAGCATGAGTATTATGAAAATAGAAAAATAAAATAAAATTCTTAGGTGGATAAAACATTATTCAAAAAAGATAAAAATATATTTTTTCCCCATTAACCTCCCATCAGTTTGCAATTTTAAATTTAATGTAAGTAAATTATATTTAAAACTATAAGTGATGTATAAAAAAATTTAAATTTAATATAAAGAAAGTAAAATTAAAAATTCTAATAGATGTAAAGAAGTTATTTAATGTGAAAACAAATAAACATAAAAAATTTAAGTGATGCAAAAAAAATAAAAAATTAAAAGTTTTAAGTGAGGCAAATATTTAATGCAAAAAATTAAATAAAAATCTTAATGATTTAAAAAAATTATAAACTGAAAATAAAAGGTTAGATATTTGAAGGAATGATATTGAAAAAATAAATTTGTTTCAGTGTTGTTGAATATTCTTTTACCCATAACATTTTATTTTTTTAATATCACAAGGAAGAGAAAGAAATGAGGAAGAACTACCAGCAACACAGGCCCAAAGAGCTAAAATACAGTCCCAAAGAAAATCAATACAGACCCAAAAAGAACCAACACTGGCCCAAAAGCACAGAGGAACAATTGGCCAACGAGACATCCCCAAAGAAAATCAAATCAGACCCAAAAATCATCAACACTGGCCCAAGAAGAAACAACACTGGCCCTAGGAGTTCCAAGAAAAGAAAGTCCAATGAAGAAGTTCCACCTGAATTTAGTTTGTTCGTATCCCTTACAAGTGGAGTGTCTTGCATCAATGTGAGTAGATCTTTCTTTATTCATCTTAAATACAATTAATATATATTACATTTTAATACTAATTATAATTTACTTGATATGTATTAGAGTATGAACCAAAGTGTTCCGAGTCCACTTAATGATCTACCTAATATGGTTATGGTGGTGGTGGTGGTGCCTTGCTAATATGCAAGAGACCTTGTTATGTAGGATGGGTTATTTTAATATGTATATATATATATATATATATATATATTATGTTGTCTTGTTTTAATGCAGGAGCTTTGTTTGTGTGGTATCCTTGCTAATATGCAAGAGGGATGTTTTTTTGTGGGATTAACACAAGTTCAAAAACCATTCTTGCATGTTCAGAAACCATCCATTCTTACATTATAATATCATCCATTACATAAAACTGGTTTAGTACAAATTATGACAAACAAATTCCATGTTTTTCAGTCTTTTCAACCAACAAACACCTAAACACATTAATTACAATTAGAATATCTAAAAAAATCTTCTACCATAATTAGTTTCGATAAATTATCACAATAACAAAATTCAGTCCTTAATTTCTCCTTTGATTGTAATTTGTAGATTCTAGCGGGAGGAGTAATCGATTCCATAGCTGCTTGACGTCGTTTTCTTTTTTCGTTTGCTGTGTATAGTCAGCCCTCTGTATTGAGGCATCTTTAATAGCCCTTTTGAGAAGAATAATTATTCATTACTATTTAAAGTTTGTCAAGCACGTTATCATTCATCATTGACCATAAAAATCAAGTAAAATTTATACATTTGCGAGAAAGTATCAAATTAACAGCATTTTTAATAAAAGTTTATCATCTACTCTTGTTCTCGCACATAAGTTTTGAAAATAAAATATTTGTAACAAACTAATAACTATAATTTTGTTCTTATTGTATATAATTTTCTCGTTAAATAATACATTTTAGATATTTTACAGTTACAATAGTAAAAAAATATTATTTAAAAGACCTAAATATAGATTAATACCCTGAACTTTTAACGTTTTTTCACTTTGGTGATTGAGCTTTCAATATTTTTAAGTAAGTGATTAAACTTTTAATTTTTTTTATTTTGGAAATTGTCTTATCAGTTTTTTCAATTAGGAGATTGATTTTTTTATTTTTTTTCACTTTGAGGATTGTCTTCTCAATTTTTTCTGATTACTTCTAATTGATAGTTATATGTTTCTTTAATTCGTTTCTTTTTATTGAATGAAATTATGTACTTCATTCGGTCCAAATTAAAATATTATAATTGGCTTTTGAAAGTTAATTTAAAATATTTTTAATCTCAAAATTAATAAAATTTATGAAATAACAAAATTTTAATTAGCAGTACATTTATACATTTTAAATATTCATTATTATGTTGATTATTGATGAATTTTTTTAAACTAAGTTTGTATTGTCTTAAATTTATTTTAAAAAATTAATAAATACCTAATTACAAGATTATCTAAAATCATCATTACAAGATTTTAAAAGTATCAATAATCAATATAATGATGAATATTTAAAATGTATAAATGTAGTACTAATTAAAATTTTGTTATTTCATAAATTTTAATATATTTTTTTAATTATGAGTTTAAAATATTTTAAATTAACTTTCAAAAGCCAATAACAATTTTTTAATTTAGGACGGAGGAAGTACATAATTTTATTCATTAAAAAGAAACAAATTGAACAAACACATAACTAAGACGTAATCAGAAAAAATTGAGAAGATAATCTCCAAAATGAAAAAACTGATAAGACAATTCTTAAAGTGAAAAAAATTAAAAGTTTAATCACTTAATTGAAAAAAAATTGAGAGTTCAATTGCCAAAGTGAAAAAACGTTAAAAGTTCATGGTATTAATCTATCTTTAAGCCTAATTAAAATTAAATGAATTTC
Source organism: Hedera helix (assembly GCA_947179155.2). Classification (NCBI taxonomy): domain Eukaryota; kingdom Viridiplantae; phylum Streptophyta; class Magnoliopsida; order Apiales; family Araliaceae; genus Hedera; species Hedera helix. Next base: position 24,852,648 of record OX359285.1, read on the forward strand.
TTTTAGTTTTTAATATTATATTTAAAAGTGTTATTTTCTATTTTTAAAAAGTGAAATAACATATTTTAAAAATAATATTCTTATGATGGTAAAAACTATTTATTTTATATGTGAAGGAGGTTATATGAAAAAAAATATGTTTACTTAATATATGATGATTAATAATTAAATTGTTAATATATATATATAAGTTATTTGTATAAGAATTTCAAATACGAATACGAATTTAAATGATGTTAAACGAATACGAATATGTCTATATCTATATTCGTATCTATTTATTTACGAATATTTTAAAATTAAATACGGATATATTTATTTTGTTTCGAATTCGAATAGTATCTAATTTTTTTTAAATATAAAATTTTCCATAACTAAATTAGTAAATTGATTATTTTATTGAACAGTACCCGCGAATGGGCAACAATAATAGATGAGTTTGACTTTGAGCGCCCAAAAAATAAAATGCTTCAGATTCAACGCACCAAGAAAGAGAGGAAAAAAAAAGCCCCCAAAACAGCTGAGAACCGCCATGCGAGGATTCTTCCTTTAGATGTTAAACTAAAGGTAGCTTTTCATTTTCACTCATCTGGACTTTTGTTCATGTATCAAGCAATATATTTGGTGGTTGGTTATTGATTATATACCCAACTAGTGAATTTTATTTGGAATAATTTTTATGTGGTGCTAGTTTTGATGGTCTGATGCTATGAAATTCTTGGTTTGCTATCAATTGCTTTTTGTATTTTTTTAGAATTTTTCTTTATTTTGATATGATCATATTAGCTTATTTGATTCTAGTTTTATTTCTAATGGATTTAGTTTTCATTAGAAGTAATGGTTCCATCTTTTGCAGATTGTTTTGGATGTTTTATGTTCTTTGATGATATTATTCTGTGTAAATGGATGATAAAATGTTTTTTGAATCAACAATAACATGAGCTGTGTACCAGGTATTTACAGTGTAAATTCAGTAGATGAAATAGGCAAATTTTGATATAAGTATGTGACCTGATTTTTGAGGAGTTCTATTGATTCCTTTAGTTTTTTGCGTTGTAATTGTTTGGATAAACCCTTATTTGTATTGATATTCTCTCTCTGTATATATATATGGGAAATGATCTATAACAAATAGTTGTTATAGGCACTATTTCAACAAATGCAACTTACACCCCTCCATAAGTAGATCAAATAGTCCAAAATGAGAATTTTTTTTCTCTGCCGCTGAGTTACCGCTCCTTCTAACAGCACGTATCGGCAGGCATAGGCTAATGTCTGGTGGCATCGGCTGATGTATGCATGCATTTGCATATATCAACCGATACATGCAGGCATCGGCTGCCGCTGGCTGCAAGCGACTGTCGATGCATGCAAGCATCAACCGATACCTACCGATGCATGCAAACATCAGTCGATGTCTGCTGATAAATGCTGACATGAGTCGATCAGCCAATATTTGCCGATGCATGCAAGCATCGGCAATCGGTAGACATCGACTTTCGTTAGCGTGCCGCCAGAAGGAGTGCCAATGCATGCAGGCATTAGTTGTTGCTAGCTGCTAGCTACCGATGCCTCTGTCAATGCATGCAGGTGCTGATGTCTGCTGATGCATGTCGATATCTGTCGATGCGTATCGATGCCTGCCACCAGAAGGAGTAGCAGCTAAGCTTGCTGTCAGAAGGAGTAGATGCAGCTTAGGTCTGCTGCCACTCCTTCTAGTGGTAGAGGGAAAAAAGTTTTCATTTTGGACCATTAGATCTACTTGTGGTGGGTGTAATATACAATTGCTAAAATAGTGCTCATAATAACCATTTGTTATGGCTCATTCATATATATATATATATATATATATATATATATATATATTTTCCAACTTCTCCAATAGCAGCTCAACTAGTTTCGTCTGAAAGATTTCTCGTTCCAATTCTAGGCACATCATTTGTTAATTATGATGCTCATTCGTTATGTGAACTAATTGAACTTAAACTGAATTTTATGCTCCTTTGCTAAAAACCAAGCTTGAAAAATGGAGAGCTGGGCCATTAACATACATGTTTTAGCGGTTAAACTACAAATGTCAAATTGTAGCCTTTTTTTATATATGATTTGATAAAATTTATTTAGCATATTTAATTTGGTCAACTTATTATCTTATTATAATTTATTTGAAATCCTACACTGTTTCGAATAATTTTGATGTAATATCCTGTAAATAAGACATTTACAAGTTTCAACTTTTAAGACATTTATAATTATTTCGGATAATTTTTTCAAGTTTCAATTTTTAAGACATTTATAATTATTTTTAATCTTATTGAGCTAAGCTCGTGAGTTGGTGTGCTTCGACTGGCCTTGTATTAGGCTTGGCTTGTGCTTGTAAGTTAGGTAAACGAGCTGAGCTTGAACTACATTTTAGTCCCTCTAGAAAGGTGCATTTTTTGCTTGACTCAGTTCATGTGGAGTCCTAATCCCTAATGGTAATCTCTTAAGAAGATGTGAGTGTTGTGCGGTTCTTCTTGTGTGTTGTGCAATTCGGTTTATTTTCTTCTTAAGTGATTGGACTTCGATATTTAAGACATTTAGGCTGGTTCTATTTAAACTCAATGTCTTAAAAGTCTTTTGCAGCTTTCCATTTATTTGTTCGCTTAAAATGAAAATGTGGCAGGTATTAATCTCTTGCAACAATTCCTGATGAGCAAAAGCAAAGTCTTACCACATGCGACACTGGTCCAACGGCGTTTATGCTTAAAGTATAGTGTGTAGTACTAATCAAAAGAAGAAAAAAAGAAAAGAAAATAGAGAAGCATAGTGTTTAGTGAACTCTACAAATTTATTTGGTCATCGATGTGGCCTTTATATTTTCTAGCGAACAAGCTTTTGAGGACGGATGAACAGTACGATCAACAACCAGATGATGACCTTCTCAGTTCGGTTGAATCCTTGCCATTCAGACAGTCAGTTATGAGTGGGAATTATGATGCTGCACTCTTGCCTCACTCACACTTTGTGGATGTAAGTCTGTTTAATTTTTATTTATACCTAATTAATTTATATTCGTTCTCTCTGATGTTCTGTTGCTGCGGAATATCTTCTCAATCAACATTCTTATACATATATAAAGACCAATTGGAGCTGCATTTCAGTGATTTATTTCCGATAATCCTCAGTTCTATTACTTGTAGCTTTGATCTTTTTTCCTTTAGATCAATTGTGGTGTATGCTTGGTCATAGGTCCCGCACATAAACCAACTACGCACATGGGATTGTGGTCTTTATTGTGTTTTGATGGTTTTGAAAACCCTTGGAATCAAAAACTGCAATATTCAGGAACTGGAAAAGCTCTGTTGTACAACCAGGTGCATTCCTCTTCACAAAAGATTAAACTTTTTATATATTCCTTCCTTCACATCATTTTATTTGCTTTGGATGGGAATGGGATGTAAGGTTTGACTGTCTGCGATGTTAAACATTTGTATAAATCCATTGAGTTATTGTTGCAAATCCTGTGTATGATTGGGGAAATTTCATTTGCTCGGGACCTTGTTTTTATTAATCCTGAGCGGGCAGGCCCAGAACTGAAAAATGGAAGACAAAGTGTATACGATAACAATCCACAAATAGAAAGTGAGAAACTGTACTAAATCGTACCAATTAAAACTACGGTTTCAAGCTCTGCCCATGCATTTGGTACTTATAAAATTCATGAACAGTCTTCTAGTTTATGAGTCAAGGCTAATTCACGAATATAAGCACTAGGAAATTGTCAACTTTTTGTATGTCGACTCTTGAAATATGTCGGAAAATATGGCTTGTAATATACTTGACCGTTTCTATAGCTTTTGCGAAATTGATATTTACTCCCATCACATTAATTCACATTAATAGTAAATGAGATCCACATTCATGTGGGTGAAAACTTGTGGAAATCACAGTTTCCTAGCTTCTTCCATGCATGAGATTGCTTCTTGATAGGGGTGCAACTTGGGTTGGTCAAGCCACTGGTAACTCGAGCTCGCCCACGATTTTATGGTACTTTGGTAAAGATCTTTTTTACATTATCAAAAAACCTGCCCAACTAATAGTCCACCCAAATTAGATTTGGGTGGGCTTTGGTTCATACTTTACCCACGAAACCTGAGCTCACCCAAATTATATATATATATATATATATATATATATATATGTATATATATATATATATATGGAGAATGATACATAGCAAATAGTTGCTATGGACACCATTCTAACAAACTAATCTTACACTGTTCATATAAAGATCTAAAGATGTAAAATGGTACAAATTTTTTGCCGAATTTGGCTAGCTGCTAGTAGGAGTAGTAGCTAGGGCAAAAGAAAATTTTGGCCTAATTTGGCCAGCCGCTGGTAGGAGTAGCAATCGCAACATTTCAGCCACTAATCCTACTAGCGATTGGTAAAATATTTGTACCGTTTTGCACTTTTAGATCTTTATATGGACAGTGTAAGATCAGTTTGTTGGAATAGTGTCCATAACAATTATTTGTTATGGATTATTCTCTTATATATATATATATATATATATGATATTTTTTATATTTACACGCACATTCACACACACACATATAGACATATAGATAGATTAGGTGTATTATCTTTTAAAATTACGTATAGTTTATCAATATGTTTTTAACATTTCTTATATATTTTCATTGCGTTTTTATTTATTTATTACTATTATAGAAAAAGAGGTTACCTTGTCTAAGAAAAAAATAATAAGAACTCCTTTTTTATATATATTTTTTGTTTAAAAAAATAAAGAGAGAGAAATTCAAAATTTTGCTCATCCATCATTATGTTCTAATTTTTTCAAAAATACTGATTAAATTAGTCAATAAGTTGTCATCTTTCAACAATTTACAATTTATGATTATCAACTATTATTTTTTGGCGAACTAAGTTTATTATAGTTTTAATTATATTTTAATTGTTGTCTGCTCAAACCTGCCCGACCCAACCCGGGCCCATAAACTTTATCAACAGTTGGTACTTGGGTAACGAAAGACAGACTCGACCTCCATGTCCGCCCAACCCATACCAAAAAAATTTTGTGGATTGGAATTAGGATTACCCGTAAACCTGCTCAACCCGCCCAAGTTGCACCCCTACTTCTTGACGTCTCCTCTTTATCTCCCATTACATATATATTTGTATTTTTAAACTCTCCCTCCGTTCCAAAATATAGGATCAAGTTTGACTTTTCAAATTTAATTTAAGATATTTTCAAATTCAAAATTTATGTGATTCATTTAACTATTGTAACTATTGGAATTAATAGTACTATTTAGGATTTACAATTTTCATAATTGTATTGTCTAAAACTAAATTAATTTATGTCAATTTTGAATCTGAAAATATCTCAAATTGACTTCAAAAAGTCAATATTAATCATAAATTTTGGAATGGTGGGAGTATATCTGGCCATTAGAAGCTTGACATTGGTACTGGATGCAAATATGGTGTGTGATCTTGATGCATACTTACATTAACATATGTATGTACATATGGATTGTATCTGTTGTCGACAGTTCTTACTAGTAGCTGCAAATTTGATAACTTTCTTTGAGAAATACACACACTGACACGCGTGCATATATTGGTAACTCATAATTGTTTATACGCTGTCATGCTGTTTGCAGTATTTGGACCGTGGATCTGGCATATCTGCTGCAGAAGTTTGCTGTCAGTTTTTCCTACTTCACTGTAACACTAGGAGCAAACCCAGACTTTTCTTCGGAGAAATTTTACAAGGTTTGATCTTTTGTTACAAACAGAATTCTGTATATTTGTAACCTGTTTGTATATTGAGTACTCATATAAGAGTTGCATTATTTAGGCTCTACTACCTATATGTGCTTTAATTTTTATTTTATTTTTTTGAAAATTTGATTAGTTGTTGACGTGCACTTTATCATGCAAAGCATAGAGTTCAGCTTGTAGTCTCTAAGAAGTGAGCATGCTAAGAAATTCTGTTGTTTAAATATTGGCACTTGCAAAAAATTAAAATTATACTATTGATAGACAATGCTTTCCATGGATTGTTTATCAAATGACTTGGTTACTATATTGGGAGCCTCAGTAGTTTTGGGGGGTGCTCATGTATAGCCAAGAAATAGGTCAGAACTAGGATGATGGAATTTGGGTATGTGTTAAGAGTAACCCTAGGTCAATTTCATTGTTTATTTAATAGGTAGAGTATCTTTCATTATATCCCTCACATGTCATGTGCATGGGTGTGTAGTTGTAAGTTAAGTCTTTTGGTGCATGTTAGTGTAAGAGAGTACATGTTTCATTTAATTAATAAGTCACGAGACTGTTGGGCCATATTGGATACATCTAGATCATACATTACGCCAATTCAAGTTCAAATAAGGCCACAAGAGAGGGCTGATGTTTTGAAACAGCTGAATGCATTTTAGATATGCAATCTATGTAATCTACTCCTACTATACCAAGGTTTACCTTCTGGCATGCTGTGTTACAAATACTGAGACGATCCACATTTGTAGAGACGTTGTTTATATACATATTTATATTTTCATACCTCTATTTCTTATTCCCATGACTGCTGTATGGAAGATTTAGCTTAATTTGCTTTATGTAATGAGAGTGACTTGAACCTTTCACAGTGTGGATGCTTCTTTTGCTAAATATACTTCTTGTTTTTGTTGCTTACGGTACTCAAAAGAGTATTTTGCAGGAGCAATTGCCTAATGATCTAGATCGAGTGGAGACGCTATTTCAGAAAGCAATGGATGCTGGAATAAATATTGAGGTACAACCTATTAATGTTTACGATGAGCTTTAGTGGTCATTGACCTTTTGTTTTCTAGACATGTATCTCTTAGTTAGGTTTGTTCAGTTTGTAAAATTTATTTTCACAAATTTATACGAATAACATTAGATTGAAAACAGTTTTAACTAGGTGTAATAGTTTCTTGTGTTGTAACATTTTACTTGTAGTAATTAATAGGTCTCACAAGTTTTAAATTGATTTATGAGTTTAACTATTGATGTTAGCCTTGGAATTGGTAAACGCGGCAAGGATAGTCAAGCTGAGAGAAAATCTATCAACAGGGAAGCCTTCATTCTTGCTGATAGAGTGGCTTCTTAAACTTTTTATTTTCCAATGGGATAAACATATAAGATAATGATTGCATAACTTAACATTCTAAAATTTGGAGTTTTTGTTTTTGTTTCTTAGGATAGAAGTAATTTTATTAACAGAAATGAGAGAAGTAGAAACTCAAAGCGTGATGTTGCATCAGATGGGCTGGTAGAGTTAAATTTATTTTCAGGTTGCATGAGTGGCAGTCACTGGCAGAATATGGTTTAGAGCATGGAGCCAAGTACGCCCGACTCTTAGAAAATATGTACAAATGATTTAGGTTCATCTATTATTAAGAGAACCAATGGGTGAGTTGAGGAGTTCATGGCATTAAAGACTTTAGCATGCTGAACCAAATCTTATTTCGGAAATGATTGCAGAGTATCTCCATGAAGAAGGGAGTTGAGGAGGGGGATTGATGGACGCTTTGGAATGTAGCAGTTACAATTCTAAACCAACACCTAACCCATTAGCTAATTTTACCATTTGGGGCAATCTATGTAACCCGTAAAATAAATGGGTCTGACCATATTAACCTGTTTATAAATGGGTGGAAAACCCTTGAAAGTAGTGAAGCTTCTCTCTTCTTTCTTTGATTCTCCCTCTCTATAGTTTTTCATAACAAGCGCTCATTTCTCTCTCAAATAATTGCTTATATTCTTCCTTTTTCTCTCTTACCACTTTCCTTTAACAACTTCGTCTCCCTAACAATTTTCTGCTTTTGACTTTTTGTCTATAATAATTTTCTCTGTTCTCTTTTATGATCTTCTCTCTCTCTCTCTCTCTCTCTCTCTCTCTCTCTCTCTCTCTCTCTCTCTCTCTCTCTCTCTCTCTCTCTCTCCTGTTGCATTCTATTTTTGGTTGTGTTTCTTTTCTTTTCTTTCTCTCTCTAAAAAACAATGCTGATGATTAATCAAAAAAAATAAAAAATAAAATATATATATATATATATATAAGAATGATGATTGCTGACAGGTAGCTTATAGTTAAGATGACAAATTTTAGTAAAGCTATGGGCATGCACTTACCAAATTATAAGATCCGGGAGAAACTTTGTTATAACAATTTATCATGCCCAATGTTACATGAAACCAGTTTGTTTCAGTTCATGGAACCGATACGGAAAAGTGGTACGCTGAATACAATAAAATGCGGTAAGCTAGGATAGCTTTATGTGAGTGCTTATAGTCAAGAATTCTCTTTGAATCTAAATGCAGTAAAATAAGTCTTATAGAAGATTTTTATTTGCATCAACAAGTTGGTTGTTCTATAAATAATTTAGTATAAATGTGCCAGTTGAGCATCCAATACTAGGTTAGAATATTGATATTTGTGCAATTATAGATTACAAAAACTAAGAAATATTTCGGTACATTAAAGTTAGAATACCGGTTTGTAAGAGTACCATATTTGGAAACACGAGTACCAATACGTGGTTTGCTATGTTAATAAGAGTATCTTGTAACACTAGCCCAGCCTACTGTCTGCAACTAAGCTGTTGCTTGATCATTTATATGGATATGTGCTGACCATGTTTAGTTATTAGTATTCTTTTCATATAGTAAAGCACATTCTCTTTTTCTACAGTGCAGGTCAATTAGTCAAGAACAAATTTCTCTTTTGATCTTGTCTGGGAAATATATTGCTATTGTTTTAGTTGACCAGTACATATTAAGGTACTTTTAATTTTCGGTCTACTCTTTTATTTGACATGACTAAGTTATTTTCTGTGATTGTATCTCTAATATAGTAAATTAGTTTTATTAATTGGTTCTCCATTGTTAATTTAAAATTCTTACCTTTTCTTATTTACTGTTTCATGTTTGATCCAGTCGGTCTTGGCAAGAGGATGTTTGTGTCTCTGACTTGTACAATGGCAGCATGGGCTACACTGGTAAGGAGTGATATTTATCCTAGTATGCCTTTTGTTCTTGTAATTTGGCACAGCAACTTGCCAGTGATCCAGAAGCTGAGAGAAATCGCTGTGCATTTCTTTTTGATATCTATTACTCTGAAACAGATGTAGTTTAATTTTACACCCATCTTAAACCAGTGATCCATCTGATGAATTAACAAGTCAAATACATTAACTGAAGACCTCTTAAATACTGCAGTAGTTAGGGTACTTGTTTAATCTGTAGTGATGCTTTGTTGAATCATGTGTCCTTAAATACTGCAGTAGTTAAGATACTTTTTTAATTTGTATTATTTATTTGTTGAATCATGTTTGATATTTTCTTACTTAAAAATTATAATTACTAGAGTAGACAGTATGATTGAGAATATGTATCCCTTCGGAGACATAGTTAGCTGAATTTTGGCTACGTAGTAAAAATGGCTCAGTTATATACATTTTAGTCTATGCATGTGGCTTTAATTTCAAATTATTAACTTATTAACTGGCTTATGCATCTATGTAGAATTTCTTGAAGTAGTGCAACTGTTAGTGCACTCGTATTATCATTTCATATATCTTGAAGTTAACGTGTCCAACAAAAGTTAGACAAATTTTAGATTTGATTCTATTGAACCATATGATTTTTAAAAGCCTATATTCAACACTTGTGATCATATATTTGATGTATTGAGTAAATTGAAGTACGTGTTCTATAGAGCGTGAACTGAGTAAGGAAAGTGATTAATATGGAAAAAGTATGACTCCCCATTCCCCACCAATATATTATTGGATTAAGAGAGACAAAAATGGAAATTCGTGTATGCATGTTTGCCTATCTATTTAATGGGACGTCTACTCATGTGGATGCTCCAGAGCGAGACAGTATTCATAGTTTACTGGCTTTGGATGCTTGAAGTTGCTGCTAAAATTGGACCTAAGAGCTTCTCCCTTGTCCTAAGCAGCTGTTCTAGGGGAAAAAATCATATATACTTGGTGGGGATTGGGTAGGGTTAGAACAAAGGATGAAGAGTTGGAGCAGATTCAAAGAAGAAATAGAGATAATTAAGCAATAATGCTTTCAATAAAAATTATATTTATCAATGAATGAATACTATGTACAGATTATAATGCTTTTATAGGATTAACTAAAAAATCCTAAACTTAATGATCAAGTAAATTCCTAAATAATCTAACTAGATAAGGAAACAAAATCTCTTATAATTATCTACTTAACTTGACGAATAAATTAAATAGTTATTCTAGAATAATCTCCTTGTTGTACTATTTATTAGAATTCCTATTCTACCAAAAATAATATTGATCCAACCAAGTTGGTGGGTCCTTTGGGCTTTTCCTGCATCAATACTGCATCATGTTGATGTTAGTGACAATCATTTAGCATTAGGCTAATCTAAATTATGGTATAAAATAAATGTTGATATAACCTACAGTCAATTGGTCTTATTATTTCTATTGTTTTACTCGGTCATTCTTCCAAAATATATATGTCCTCTTTTGGAGATTACTTAAGAGCCTTATAAGTTGGTAGAAGTATCACCAGTAAGTGGATTACTGTCAGACCCTCGGCCTTGTGACAATTACCACAAAGCAATTTAGAAAGTTTGTTTAAAACGGTGATATGCACAAAGAAAAAGAAAGGAACCATACTCCAAACTGTTAATGATAATGTAGTTTACATTTTTTTTCCTGTGAACTTTTTTGTAAATAAATAAGCTATGAAACTTCAGAATGAGTGAAATTAATGCTTTAATCCTAACTCAGTGCTTTGAGCAGGATTCTGTATGGGAAATTCTAAGTATGAGCTATCAGCAGTTACCCATCTAAGTTCATGAAAGAACTATTTGTAGCATATAGCTTGTCAAAATTTGGTGATGGCAGTGGCAACATTTTAAAGATAATATAAGGCAGCTTCTTAAAATTGTACGGTTTCTTTATATGTTTTATAAGCTACTTAGGAAGCTGCAAGCAAATTTTGATTGATGTTCATTGCTTCACATAAAATTTGTTCATGATTGATGACAACTGATTTGTGCTGTATTTAAAGTACTTTCTTCTTAATTTTCCATTTGTTTGTCCAAGTTATTTATTTAATTATTTATGATCTTCACAGTGTTCGAGTGAATATGTTTTATCTTGTCCAAGTTTATTCTGCAAATTTATCACTAGAAATTGAACTAATGTATGCCACAGGTCACTATGTCGTAATTTGTGGCTACGATGCTGCTAAAGATGATTTTGAGATTCGAGATCCAGCCAGCTCTAGGTATTATATCCATATTTTCCATCCTTTATAAATGAATCCCCCAGCCATCAATGTGGCACTCATGTGTTGTTTTTCTTTGTTTGTGTGTGTGTGCACTCACATGGATGTGCATGTGTGAGGAATGCAATGACCTTCTAATCCCAAGAGAAAGTAGCCCTTCCAGTGTATAAAACTTACCAAAGAAAGAAAAGCAAAACAAAGCATCCTTAATTGTTTCCTATCTGGCTTGTTGTAGCATTATTGGGCTGTAAGATATGAATCGGTACTCGTAGTGTATTGGATATGTCACATATGTGACTATTCTAGACACCACATATTCTTATTTTTCTTGTAATAACAAACAATTTGTTTTTATGCCTATATCTTTTCCTCTTGTTTTCCTTATTCTAGCTCCACTCCAGAATTCTCCTTGTCTTGTATATTATTTGCATCATTCTCGTGTATTAATTTAGTTGTAATTAGAAGAGCCTTTTTTAGGGAATTGTGGTCATACCGACTTATGTAATGAGCTACATATTAGGGCAAATGGTTGTGCTAGGTGTATTTAGTTATGAAATGAGCCGTGGTTGTATTGAGACAAGATACATAGTTACTAGTTTGTATGAAGTAACTTCACAGGTCTTGGATGAGGATCAGTTATACTCGTGCAAATTTATAAGCTCCATATTCATACTCACGCAAAATATCAAAATGACAAAGAAAAAGATTGTACTCAAGGATCAAGTGGTATTATAAAATCTTATATACTTCCATGGTTACAAACTTACAATCAATTTAACTATGCATGCATATACATGTTTTTAATTTGCCTCGATGAACTCTCTACAAAGCTAATGCAGGATGAGTCTGCAAGACAAGTTGAACTAATATATGAGGCTTTGGAAAGCTTATGGAAATAAAAGAAAATTCTAGAAGTTGTATTTAATTAATTTACTTCATTTATAGATTTGATACTTATCTTAATAGAGTTCAATTTAGGTTAGGAAAGTTGTTTAGGAATATTATAGACAATGAACTATATATAATTGATTGAGATTTTGTGTGAGAGTTGCTTGTGAGGGAATTACCATTGTCCTAAAACCTCTTCCCTACCAAAAGCACTTTCTGGAGTGTTTTCTGTTTTTTCCACTTGTTATAGTTTGGGTAATATGTGTGTGCGTGTTCACGAGTTATCTTACAAAAGTGTTATTTGTAACATTAGTTAGCTTGTGAATTGCATTAACTCTGAAAGTTTTTGCAGGAAACATGAGAGGATCACATCAAGATGCCTAGAAAAGGCCCGCAAATCATTTGGTACTGATGAGGATCTGCTCTTGGTAATCTAATCTATCTCTTCACAATTAATTGCCGAGTAAGGTACCACCAGAAAGTAAAAGACTCGTAGTGACCTTTAGATAAAAACTTCCTGATTTATCTTTTGTTAATCCTTGGTCATGCAAACTTGAAGGTATAAGAGTTATACGTGTGAAGGTTTTTATTGTTAGGATAATGTTTTTGTTACTTTGAGCAGCAGGGTTAATGGCCCCTTCACGTGGAGCCACTCCCAGGCCTAGAAGTAGCTTGTTTTCCATATTCTACATTCTGAATGGGTTTAAAAGTAGGAAATTACGTAAGAAAGTAAGATCCTGTTTTCTTTGATGAGTGATAGGCCCTCATCCTGGTTTCCTAGTTTGTGTCCAAAGTCCAAACTCTAGAAGCTCATCCATTTGATCAACTTCAACTGCCATATACATATGGTTCTCCCCTTCCAGATTCTGGGAGTAATAAATACAAAAATATAAACATTCCTACTGGGTAACAGAACACGACACAAACTTTATGGGTTTTAGGTAGATAAATTGTTTACTTTGTGTGACATTACTTCTCTGATAATTAAAATCCTCACTTGCTACTGAATTGCTAACTTTTGCAAAGGCAGCTTTCCATATATCTACTGACTACTGTTGCTATTGTAGTGGTGGACAATAAGAAGTCACTACTCTTTACCCTTTTTTTGGTCATCAGGGGCCATTCAGTTTGGTGGATAATCCTTCACTGGCTCCACCTCTTTTGTGGTCTAATCCGCTTACCTTGAAGTTTATCATTAATTTTCAGTTTACTAAATGGAGATGCAATAATGTACATTAGTAGTCATGTCCGCCTTTTTCTTTGGTTCCCACCCCTCTCCATTTCCTTAAAGCTGAAAACGAAATGTTCATGCAGTCTCTCTAATTACTTTCTTGATTTGAATTGTCCATGCAGATATCATTAGCGAAGCGAAAGAATTAGGAACAGCCCATCAGTATAACAAAATGAATAGGAGGTAGGTGACTCAAATCTGGTATAGATATCGTTGGAAGTGTATCATCAATCATGTATCTATTATTTTCACAGATGCATTGTAGAAACAAATAATTCCGTAAGATTTGAAATGAAGTAAACATTTTCTTGTTATAAACTTAACTAGGAAAGGATAAATGACTGGTTACTGAATTATTCTTATGTGATGATAATCTAGTCTGAATTTAATTATACATGGAAATCCGAATTGAATTGATTATCATATAAGTACTATTTATACAACAATTGTATATTGTTGCTGATATCTTATAATGCTAACAGTTTTTTCTCAAAAGATGAGTAGTACAAAATCTGTCAAAAACAATGCATGTGTTTTAAATGGTATCTTAGAATTCCGAACATTGCCCTTAAATCTTGGAAGAATTGGTTGGTTGAGGACATGGAAAATGGAAATTGGGTCTAATGAAAATAGTAGTGGAATATAGCAGATTTTCAAGAATTAATTAATTTCCTTTCTTCCCTTAATGCACTGAATGCTTTAAGGGTATCGTTACATGATCCACCTATTTTTAAATCAACAATAAAGTAAAATAAATAAATAAATGAGGTATCAACAAGGAACACGCAATGAAACCTATACCTTGGCACGTATTAGGGGAATGTCTATTGTAATATTTAAATTAGTTGGAACAAAATTTGAAGTGAGGAGCGAACGTGGGAACATGGGGAGCCATGTTACACGCAAACACGCAAATTAATCATATATTATTATATACTAATTCAATCGTGGAACCACCCTCCCGAATATACTGATTCGGGATTGGGACACCTCTTCTATCCATTTAGAAAAAAGAATCTTTTTGTATATTTGCCGGCGCGCATATATATATATATATATATATATATATATATATATATGAATTTTTTTAACATATGTTCTAAGGATATATGTTAATCGCGAAAAATAAGAGATGAGACTCATTAAATATTATTTGTTTATGTACTTATACTGAATTTAATGTATAAAAAATAATATATTAGTGGACTCTATGTATTGAATTCAGTGTAAATATATAAATAAATAATATTTAATGGGTCTTATTTCTTATTTTTCGTACTTAACATGTGTCTTTAGGGCACATGTTAAGAGAACCCTATATATATATACATATATACATACGGATATTTATTGGTGATAATCGGTTGTTAAGTATTATTTCGGCAATTAATATAAATAATATTTTTTATTATAAATTGATCATGTTACTATTGCAGCAAATTATCTTGTTATTTGCTATTCTCTCTTGCGGTATATTAATTTACGTTTAAAATTGACTATATTACTTTTTTTTTACGCCATGTCGCTTTTTTAAAATTAAAAAAAAATGTTATTTTTTTAATTTTTCATAACGTTTGAAAAATATAGGGAGTAGATATTTTTAAGAAAAATTATCATCTTTGTTTAAGTAGTTGACAGAAAAAAAATAAAAATTAAATACATAAATTATCGTACCACACCGGCTGGTAACGACGTCTGACGGTTGAGAGTTCAAATTTCGAAAGACGAGAGAGGGGAAGACGAGACGTCTGAAAAAGACGTTTGAGTGAGGGTTTCTTTGCGTGCCTGTGACGTGCCTTCGGCGGGAAAATCTATAACCTTTTGAAGCAAAAAATCTTGCCCCAAAATGTTCCCATTCAGATAGATTCAGAATGGAGGACAGAGACAGAGAGATCACTTGGCAGGCAAGCCAACATATCTATATCTATATATATATATACAGACCCCACCCATGCTTACTCTTTCTCTCTCCTTCCTTCAAATTTTCCTTCACATCCATTTTGTAAGTGAAATATAAATATAAAAAAGTAAAAAAAGATTTTTTTTTCCAAAATTTATGAGAAAAAAGAAGAGAGTGAAGATAAATTCCCTTTTTTAATTTCTTATGTTTGTGAATTTTAAAAGTAAATTTAAGTTAAAATAATTCATTATTATCTATTATATAATGAAATAGAGAATAGTGATATTAAGTCTTGAGGTTGTATCATAAATTCTCTTATTCTTTTATCTGTATAATTTTAATTATTTTATAATTTTGTCTTTCTTAATTTTTTTAATAAATTTTGTTCTCTAAATTTAAAAGAAAGTACTATTATATAAGGGTGTCCATCAGTAAAAAACCGAACCGGTACCGAAAAAATCGAACCGGTACCGAACCGAAATTACTACTAAAACAAGAACCGAAAATCGAACCGAATTACCGGTTTCGATACCGGTTCGGTTTTTTCGGTTCGGTTTTCGGTTTTTACCGATTAGCAATATATATAATTATTATTAATTATATATATTATTATATATATAATAATATATATAATTATTATTAATTATATAATAATTAATATAAATTTATTATTATACTATGTAATTCGGTTCTTTCGGTATACCGAATCGAACCGAAATTCAAAAATGCCCATACTGCTACCGGTACTGAAAAATATAAAAAATCGAAAAAATCGAAACTGAAAAAATCGGTACCGAAAAAAACCGATACCGAAAAAATCGATACCGATCGGTTCGGGAAAAAATTGAAATTTTTGAACACCCCTACTATTATATTTTTAAGGTAATCACACACGTAACGTGTGTGTTATGATGACTAATTTTACTAATATGAGATTATATTTAGGAAGCTATTAAAATATATTTAATATGCCATTTTAGCCTTTGATAAATTTTGCTAAAATCTTCTCAACTTCTCTCCTTTTGCTCTAAAGAACTCAGACAAAATAATTATAATTTATTTCTTAAATTTTTCTCTTTTATTTTTCTTTTCTCTCCTTTTATTTAATAAATCACAAACAAAACGTTAAGTTAGCCACTCAGACTTGAATTTTCGCTTTTTGTTGTTCTCTAATACAATGGCTTCAACTCCCCACCCCGTAAAAATAAGAAGAAAAAAACAAAAAAGAAAAAACTGGACCAGACCATGCGCGCCAATGATACGTACACTATAATTGCTTGCGTTGGGGAGAGCTTAATTATTTAATAAGTTACTATATTATATGTTAATTTATAAGAGAATAATTAAATATTTCTTTTAATTAATTTATTAAATTATATTTTATTAATAAAAAAAAAATTCCATCATAAAAGTTAAAATTTTAACGAAAGTGTTGATATGTTAAGGAGGAAAAAGCTGGTTTATAAAAAAAAGTTAATGTGAAAATTAAAAAATTATGAAAAAAACAAAATTGTTAAAAATATAATATTTTTAAATTGTCTTTTAATTGCTAAAAAAATATTTTTATCATAAGTTTGAATATAATTTTTAAATTAACTTTTAACTGTTTATAAATAAAATATTTTTAACATAATTTTTAAATTACCTTTAATTATTAAAAAAATTAAAATTAACATAATTTTTTTACTAACTTCATTTTACTCATTTATAAAAAAAATAAAATAGTAATTAAAACTCTCTTTTCCTTCATTCATGAAATCCAGATTCTCAAAATCGTGGACCCATCATCATCCCAAATCCACCTCTGGGAAAGTTTTCAGACCGGGAAGGTCGACCATGAAACATCATACCAGATCCAGGGGCAGTGAAGCTTAATAACATTAAATCAAGATCTAGATCAAGAATGTTATCTTAAATCTAGAATGTTACCTTAGATCAAGATCAAGATCAAAATCTTGACCCCTTGATTTCACAGACCCTTTACAAAAACTCTTGAAAATATCAATTTCATATATATATATATATATATATATTCGTGTGTGGTCGGGGGGGGGGGGGGAGAGAGAAATTGCAGGTGTTCACTTTTGTTCCTTTGTATTATTCGAGGCTGCGAATGAGTAAAATGACAAATCTCTTTGCTATCATTACTTCTCTCTAGATATTGCAGGGTGTTCACTTTTATTACCTTCGAATTAATGTATTATAGAAAGTAAAAAGTGATGATGAATTTTTGGAGGCTTCTTGTAACTCATGGAAAAGAAGGCGCAACTTCTCATGGTGTTTGGCAAGAAGATCATCATAGTAACTCTAATTAATTTGTTTAGAATGATTTTAAAAAAAATTCTTAGCAATTAAATGAAAATTTTTATAAGTCAATTGACACATAATGAATGTCACGTGAGATAATTCTTAACATAAACTTTTTTTTATAAGTCAACTGTTTATATGTAAATTTCCATTTAAAATCAACAGATTTAAAGAAATTACTAATGGAGTGTTAGAAAACATCAGTCGAATATAAGGAAAAAAAATAAGTTATCTACTTATAAGTTAGCATATAATACAATAACTTATTAATGATTTAACTCGCTAAGGAGACATTAACTAAAGATTAATTTCTGAAAATTTTGCCATATCAAAGTTAGCCTATCGACTCAGGGCCGTAAACGGATATATATAAACTCAAATATAATAGTATCCGTATTTATATTTAAATTTTTTATATTTTATTTGTATTTAATGTTCAACAGATTTTATAAATATTATTTGCATTCCATATTTAAAATAATATCTAAATACGAATAATATTTATTTTCGTTTATTTTATTCGAACGAATAAATTATTCGAATATTCAAGTATTTGAATATTTGGGTATTCAAATTAGTTTATCAGTTACATAATAAATAATTTATAAATATTAAAAGAAAAAATGAATAATTTTTCATCACCATTTAAAAGTTTAAACAATACATATTAATTAAATATTCTAAACATAAAAGAAAGGAAAATATTAAGTACGTCATCATTCATCATTAATCATAAAAATCAATCAAAATTAAACATTCTAGAGAAAATATCAAATTAACAGTATTTTCAATGAAAGATAATAATACTAATTTATCTCAACCGATGTTCTTGCACGTAAGATTTGAAAATAAAATATTTGAAACAAACTAATAACTATAGTTTTGTTCATATAGTATTTAATTTTCTTGTTAAATGATACATTTTAGATATTTTATAATTTACAGTAATAAAAATTCATTAATAAAAATTAAATGAATTCATTCCAGTTTATTAATATTGTATTTAAAAGTGTTATTTTCTATTTTTTAAAAATAAAATGATATATTTCAAATAATTTCGTATAATAGTAATAATTAATTATTATATTAAAACTAATTATTATATATGTAAGGAAGGTAATTTTAAAAAAAGACTAAATTACGGATTGCATTCTAAAGTTGTAGGAATTTTGAGTTTTGCACTCTAACGTTTAAAACATATCTAAGTGTACCATAAAATACTTTTTTCACTTAAAAAATACAATTTACACCCAAATTGAGAGTGCATTTTGCTTAGCAGATTTTTTTTGGGGTGAATTTAATTTAATGAAAACCTTTAAAGGGTGCATTTTGTCATTTTTTTTTGGGTGCAGTTAGATACACTTTAAACCTTAGGGTGCAAAACTCAAAATTTCTACAACTTTGGAGTTCAATCTATATTTTAATCTTGAAAAATTATGTTTACTTAATATATGATAATTGACAATTAAATTATATATATATATATATACAAAAAAAAAGTTATTTGGATACGAATTCTAAATTAGAGTATCAAATACTAAATATCTGTTATTTATCAAATATATTTACGATCGGATGTTAAACGATACGAATACACATATATCTAATTTGTATATATTTATTTATGAATAACTTAAAACGAAATACGAATATATTCATTTTATTTTAAATACAAATAATATCTATTTTTTTTATACAAATACAGACGAATAAAAAAATTTCGATTACTGTTTACAACCTTGAATATTAGAGCTTAGAACTTTCGACCATTGGGCCCCAATCTTTTTCATCATTAGTAGAACAAAAAAAAGTAGAAAATATATTGGTAATATGCCATAACTTTGCATTAATTTGGCCCCTATGTTAAATTTGTAATTTACTTAGGGGTTATTTGATTAAGATTTAATAGAGCTGAATAGCTGAATTGATAGTGTGTTTGTTTTGAGCTGAATAGTTGAATCAATTAAAATTTTGGACTAAATGATTTAATTTAATTTTTTTGACTGAATGGTTAAATCCCGAGCTGAATAAAATAAAAAAAAATATAAAAAATATTAACTATTATATTAAGTAATATTAAATAAAATTACAATAACTTTGAATTTTTTCAGAGGGATAAAATAATAAAAATATGTTATTCAAATATTTTAGATATGTCACTTATCAAATAACTTTTTTCATTTATATTCAAAAATCTATTTTATTCAATTTATTTAAATTACTTAAGTATTCAGAGCTATTTTATTATATTTTTATCAAATATTCCCTTACTATGGTTAATTCAATATGGTTGATCGTAAATAAACCGCTATGTAATGACAAATATACCAAAATTACTCGTTTAATTATATTATTAATGGAATAGTTTTGTATGAACAAATTTTGAAGGGGCAATTAAGGAAGGATAATGGGACAAGAAGTAACAATGATTAAAGTGGCATATTATGGGGGGTTTTTGCACATTAGAATAACGAACATTACTAGACGGTTACACCTATATATGGAAGTAATAATAATAAATATAAATAAAATCGTATTGAAGTAATTTAATTAAGAGCGTTATCTTAGTTATAGGGTCATTTGAGAATGATTTTTTTTATAAATTTAAAATTAAAATTTTAATAAATTTATAAGTTAAAATTTTAGTAGATTTATAAGTAAAAGTGTTCGGTATCACTTTTATTTATAAATAGAGAATTATAAGTAATAGTTATGAATGTGTTCGGCTAATAATAATTTATAAGTTAAAATAAAATATTCTTCAATAAAAAAAATATTAAAAAAATAAAAGAAGATATTTCTGTAATTTCATAGTCATTGACTAACTTAAAAAAAATGATTAATAAGTCTTTTTTTTTAAGCAACAGAACTTTATTTATTTTTTTTGACCTTTTTTTAGAACTTATAAGGTCTTGTTCGGGAACTCCTTATAAGCTGGTCAACCTAATTTATAAGTAGTTAAACTAAAAAAAGTGTTCAGGAAGAATTTGTTTTTTTGCTTATAAGTTAAAAAAAAAAGTAAAAAAAAAAGGTACCTAATTAGTGCTTAAAAAAAATGACTTATAAATTATTTTTTTAAGTCAATCAACTATTACGAAATGACAGAAATGTCCTCTTTAATTTTTTTAATATTCTTTTTACTAAAGGACATTTTTATAATTTTTATATTTTACTTAACTTAAAAATTATTTTTAATTAAATACATCTATAATTATTACTTATAATTCTCAAATTATAAATAAAAATAATACCGAATACTTTTATTTATAAATTTATTAAAATTTTAATTTTAAATAAAAAAATAAGTCATTTTTAAACGGATCCTAAGTAAAACAAATAATTCATCCCGAATAATTTTTTTAATTTATTTATTTATAAATTAGATCGATCAATTTATAAATATTTCCCAAACATGCGCATAATCAAATATGACTGAGTGAAATAAATGATATAAAATGTCACATCAACAATAACGTAATAAGTCAATAGATTATGATTACATGAATCCATACTATCCTTTGGAATATTTATTACAAAATATTAATCCGATACATTGTATAGCTTGGCTTTGAATTATACAAAATATTATAATGGCTTTGGTGACGTAACAGGGCGTAATGAGATACTAATGGGTTATCAATATTTATTTATTTAGTTATATTTATTTTAATTTGTTTGTAAATCTTAAATTACATATTTTTGTCTGTTATATTTTGAATAGACTGTAAATGCATAATAAATGACTATTATATGTATTCGGGTGTAGTAAATGATTTATATTGAGATTTTTTAATATATATAATTATATTTTAAATAATTTATATAATAAAAAAAAGAATAATAAAATTATGTCATCACGATATAATTAATCAAAAGGACATGAAGTGCTCTAATATAGTAAGATTATGTCATTGAAAACCAAAAACGTTATCAGTATTTAATATTCTAATACATTGAAGCTCAATAGATTGAATGAAGAAATAAAATAAATAAATAAATAAAATAGAAGGTAAAATAATTTATTTTATAATTGGAATAAATTATTTTATATTATTTTTTAAAAATAAAATTTATAAAATTAAGAAAGATAAAAATGGTCTATTTTATTTTAATTGAACAACTAAACAAAATTTCATAAAAATAAATTATTTTATTTTTATATTTATTCTTTTAATTCAAACGTAATATAAAAGTACAAAGAAGACGATTAAAAACATTATTAAATATTTACAAAAAGTGATCTCATGCAAGGTTAGGAACAGAATTTATTTGAGTGATATTAGGAGATTTACAATTTTTGCTTTAAATATATCTAAAATAATATAAAATTAAATAAGACAAATAATAGTTTTTAATTACATAATTAATTACAAAAGATATACTTGGTCAACGTAACTATAACATATTATTTGAAATAAAAAATTTGATATATTGAATATTATTTATTTTATTTTATTGTGAAATGTAATGGTTAAAATATTAGAACGTGTGAAACTGTTCATGAAATTGATTTTGAAGTTCAAAATAAATAGTCCTCTTCACTATTGATTTATAAAAAAAACAAGTACATAATATTATGTAAATGGCTCTTATAACTAAATAATTAAAATATGCATAAAATTCTTAAACAACCAAAAAGTCAAAGAATGCTACAAAAAGATTTATAAAATAACTACAGCAATTTATTATTATTATTATTGAAAATTTGAATTTTATTGATACATGACAGGTGGCAGGTGAAATGCATAGGGGGACAAATGTCTCCAGTCAGTATTCCGGCTGTTGCATGAACTAGGCCCCAATTCTTCTGTCCCTACTCGTGTGTGTATGTAGGAATCCAAATTAAACCCCATTTTCAATTTCAATTTCAATTTCAATTTTGAACACCAGTGTCCCCAACTCACCCTGAAACCTTAATAAAAAGCAAGCCTGTCTTCAACATTCTCCATTCCTTTCTTTTTCTTTCTCATTTTCCGCAGTTGGGTTTGGATCCCCTCTGCCTGCAAAACTCTTCAATTCCACCATTATTAAGTCCTTCTTCAAGCAGCAACAAAGACTCGTGTCAAAATCCCTTTCTCTTTTCCTTTCATTTTCCATTTGGGTATTTATTGTTTCTTAGCTCTACTTTGAAAGAAATGGCTGATACTAGTCTTAATGATGGAGGATTTTGGCTTCCATCGGAGTTTCTTACCGATGAAGATATACTCATGGATAAGGAGAACTTCGACAAAAATGGGCTCAAATCAGACAGTAATATCAGCTTCCCCACTGAGTTTGGCTGCACCCCTTTTCCCCGCTCTCCAAATGAGTCCGTAACCGAGTCAGAGAGCGACGAGGACGATGTCCTCACTGGGTTAACTCGCCAGTTTGCTCGCTCAACACTACAAGAAACCCAAAAAATCCCATATGCTCCACCACGAAATCTAACTGAGGTAGCGTTTTAGTGCCAATTTCTTTCTTTTTCTGTGTTATTTTCATTTGTGACCAGAATTTATGTACTGAGTTGGTGTACGTATTGGCTCAGAAAACTTGGAGATTATCCAGTTCCCCGCTGTCGATTCTGAGCCCGGTATCCGGCAATGGAAGCCCAAATGAGCATTATAAGGGTCCATCATCCCCAATGACTCCTTTTGGTCTATACGACGACGCTTGGGATCTGATATATGCCGCAGCAGGCCAAATGAATGGCTTGAAGATGAAGAACGAGGGAGCCGTTAAAAACAGAGCACTCCTTGCTCGAACTCGTAATTTCACCCAAATTCACTCCACAAATCCCACCACCGGTGTCTATAATACTCATGTAAGCATTTTTTATAAACTATTATAACAATTTGTCTAGTCCTTCATTGAAAGTTAAATTTCTGATCCGATTTTGGGTGTTTTTGCATATTCTCAACAGAGTCAGCAACAAGTTTATCAGAACAGAGCATCGACGGTTTCTGTTGAAAATGGTGGGTTTGTTGGAAATGGTAGGTGTGGAAAGACACTGGGTATGCCGGAATCTTCACGGCCGCCTCTGCAAGTTCATAAGCAACAATATTGCCAAAATCAGCAACAGAGTGGTGGTCGTGCAGGCATGACCGCGGCGTTTCAAAGTGGCGGTGGTGTGAAGAGGGTGTGCGCTGGCACCGGTGTGTTTTTGCCTCGTAGATACAGCCCCGCTCCTGATTGTCGCAGGAAATCAGGTAATTTTGACAGCTTTCTGCACTAATTTCCGTTTTAAATTGAATCAATTTTGTTGTTATTTGCGTCCATCCAAAACAGGTTTATTTTGTCGACCAAGAGTAATTTCAGTTTCTGGGTCCCAAAGGAACGGTTATGGCCTTCACCCCCAGAAATAACCACTAGGATTTTGACTAAAGGGATTATGCATATGCAAATCCAGCTTTTTTTATTTATTTGGGTATATCTTTTGCTTTTGATTTGGACTTTTGACTGAAAATATCCTTTTACTACTTAATTACCTTGCTTTTCAGGTGTCATCACGGGCTTATAAGCAGATGATTATTTGCATATGCTAAAAGTGAACTACGTGATTATTATTATTATTATTATGATGATGATGATGATGATGATGTTGATGTTCTATTGACTTAATTATATGGTGTGATGTTTGTTTAATCAGGTTGTTCAACTGCTCTTCTTCCACCTAGAGTTCAAGTTGTGCACAAGAACTTTGAGAATGTGACCGCTCAAGCTCAGCCCCACTTCAATGGTGGTCTCATTCCAGATTATGGTAAGCTAGCTAATACAAAACTTACTCTCCTTTCCAGAAAAAGGAATTATAGCAGAATTATGATATGCCAGAGCGAAGCCACTCTTTTAAGGCTCGTTTTAACCACGCTTATTGCAGTGGTATCATAATTGTTACTGGGTTATTAAGGACATATGTTTGTTGTGTGTATAACTTTGATAATGATATGCTACCTACTTTAGTAGTGTGGTACCAGAATAAAATTATGAAGGTAAATTTGAGTCCGTAGTGTAAATTATTTTTTGTATGTCACATTTTTTTACACAATGATGGTGCTTATTTATTTTGTTGGGGTTTATTTTTGTAGATTTGTTAGTGGCTCGGAGGAATGCTGTATTAGCACAACAGAGACGAAACAATATGCTGCGAGCAGAAGGGGCAGTGAATCAAGAAATAAGGCTTCCCCAGGAGTGGATTTATTGAATTGTGGGTTTAGTACTTCTAAGATCCATGTATCCTGTTGAAAGTGAAAGACGGTGATGATGTAGGGGGGTGGATATATGAGGAAGGTATATTAGGATGGTAGAAAAGTAGGGTCTTTGCAGGTTTTACTATATTTTTGCAACTGGTGTAGTAAAAGAAAGGTTGCTAGGGAAGAAAGTAGTTCCATGGTTTTTTCTTGGGTGGAAATTTCAGCTTTATATTTGTGGCCATTAAACTTTTGACTGTAAAAAGGGAATGGAGGAGAAAGTAGTCCCCCAGTAATAGAAAATTATTATGTAGTATGGGATTAGCATAGCAAGTTGTTTGTGTTTGTTTGTAATAAAAGGGAAAGAAGGGGGAACTTCTAGGTTGAATTTTAAGATGATGGAGGATCTCTTTTTGATGTAATATCCTTTTGGCTGGCATATAATAAAATCTAATAAGGCTAGTATTTTCTGTATTATTAGAAACATGGGAGTAACATTTTTGTTCTCTTATTTGTTTTTGACGTTCTTTGGTGCAGCCAGCCATCAGTAATATGAAGTATTAGCATTTGAATCATCTTGGTGGTTTTCTTGTCCGAGTCAGCTCGTTCGAACAAGTTTTGTTTCATCGTTTGGCTTGAATCCATTTGTTTAGTACTCCGTATGGTTTATAATAAACGTCTTAATTTAATTTTAATGGTTAAATTAATTATTTTTAAAATTAATAATTAAAAATATTTATATAAAAAATTTTGAATCACGAAAGTTGACTTTGGTTGTAAATTGATATATATTTTGAATATTTTTAAGATTTGTTCATTTTAAAAATAATTAATTTAATTATAAAAATT
Source organism: Hedera helix (assembly GCA_947179155.2). NCBI lineage: Eukaryota > Viridiplantae > Streptophyta > Magnoliopsida > Apiales > Araliaceae > Hedera > Hedera helix. The sequence continues at coordinate 24,878,311 of OX359285.1, forward strand.
AAACTAGAAAACGTTTATTGTGTGGGACGGAGAAAGTATTTAATTACTTATTTCTATTATTTTATATTAAAAAATGAGTCTGCTTAATGTGTGAATTCCATTAAATATTATTTTTTTATATACTTACACTGAATTCAATATATAAAATTTACTAATATATTATTTTTTTATATATTAAATTCAGTATAAATATATAAATAAATAATATTATGTATTAAATTTCACATTTAACATATATGTTAAGAGCACATTTTAAGAAAATTCTTAAAAAATAGTGTTGGGTTGGGCGTGGAGGAGTCAGGAGAGTGTAGGATTAAGGTGGAGCCCAATATATGAATATGGATATCGGTATGTCCCTTTCTCGAAACAGTACGACTTCACCACCACCTTGGTTTGTTGCAGTATATTTTTAGACATTTCTCCTTCTTCTAGTTCCCGCCCGCGTCTTTTCAGTTTTCAAAGAATAATAATAATAAAAGAGGAAGAAGCGGACATCTTTTATTTTAGTATTTGAGATGGTTGCTGCGGCGGTATGATGTGAATGGTCTTTCTCTGTAGTCTATACTTTTTTACTTTCATTGGTCAACTATTACTTCATCATTTGAATTCCAAATAATTTTATTGAAATAATGTTGGGGAATTCAAAATTTTATTTCAAATAATGTTTTAAATCTATTCTAAGATTAAACTCTTTCATTAATTTTTGTGATTGAATTAATAAATTTTAAAATTGACAATATATATAAAAGAAACTGATATTTTTACTTTATTTTTTTAATATTTTCATACGATGGACCCCACAAAATTTTTAATATTTTTGTGGGGTCTATCGTATGGAACTATCAAAAAACAGTATGAAAATATCAATTCTCTATATAAATTGTTATTCCTAGAGTCACATATGTGATCTAGAAGAAGAGATTGAATAGATCATTATATATCATTGTATACTTTTTATTTTCATAATATTTACCAACTATTGTTGTAATTGAATAGTACAGTGGAATTAATTATTTGGTAAAACCACTTTCTAATCATTAAAAGATAAACCCACACTTCTGTTTTAAAGTTGCTAATGAAAAGATAGTGCAATAAGTAATCTTGCAATAAGACAGTTATAACAATTATGACAAATACAAATAAACATAATAAAAGCAGTATAGAGATTCGGAGTCTAAATTACACCTAGTCATTTCTTCCACTCCACTAAGGAGGGATGATATTTCACTATAGGATAAATAGTTCATCTGAACTTTATAACTGGACACACAGTCTTTCCCACATAAGGTTTGATTCTTTCGAATTAGGCGAGCCATTGAAATTCGTCTTTTGTCCCACATAAGGTTTGATTCTCTTCGAATCAGGTGAGTCATCTAAACTTGTCTTTTGTCCCACACAGTGTCTGATTCTCTCCAAATCAGGTGATCCATCTAAACTCGTCTTTTGCTATTGTTGATGTTGATGTGTGAGGTGCTGCTAAGTTGGCATTAAGCTTTCTTATGAAGAACTTAGTAGCTGAGCGATTACGTTGATCTTTTATTTTCATGAGCTCTCAGCATATTTCTCTCTGTTTTGCTCTGATTTTTGTATGGCTGGAATCGTTCTATGATCGATCATCCAAAGCGTAGAGTGGATTTAGGTTAATGATGTTATCTTTTTCTTGATCGATCCTCTCTTCGTTCATCTGTAGATCAACTGACTTCTTTGGTCTTTTTCTCCTTGATTGATCTGTTTTCTCTCTGTGTATTGACCAATTCTCTCTCTTATTCTTTCGTTTGAATCTGAAATATACTTATAAATTTTCTATTCTAAAAAATGCCCGTTTGAAAGTTACCGTTGCACAACTGATTTTTGCCTCAAAAGTCTTTTACTTTCTGATAGTGTCAGGCAGTCTGCTGTAGCTGCCCCAATTTGTCAACTGTGTCAGTCTGATGTATATGGTTGACAGACTTGCATTTTTCAAAGTATAGCTTTTGGAAACTCGGCTGATCAAACATTCTTCTTTCTTACAACACACTTTAAAAGATCTTTAAGATGAAAATATGTTGGAGAATTTTCTTTGTTAAAACGGCTACTTGTTGATATAAGGAGTTTCACTCTACGATATCACTCATCAGATATTTTGTTCAAATAAGTAGCTCTTCGTTCTTGCTCTATACGTTTTTGTTTCACAATACTCCCAAGGTACCCTCCGATAATTCTGCGATCTGGCTCTCTATTTATAGTCGTTCTTCGATCTGCATTCAGTTCTTCGACTTTGCTAGATGTATTTAGTTCACTCTGTACTCCCAGAGAACTAAGACTTTAACTCTACGAACTTGAACCTTCTGTCCGATTAAAGTTCTAGCTTCTCTACCTGAGTTATCTTCCTTTTAAGGACACTTACTGTTTGCAAGGATGTGAACTCTACTTTGTTTGTCTCTATTCGGTGTACTTCTTCTGCTGTAGTGGACGTCACGTCTCCTCTTCACTTGATAAACTAGTCGTTGCTGAATAATTATCTGATCTTTGTCATATTAGGCTAGTTTATTCTGGACTTCTTCTTGTTGGAGAAGGCTTGATAAGGACATCTCAATCATCTGTCGTATGTGAGTGAATTTTCTTATTTGTTTCATCTTTCCGTGATGAAAGCAACTTCTACGATTCTATCATTCAGTGTTGTTTGACCTTCTGTATTTCGTACTCTGTTAGGTAGCATTGATACAGCTCAACAATGATGTGACTCTGCGTTCTGAAGTAGTTTAATAATCTGATGATATTCAATGCAACTCCATTCTACGATCCTGAGATTTTTGACTTGCATTACACTTGTGAGCTTTTTGTCTTCACTCTACGATAAGAGCCTTTTGTCTTTTCTCTGCGGTGTTGAACTGCTTGACTGAACTCTACAAACTCTGCTCTACTCGACGATCTTTTTTGTTCTGCACTCGACAATATGAGAGTCAGAAATTGTAGAGTTAAGCTTCAGGTATCTCACTCGACAATCCTGGCTTACTCTACGATTTGACAATTCTGCGATTGACTTTACTAACTCCTAGCCTTATGCATTCTGCTCCGTTGATCTTCAGCCGCTCTGATTTGCTCTTCAGCCTATTCTATTACATAATTAGATCAACCTAACATATTTGATCCTTAACTAATCTATCTTTGTAATTTAGATCAACAATGCAAATTTGGTTCCTAACTAGTCTATCTTTGTCATTCGGATCAACCTAACAAATTTGATCCTTAAGTCCTTTTATATTGATTATTCTTTTAAGAACTTTATAATATCAGTCAAATGTTCATAAGATTACTTTTGTTTTTTTGTATATATTAACAATATATATATATATATATACCATCTATCGTAGGACTAACGACTGAGATTAAAAAATTAAAATTCGTCGTCTGCTACTAATGGTAGTGCATCCGCTAGTAGCGGATAATGTTTTTGTAGTTTAAATTTGGGCCATTGCTTGATATATTCGATGCTAATGATGATATTTGTTCTATCTTATTTCATAACAAGTACATGTTATATATATATATATATATATATATATATATATATATATATATATATATATATATATATATATTTTTGAAAAGTAGTTAATTTGACAATAAAAATTAATAGATGACTTTTATCATGAAACAAAGTATTTTTTTTCTTCTTTTAAAATGCTGAAGGGATTTTTGTATAAGTACAAAAAATGAAATAACAAAATTAAACCTTAGATTCTAGTGTCTAAGTCTTAACCACCAGGCTGAGACATCATTGACTGGTGTTATTACATTGACTGATTATATTTTTTTGTGTCTTATTCAGTAATACATAATTTGAGATACATTTAAGATAAAAATTTATACTCTTAGATAACAAATTTGAGATTCTTAATATTATTTGATTTCATTGTTAATTTCTTTCTTTTCCAAAGACTGACTAAAGACAATTACTTTTTTGTGCGATATAATGACAAAATTATGATAATAAACTTAGAGCGTAATGTCAATTAATACTAGTATCACTAAAAAAATGAACTTCTTTACATAGAATAAAAATTTGACAAGTGAAATTCTTTTTGTGTGGAAGCAGAGGGAGTATTATTTGTAGATTTGTTTCGTATAATTTGGGCCGTATCCTTCTCCGATAAAGGCCCTTATCTAGCAATGAATTACGTTTCCTTTGGGTTGGGTTCAGCATTTCAGATAGTAAAGTAAAATAAGCTTTTGCTTTGCTTTAGCCTTTAGGTTAACCAAGCGGACATCCAATCATTTCATGTGTTTGTTTAATGGTGACTGAATTATTTGAATAAAATAACCAGTTGTAATGCTCTACCCAATTGCTAATCTAACTACTACTACATTTCTCCAACTCTACTAATTTATTGTTAATTTTTTATATTAGCTGGTTCATATTTTTTAAATTTTAATTAACTTGATTCGGGCTGCCAATTTTTATGGTCCGATATAATGATAGGCCTCAGCCCACAGTGAAAATGGACATATAGTGCATCATTTTTATGGGTCAAGATCGTGCATCAGTTATGGTCAAGTTTAAGTAGTTTAAAATTGAGGCATATGTATCTAATATATAAAGAGAGTCGAGTTTGGTGTAAACAATTTTTGAAGTCTTTTTGACTCTTTAAGAAATGCCTTTCAACTATTAAAATAGTTTTTATTTAGTCCTTTATATATATATATATATAGAGGATGCATCCACAACAAACGTATGTCGAAAGTACTGTTTCAATAACTAAAACAACACACAATTTATTTGTTAATTTGTCTACCACTAGAGGCTTTAGCGATAGGTAAAAAAAAATAAAAATTTGCCTGCCACTAAAGTCTCCAGTGACAGTGTTAAATATTTTTTTTTTGTTGTCGCTAAAGGTTCTAACGGCAGTATACTCCTATTATCCGTTTGCTATGGATGCGATACCATATCCACACACACACACACACACACATATATAGTCTTTCAAATTTTATTGAATTCCTTTTTTACTCAAAATAATTTACACACGCATAGAATTCTCATTTTACTCTATATTTACATGTGCCACCGGATACTAATATATATAAGTAGTGTTTGAATTTATGTAAATATAACCCATAAAATATATGAAGTCGAAGGGCCGAGTTCGGTGTAAACGACTTTTGAAGCCTTTTTTGCTCTTTCAAAAATGCCATTCAACTTTTAAAACAATTTCTATTTTGACCATTATTTTTTTTTCTTTCTAATTAATCTTTTAAATTTTATAAATTTTTATTAAAGTCATATAATGTATACGCACAATGTTTATGACACCCAACACTAATATGTATAAGCAATGGTTGAATTTATAAGCGTGTGATGCAGTATACCAGCATATAAGTAATGCTTGAATTAATGTAAATACAATCCATAAAAGCACACTAGATCTAATAATACTCCCTCCATTCGAAAATATGGAGGCTATCTCCTTTTTTTTTTTTGAAAAAATAAAATCTGAATAAAATGCATTCAATAATCCTTATGTACTTGGATACCTTTATAGGGATCATTTCTTACCCATGACCACCTTTAAATCTAATTGGTCTTGGGTAAGAACAAATATCCATTAATCTCTGTATTTATTTAAGCTTAGTCTTAGAATTGGCCTTATGGGCCTTCATAGAGCATTATTCTCCGCCGAGAATTAGTCCATTCTTAATCTCTTAATTAGTCTTTTGTCCACTTCTAGTGAACTAGTTCTCAATAATTGGACCTCTAGACACAGGACATAACTCCCCATAACCTAAGTAACCAACCTCCAAGTTTGTATATAGAGGAAATTTTTAATAAATTTTATATGCAGTTATTGGGAAATATCATGACCTACAAAATCTTACAAAAACTGATTCCACAAGAAAGATCAGAAATACACTCCTTAAAACTAGGGGTGAGTAAGAAATCGTTTTGCCTCTGAAACCGTACCAAAAATCGCACAAATTAAAGCCGTATCAATGGTTCCAGCGTATGTGACGGTTTTAGATACGTTGAAAAACCGAATTTGCGGTTTGCGTTTGAGTTTGAGTTTGATTTCTGAACAAAATCGCATTAAAAAACCGCACCGCACCGCACCATCACCAAAATGACGTCGTTATCATAATTATTTTTTCATAACTGTGTAATTTCAGTTGCTCTTTGAATTTCTATTTATGATATTTGGTGGCCTATTCTGAGCATACTTTTTATGGTAAAGAGATAGTCTATATAAATGGTTATTTATTTATTTCTTAAGCTTATAAAAATGTTCTTTTTGTTTCACATTAATGCCATAACTTTGACAACTCCTTTTTTTTGGTATATAAATTTGTGCTACATTATCGTAGGTCAACGAGAATGGTTTACTTTGTTCATGAATTTGATAAAGACATAAAGTAAATGATGATTAAATTGTTAATCTTTGGACAAATCACATTTTATCAGTTTACATTATAAGTGTTATTGAACCTGAAGAGTCATTACCATTCAATGTGACATTTTTTAGTTCCTTATATGTAGCATTCATTGAAAAAACATTTTTATTGTCATCAATTTTTGTAAAAGAAAAAATATTTTTCAACATGTATATATTCAATTAATTTTAAAACTAAAACTGCACCATACAATTTCATATGTGATTTTAAATTTATCAAATTGCATTTAAGCGGTTTAGTGTGCGGTTTGGGTTTTAAACCGCACCAAACCGCACCATGCTTTGCCCTACTTCAAACGACTTGTTTGCCTAATTTTATTATTTAGGAAATACAAAAAAGTATACACGGTCGACTAGTAATATAATGACAATTGACAACAAAGAGTAGTTCCCACAGAGAATTAAAAATAATTATTACCAATTATTAATTTAATATTAAATTAATTTTTTTTAAACAATTGCAATAAATTATAAAATAAAAATAATTAAAATTAAATAACTAATTTAAAGCAGTGACAAGGATTAATCAAATTAAAAATATTTAAGATCACAATTTTTTTTAATGCTTCATTTAAATCTCTTCAATTCCTTTTTAATAAATTAATTATATCGAATTGTTAACCGATAATTTTTTATAGTATTTATATGCATCTCTCAATGACATATAAACAAATTTCTCTAAATCTGATCATAGGGCAATATAATTATAAAGAATATCTTAGTTAAATAAATCAATATATCTCTATGTAAATTAGATTAACAAGAATTTAAATATCAAATTCTCGTTAAGGTTATATATGACATATAGATATATCTCTATCCTATACACAAATCATGAATTTCATCAACGCAGAAAATACAAACATATGTTATATAAGGCCCCGAATTTTATGAAATACAAAATTTAATTTTTCTTCATATATATTCTTTCCTGAAACAGTAAGTGGTTAAATTGATAAAGTTAAAAGTTAAGGATGTTATGTGCAAATTTATTATATCAGACAATATTCGTTTTATCGAGGAATATTCGAGTCGTATGACGACGTTGAAATAATCAATCATTGATAGACCCCACAACAGAATATTGTTGGATATAGAAAATGACAGAAATAACCTTTTTAAATAAAAATAGTCAATGGTGTTATCACTATTAACTATTAAAATACCAGTGATAAAAGAATAGTAACATTCGATATTTTATGGTATTTTACTGTAGCACACGGTATTTTACAGTAACACACGATATTACGTAATAACACACGGTATTGCACAGTGTATTATATTATTGATCTGATAACGTGGTTGCATAGTATTCATCAATAATTGTTGATACACAGTATTTTGCATTATTGATTCAATAATTGTCATTACACTGTATTTTATATCATTGAGCCAATAATTACTGTTGCACTATATTTTAAAATTATTGAACCAAATAATTGTCACAGTAGCAAATACAAAGTAAATTATATTATTAAATTAATAATTATTAGTAACGTGTCTCTTACATTATTGTTGAATTATTACTATTGCTGTTGTAACATTACCTTAATTATTGTATTATTAGTGGCTATTTTATTATTATATGTGAATAGTAAAGAAACATGTGGACCCTCTGTGGGGGCCACATGAAGAATGAAAATTGAATGTGAATTTGCTAGAGGTTTGGTGAAGAAAGGCAGCCAGGCTGCGCTGCCCATATTAAAAATTCAGGCTAGCATGCAGCACGCCAGCTGCTCACCTACCACATACAGTGCACCCCCTTCTCTTATAAATATGTTGCTCAGCTGAATAGAAAAATCACACAAAAAACACAAAGTTTTTTCTGTAAGTATTTTGTGAGTATTTCTCTAAGAATAATAAGGTTATCTTGACTGTTAGTAAACCAAAGGGAGTGCAGAAATTGCTTAAGTAAGTATTTTATTTAAATAGTAGTAATTGCACAAATACTTATTTCACACGGTATTCATAAATTTTCCTTTATAAGACTCTTCTTTGAGAAAATTTATTTTGAAAAGTTTCATTTGAAAAATTTATTTGAAATATTATTTCAAAAACTATTTTTGAAGTTATTATATTTTATTCTTTACACTACAAAAATTTATATTATATAAACACTTTTGATAATTCATAATATACGAGTTATCATGCACCATAAAGTTTATATGTGATAATTACTAATTATATTATAAATATATAGGTTGATCCACTACATTTAAGCATATTCTTTTCACGTGATAAGGTAAGGAATATCATCTTCTGTTGTTTAAACTTACTACGGTAAGGGATATCATTTTCTTTCATACTTTTAAACTTATTATGGTAAGTATTGTTCCGTAAAATTTCTGAAATGATTAATAGTTTGCGCTTCATTTAATATCATTTTAATTGAACCTTTCTATTTACTTGAACCTTTCTATTAAACTTTAATCGTTATATTTGAATTATGGATCTTGAATATCATTTTTGAATTTGAGTCTATATCATGTTGACAATTTGGACATTATTTGAATCTGCACAAAGTAAAATTGTAAACTCTCGATATTCATGGTTTATCCTATTATTTTCTTTCTTTGTCCTTATTTATATCACCGCTATTTGTTTTAATCATCAAAAATCAAGTTGTTGTGGATATCTGTGGCATGGGGCACAGATACTAGGAAAAAGACGATATAATGGTAGTGTGTCTTTTAGGGCACGTGGTGAAAGTTTCGTTTAGCATGGGGCAAAGAAGAACTATTATTTGGTATGATCATGATCAATGGTGTTTCAAATAATAAAGGTTGATGGTGATTTTTATGAAAAAGAAAAACTAGTATACATCATGATCTGCATAATTTTTCTAATGGTTGTTATTCTGCTGCAATTATTAATCTGAACGTTATTTAAGAATTTAACTGCAGTTGTTGAATTAAAACTTGCTGTTTATATTATTCTATTAAGAACTCAACTGTTGAAGGCTAATGATAATTTATTCGTCATTATCTTAGTCATGATATTTTTTACTGGGCTATTTGAACTCACCATTTTTCTTTTTGTTCAATTGTTCAGGAAATGAGAATGTATCCGAGACTAGCGGGAAAAAGAGGGGAATGGAGTGATGGTCCGAGATAGTTGTTATAGTAGTCTTCACCATATTGTAAAATAGTGTGACAATAATAGTGAAGACTTAGTTGTGTATTATTGTACAATTTACTGTATTGTAATAGTTGTTGTGTATTTTGACAATTCAAGTTTGGACTGTATAGGCCCAGATTTGGGGTCGTCACATGTTATCATATTCAGATCTAAATTTATATTTCATCTATCACTTTCATATAAATTATCTCAATAATTAGCCACAATTAATTAATACATTAACGCACAAAATATTTAAATAGGCCTAAATATTATGATTCATTCGTCAACTTCATAAATGTTATCACATTAATTAATATAAATAATTAAATACTTGAATGCACAAAATATAACAAATAATTTAATTATAATTAAAAAGAGAATAAATTAATTTAAACTATAAATTTGGGTTCCATTATAATCTTAATTGTCCTGTTTAAACCGGACGAAATACCATATACAAAAACAGGATGTTTGTCAATGAAACGTGCCCTTATTTAATGGGACCAAATACCACATACCTCCTATTGGTGGCAAAGTGCACAAGTAAAACTTTTCGTGTCTATACCCAAAAAGTTTATTTTTATTTTTATAAATCTTATGTATTACATTGAAACCGGAACATAAGTTGAACGGTCATAGTCGATCAGCTATAATCAACTATATTGTGAGTGTTTCATCTTACCAAATTAATGGAGAGTTAAAATATTTTATTTCTGTTCTAAAATATAAAATTAATTGTCTTTATAAAATGTAAAAACATCATATTTATATAAAGACAAACAATATTATATTTTGAAATAAAGAGTAAAGTAGGCTTTTTTATTTTATTTTATTATTAGTGTTTTTTTATAATACAACTGGTTTTACGAATGGGTGTGAAGGTGTAAGCGTAGACATGCATTTTCAGATTTAAACCATAAGGTCCATAACGAGTGGGCAGGCAAATTTAAAGTCTCTACTTGGAAAACTTCACATCATATTGGTGCCAGGAGAAGGGCAATTCCATGGATAGGATAAGTCACACTAATACTAGTCATGTGGGATGCGTTGGCAAAATTCCAAAGATTTCGAAATATTATTTGAATTGTATTTAAATGCTATTTGAAATACTAGTCTGTAGTGTAGTTCAAGGTTAATTACAAACATCTTAATTGTTGATCACTTAATTTGGGACAATGATTTTTTTAGCCATTTTTTTTCATAGCAATATATTAATTATAAACTTTACCAACTGTACGTAAAAGTTAAATATTTGTCCTAAACTACTAGTTTTAAGTTGGTAGGGGTTTGTATATGTATGATGATGATTATCATTATGTCACAATTTTCAAACCCCAAATTGTAAGGAATAGTGACTTAACAAACATCCAGGAATCATGGGGTAGTCTAATTGACAGATACTTTGTTTGTACTGCCTAGTCAAGAGAAAAATTGATTTAAGTGTGAGTCTTACTTTGACTTCAGGAAGGGATAAGCAAAGAATAAGTATAGGAAGGTTATGGAGAAGTCACCGCCAACGGAACAGAAAGAAGAAAAGGCAATGGATATCTATCATCAGAGGATAGGCCACCACCGGGATTTCCATTCCCCTATTTCAGAAAATAAAACACTGAAAGATTGCAACATTTAAAGGAGGAAAACAGAGTTACAATAACTGTTTTTACCGATTGAACCACCGGTGTTAACCGAGTTTTCACCAAAATTGTTTTTTTTTTAATTCAAATTGGACTTGAGTGTCAACCGGTTTCAATTTTTACCGATCGAACCGGCAGTCTGATCAGATTTTTAAAACATCAACATGGTTTGATAGTATTTGATCAAATGAACTGAATTGAAATCCATATCTATGAATGGAAGCATCATCCAACTCTCGCAGTGAGGTTGAATATAGGAAATTAATCTTGTATGGATGTTTGGTAGCTTTGAAAGAACCACCATTCTAACTGATAACGAAATTGATGATAATAAAAATTTTATGTTCCTTCACCAGTGTTTGAAATTTATTTAAAAGTGCCCTTTTGATACTTTCTTGTATTCTGCCATCCTATAATGTTGAAATTTGCAGATGTTAATATGTTAAGAATTTTAGCTTTCTTAGAATTTAAAACAACTCAAAAGTAAATTTGATGTATGTATATATACTTTTTCATCCAACAACACCATCTCGATACTGTTTACATAGTCAGTTTTGTTAAAACTAGGCATATTCCAGAGTCTAATTATCATGACCTTAATTTTTCACGTTTCTTTGATAGAATTGATGTCATCAACAAAATCGTATCTAGTTTCCATCTAAATAATCAGATAAAAAAACTTGAAGTTAAATTTATGGGTGAGGCAAAACAACTGAATGTATTAGCAACAGTAATAGAGAAATAAAAAAAGAAAATTAATCTTACTGTACAGCAGAAAATTATAAGAAGGCGTGAATTGTTTGTTGATTTTGAATGAAAGTGTTAGTCTCTATTTATATGGTGAATAAAAAACGAGTTTACATCAATCACTCATGAATTTGGGTTAATATCAATTTGAAATTGCTTAAATTTTGCGATATAAAATCAATTTGAATTTGCTGCAATTTTGGGATATAAATATCAATTTAGATTTGTATGTTACAATTTTAAAATTTATAATATCAGATTTTTTTTGTGTGAGTATTGAATTAAACAAAAATCTTAAAAATTTTATGCGTGAAAATTATATGTAAATAAAATTAAAAAGCCCAATTAAGGGAATATTTTTTGTGTGAGAATTAGCTGTGAAAAAACAAATTATTGAAAAATATCAATTTTTTATGTGTGAGAGTTATCTGCAATTATGGAATAATTTTATATTTACATTTTTTTAATTCCATACTCACACAGATTATCTGATAACTACCAATATTTTATTTTTGAATAATTTCTAATACCAAATTATTAGATAATTTAAGATTTATATTTATCTGTGTGAAAATATTCTGATTGAGTGTAGTGGAAAAATTATTCAGCTGTAATTAGTTTACAAGTAAATTCAAAAATCAAATTATACAATAAAAAATCAATTTGGAATTACTACAATTTTGGAATATAATATCAGTTTAGATTTGTATGCTTGACGTACATTTTTTGCATGTGAATATGGAATTAAAAAAAAATTAAAAATTTAATGGATGAAAATTATATTTAAATAATATTACATATTTTTTGTGTGAGAATTAGCTATAAAAAAATTAAAATCGAATTATTGGATAATTACATATTTTTATGTGCGAGAGTTATCTGCATTTAAAAAATTATTGTGTGAGAGTTATTTGTAATTTATTAATTCCATACTCACACAAAAAGTGAAGAAAATACATATATTTGTTTGGTGAGAATTATATATATAAAAATCAGATTTATGTTTGTGGATAATTTCAAATTTTTGTGAGATAATATTCAAAAACCAAATTATTGAAAAATATTAGATTTTTATTTTTCTGTGTGAGAATATTCTGAATTTTTCAGCTGAAATTAGGTTGCAAAAAAATTCAAAAGCCCAAAAAGATATAAAGAGAGTAATAAATCAATAGTAAAAATATAAAAAATGGTAGTTTGACACGTGTTTTGTAATTAATGTAGGAGGGAAGTTGAGTGATTGAGAGGGCATTAGCTGGTGGCAATGTGCTGTGTTTTAGTATATAATAGATAGATAATAGATGATATTCATAGGTATATTGACATAAATTATATGAATTCATGTCAATTTTGAGTTTAAAAATATTTAAAATTAACTTAGGCACAGAGCGAGTAATATTAACGAGAAATGAAGTTATTTCCTTTTTACCGTGCCCAAAAATGAGAAGAAAAAAAGAACTAAAAGTGTTGGTTTTATGCTTTCTGCCACCAACATTGAAATTAGTCACAGTTTGTACACTTTACTTATGAAATTTATATTTATTTTTTATTTATAAGAAAGTTTTATGTGGTAACGCTATTGAATCTTTCATTTCAGTTGAGGTGATTTTGTATTCTCTCAAGTGATTCCTCAAATTTGATTGATTGTATTAAAGTAATAAATTTACATGTAAATTTTATTAAGATTACGAAGAGGTCCTTAATTAGAAATATGATATTTTTACGCTCATTATTATTTTCTCTACAGAAACTAAAACTAAGAAGATGACATAAAGTTTTGCATGTGTTATACATCCCCTTTAATAATTAATTATCATAAATGTTTAAACGCCGTGATTCATACTCCATTACAACTAGTCAAGAGAGACATATATGGCCATATGACAATACTGAGACCATGGCAATGAACTAGGTCATCATTGTTTTATTATCTTGAATATTCCAAGCGAGTTAGACATTGGCCAGATCAATATCGATAGATATCATTTCAACTAAAATTCGAAAGTAGTTCGTTTATTACTTACAAAGTTCAGTACCGTATACGTATAGCATGCATATCACTTGACCATTGCATATAAGAATGAGCATTGTTTCATTCTCTTTTTTCGCACAAATTCTTCTTTTTTTCCTTTTCTTTTGATACTTATCACTTTAAAGAAACTCTACTCAATAAAATCACTTTCTAAAAGTTTAGGTTAATAACGAACTGTCCATATTTGGTTTCTTTTGATATTTATATTTAATATAAATCAAATCATTCTCTCAATTTCAAAAAAAGATTTCATTTAAAGGACAAGAAAAAGATTATAAAAATTAAAGGACCAGAATTTTATATGATTACATTACAATCAAACTAAACATTCCGTACATTATTAGTAAACATGGAGCAACAATATGTTGTTAAAATTGATATTTATAAATGAGACTCTTTAGAGAATGAAAAGAGTATTATTATTCTTGTTTATATTTCTCCTCTTGGGTGGCTCATAGTTAATAGAGGAAGATTCAGAAACAGAAAATTAAAGACTTTATTTTGTTTGGGGTTAGAATAACTTGTAAAAAAAGATACATGTTCACACTTCGTAATAAAATTATCTCTACAATATACTATTATCATAGTCATGCTATAGAGCAGTTTGAAATTTAGACAAAACACGTTATTAGTTTCTTAGAACATAAGTTCGACAACAAAATTAAATCTAAACAAGAATTTTTTTTATTATGTGTCGCTTACCTTGGATCGTATGTGGCTAATTTCTTCTTCCATGGTGTTTGTATCCTCTCCTCTGTGGGCTTCTCACCTTCCTGCGAAGTTCTCTTTCGACAATTCCAGTAAACCATTTTGGTTTTCCTACCAAAAACATTATATATCCAATAAAAAATTCCAAGACAGTTCCACACCCGTACCCTATCAATACTGCTTCGCAAGTAAAACCACCCATGAAATCTGAATCATTTTCTTCTTGCAGAACTGGTGGTGGTGGCGTTTCCCTTTTTTCACAGCTGCTCAATGGAAATCCACACAATGCCAGGTTCCCATAATACGAATCGTTCAGAAAAGTATTAAATTGTTTTCCTGAAGGAATACGACCTCTAAGATGATTGTGGGAGAGATTTAGCGTACCAAGAGAATTTAGATTTGCGAACTCTTGAGGAATCTCTCCAACAAGTTGGTTCGAATTAAGGTCTAGCGATTCAAGCACCGATAGATTTCCCAAAAGTGAGGGAATGCAACCAAAGAGGCTGTTATGGGATAAATTTAGCTGCCGGAGGAATTTGAGATTTCCGATTACATCTGGAATCTCACCTTTGAATTTGTTACTAGACAGATCAATAGTTGGGAGAATAGTTAGAATTCTCTCAATCTCCATGGTCACTCCTTTCATCACCAATTCGACTGAACTTTGATAATTTCCAGTATCCCCCACATATTCTGTTTCTTTTTTATTTTCATCAACATATACCATTGCTCTGAAATTTTTGAAAAATAATTCTGGTAGAGGGCCAGAAAACTCATTGCAGGAAAGATCGATGATTCGCAGCTTGGGAAAAGGATTTTTATTCTTGGAGTTGGTGTTTATTGGACCGTGGAATCTATTAAAGCTCAAGACAAGAACGTGCAGCTCCGGAAGAGTTCCCAACCAGTTTGGGAATGTATCATTTATCTGGTTTCTCCAAGATCAAGAACTTCTAACTCAGCACAGTTTGCCAACGAACTTGGGATCGCTCCCTGTAATTAATTGTTGTGCAAATTAAGACTCCTCAAAAGGTTTCCCTTTGCTAATGTGGAGGGAACGGTCCCACGAAAGTTATTGTTATGCAGGTCTAAATCGATAAGGAATTGAAAAGTTCCCAACACATTTGGGATCTCTCCTCTGAATTCATTATTTGATAGATCCATGACATACAAATTGGGAAAAGGATATTTAGTCTTGGAAATGTTGGATATAGAAATCGGACTGTGGAATTCATTTGATCTCAAGATAAGAACACACAAATGTGGAAGAGTTTCCATCCATCGGGGAAATGTATCTTTGAATTGATTGCCCTCCAAATTAAGATTCCACAAGTTGCTCAAGTTTGCAAATGTTGATGGAATGGTACCGCGGAAGTAATTCATTGATAGATCTAACGTTGAGAGGCTATCACTGAGATTCCCAAGGCAATGCGGAAGTACACCACCAAAGTTGTTACTTGACAAATCAAGAGATCGAGGGCTGGTAAAATTGCATATCCACAAGGGTATTGATCCCTCGAGAAAATTGGAACCAAGATTAAGATCCCACAAGTTGCTCAAGTTTGCAAATGTTGATGGAATGGTACCGTGGAAGTGATTCGTTGATAGATCTAACCTTGAGAGGCTATCACTGAGATTCCCAAGGCAATGCGGAAGTACACCACCAAAGTTGTTACTTGACAAATCAAGATATCGAGTGCTGGTAAAATTGCATATCCACAAGGGTATTGATCCCTCGAGAAAATTGGAACCAAGATTAAGATCCCACAAGTTGCTCAAGTTTGCAAATGTTGATGGAATGGTACCGTGGAAGTGATTCGTTGATAGATCTAACGTTGAGAGGCTGTCATTGAGATTCCCAAAGCATTGCGAAAGTACACCACTAAAGTTATTACTCGACAAATCAAGATATTCAAGGCTGGAAAAATTGCTTATCCACAAGGGTATTGATTCGTTGAGAAAATTGGAACCAAGGTAAAGAAATTGTAATGAATCCCTCCATTTGGACGGCACCCACTCAGGAACTCGGCCATGAATTTGGTTGTTAAATAGGTCTAGAGACTCTAGGTTCTCCATGGCTCTCAAGAAATATGGGAATTCCTTTATCTTGAGATAAGACAAATGCAGTCTTTTGAGGTTGGGGAGGGTAGCGTTAATAATAGTGTTGTTAGTGGTGCTCAACCTCACTGATAGATTGTTGTTGTGTGAAAGAGATAAAGTCTCAAGTTTTTTTAGGCTTGAAAACATTTCAATCTCTACGATGCCGTTCAACTTGTTAGATGATAACAAAATGGCTTTAAGTGAGTTGGACTTGAATTGAAACTCACCCAGTTGACCCTTGAGATAATTATAACCAAGATCTAAAACCTCCAATAGTGGAAGATCAAATACCCAAGACGGTATTGTCCCATTGAGGATGTTATTAGATAAACGGAGATGGGTTAATTTTTGTAACCCAGTGATGTTGGACGGCAAGGGACCCATCCATGAGCTGTACGCCAAGTCAAAATAAACAAGTTGGCTCAGGTTGGCAACCCAAGAGGGAAAGGGACCAATCCACATGTTAGAACTGAGTGAGAGAGATCTCAAGTGTACGAGGTTTCCATTGGGAATTTGGCCTTCTAGATTGTTTCCAGATAGATCTAGCTCAGTTAGATGCGTAAGATTGAAGATGAATTTAGGAATGACCCTAGTCAAATTGCAGCCGATGAGTTTCAATGATTTTAAAGACTTGAAAGAGCTGACTATATCTGCTACTCCTTCTAACAACAACATTGTGTTATATGAAAGATCCAACTCCCTCAGATTAGTAATACTGGAACCATTATTAGCGCCCAAGTTGGATTGCGGTAAAACACCAGTGACATTAGGATTATCACCCAAGTATAATGTTTTCAAGTTCGGAAGAAAGAAGATTTGATGGGGCAATTCCCCGCGCAATCCAGTGCTAGAAAGATCGAGAAATGTTAGAGAACAAAAAGAAGAAAGATTTCTGGGTAAAACTGAATCTATGGGAACATCAGAAAGAGAAAGGTGTATCAATTGGGTAAAATTTTTAAGGAAAAACTTGAAAAATTGATGCTGAAATTCGGTATTGCTATAATTGAGAATGAGATTACTATTGCCAGAGAGATCGAGTGAAACCAGTTTGGAGAGATGCGATATTTCCAAGGGGACTAGGCCTGAAAAACGAGCTGCACTGAGGTTGAGATGTGTTAAACCAGTTGCAAACCGGCCAAATTCACGTGGTATCATGGATCCACTGAAATCATTAAAAGCAAGGTTGAGCCTCTGGAGGTGAGGAAGCTGGAAGAGGCTGCTGTTGGAATGAAGGACTCCCACAAGCTTGCTGCAACTGAGGTCGAGTCCGATTACGTCTCCCGTCAACCGATTACATGTAACCCCGTCCCATTTGCAACAGTCGGAACTCATGATCCACTGATTTGTCTTTGGATAATAAATACCATAGTAATCACAATATTCAGAATCATCACTATGTATACTTATGCTCAAAGTTTGCTTAAACTGAAACAAAGCAAGGCTCTGTTTATCGGAACACAAATGATAATCATGAACAGAGGAAAAAGAGAAGGAAGTGGAGGAATAAACAAAAAAGGGATGTTGCAAGAAGAAGATAAGCAGGAAAGGAGTAAGCCACAATAGTAGTAGTAGTACTGGTGACTGCCCCATTTAGTTTAGTTTGTATATATATGTATGTTTCGTAATTAATTAACTCACTTATGTAGCCTATTTATAGGTAGGTATACATGCATGCATCTACAACTTAAAGGTTGGTTTATCAACTAGTAATCTAGCCGGCCTTTCAATTTCTATCTACTCTTCATTAATTTCCACAACGGGATGGAAAAATGATCTGCAGAAAATTCTGGCATTGACTGTCCCATTCTTCTTAATTAGTGGGTGATAGTTATGGTCATGGTCACACTCGAATAATGCTAGTCCTTTTTTTTCTTTTTCTTTCCATTTAGTTTTGTTTATGTTGTGTAATTAATTAACTCACTTATGTAGCCTATTTATAGGTAGGTATACATGCATGCATCTACAACTTAAAGGTTGGTTTATCAACTAGTAATCTAGCCAACACATGTAAGCCTTACAATTTCTATCAACTCTTCTTTAATTTCCACAATATGATGAAAAAATGATGTCCAGAAAATTCTGGCATTGACTGTCCCAATCATCTAAATTAATCTCCATAATTAAATAGGTTTATAAAAATATGGTCTAGCGACCTGAGGATACAGCAATATAGGCACAATAACAAATGAAATATGCTCATGTAGCATAAATTCTTAGGCCAGAGGCTCCTTGATCACAAATACTACTACAGAGCCTAAGCATTGCCATAAAACTACACTAATCTGATTTAACGGAGTCGATTTAATCTGCAGAGCCTAAGCATTGTCGCCTATTTATTGGTATAAATGCAGCTGCAACTTTATGTTTTATCAACTGTAGTAATAATATGTAAGCCTTACAATTCTTATCTAAACTTCATTAAATTCCACAACATGATGAAAAAATAATGTGCAGAAAAAGCTTGTGTTGACTGCCCCCTTCTTCTTAATTGGTGATAGTTATGGTCAACTGAAACCATCCCACACTCCACAATGACTAATTTTCATGGGTACGAAGGTTTAAGCGTAGACATAAGTGAATATTCTTATCTAACCAGTCCATAACGAATGATCATACCCAATGGTTTTGATGAACGAGTAATGTTACTTTTATTAGACTGATGTTTCACGAGTTTATTTTGTATTATCTATATACAATAGGAACTTTGATTGTTCTTTTAATAACATTATGTAGTGTTCAACTATATATTACAACGGATTATATTTCTTATTTCTTTTACAACAGCTTTTAGTACTTTATATTTGACAATTATATTTTATTTTGTTATAAAGCGGGAGGAGAGTTGGTGTAAACAAAATAATGAAGCTTTTTACTTTCCCATTTTACCCTTTAATAACAGTTTTTTCTTACACTCAAAAATCCACGTGTAGCATTCTTAGGCCAGAAGACCCTTGACCCCAAATAGTACTCCAGAGCCCTCATGTAGCATTCTTAGGTCTGAGGCTCCTTGATCCCAAATAGTACTCCAGAGCATTCTTAGGCCAGTAGGCTCCTTGACCCCAGATAGTACTCCAGAGCCCTCATGTAGCATTCTCAGGTCAGAGGCTCCTTGATCCCAAATAGTACTCCAGAGCCTAAGCATTGCAGCAAAACTACACTAATCTGATTTAACGGAGTCAAATCTTAGGCAACAGGTTCCTTGAACCAACTCAGAAATAGTCCGCATATATATGATCACAGACAGTGCTGTAGAGTCCAGGCATTACTACAAAACTATAGTAATCTGATTCAACGGAGTCGATTTAATTTCTTTGACACTCAAATACAGTGTAATTGTCAAACATTGTAATTTGTAATGTTGTTTTTTCACATGGGTTTGTCAAAGTATCATGTTCCGATGTTTAGCTAGCTAGGCATGTAGGACTCTCTTATTCAAAGTAGCAGTAACTGGTTGTCAAAAAGGTTAGGCTGCATGCTTAGTAAATAAATATGTTCACATTTAAATATTTGGCTATATAAGCCATGCATTGTACTGCTTTTAGATTCATCCGGATATCTAATAGCAAGCAAGTTATATTACCTTCTCTCTCTCATTAAAAATATCTGGGTCTCTCAAATTAGGAGCTACGTACTTAGCTTGTCTGCAATAGTTAGCTTTACAAAACAAAAGAACCTTGAAACCCAACATATTTTTGGCATCAGAGCCTTCATCCCTTACCCTTTATACTCCATATATACAACCCATTTCAAACATTCATAATCCATGGCATCAACCTCTGTCAACTCAACTTTCAATTACTCTTCTATTTTAGTACCGATATTTGACGGAGAAAGTTATGACTACTGGAGCATCCAAATGAAGACCCTTTTTATTTCTCAAGACTTATGGGAAATAACAGAGGATGGTTTTTCTGAACCAGAGAGTTTAGAAGTGCTAGCCACGTGGACACAAGCAAAGCAGAAGGAGTACAAAGAAAATGTGAGGAAAAATGCAAAAGCATTACTTCACATCCAGCAGGGGGTAAGTAAATCCATTTTTCCTAGAATCATGGGTGCAAAAACTTCAAAAGAAGCCTGGGGACTCTTAAAAAATGAGTTTCAAGGTTCTGAAAAAGTAATATCCATTAAACTTCAATCCCTTTGGCGAGATTTTGATAATCTAGCCATGAAAGACAATGAAAATGTCAAGGGATTTTCTTCTAGAGTTTCTGAAATAACAAATCAAATCAGAAGTTTGGGAGATACTATTGAAGATAAAAAAATTGTTGAAAAGATATTGAGAAGCTTGCCAGAAAAATTTGATCATATTGTTGCTGCAATTGAAGAATCAAAAGATTTATCTAAACTCTCTCTTGTTGAATTAATGGGTTCACTTGAAGCCCATGAAAAAAGAATTAGCAGATTTACAGGAACCAACATTGAGCAAGCATTTCAAACAAAACTCAACATTTCAGAAAGGAGGAACCCAGAAAATCAAAAAGGCAACTCATTTCAGCAACAACAAGGGAGAGGTCGCAGAAATTTCCAGAGTCAAAATCGTGGAAAAGGAAAGAAAGTTTTCAACAACCACAAAAATAGTGGTAATTTTAAATCTGATTCTACATGTTATATTTGTCATAAATTTGGGCATGATTCCAAAGAATGCAGATTTAGATGCACAAAATGCAAAGTGTCAAACCATTCTCAAAGAGACTGCTGGTTTCAACAAAGCAATCAACATGCAACAAATCATTCAGATGCAAATTTCACAGAAGAGAATAGTACCAAACAACTATTTTATTCTTGCATGAGCTCACAATTTGATTCAGAAAATACATGGTACTTGGACAGTGGTTGCAGTAATCATATGACAGGGAGCAAAAAGTTCTTTGTTGAACTGGATGATTATGTTCATTCTCAAGTCAAATTGGGAGATGGAAAATTACAAGTTGTTGAAGGTCAAGGTATTGTTGCTGTACAAGCAAAGGGAGGTAACACTAAACTCATTTATAACGTTTTATACGTTCCTGGCTTAACTCAAAATTTACTGAGTGTCGGCCAATTAATTCAAAATGGGTACTCAGTTAATTTTGAGAAAGATGAATGCAGTATTAGTGAAAAGGGCAAAATTATACAAACAGTGAAAATGACACAAAATAAAGTTTTTCCTCTTGTAATGCCAACGGTCGTCAATTCTGCCTTTTCTAAAATAGACAAAATTGACGAGTCTGAGTTATGGCACCTAAGATATGGTCATTTGAATTATAAAGGCTTGCAATTGTTGAATCAGAAAAGTATGGTGGTTGGACTACCAAAAATTAAAATAGAGGATAAAATTTGTGAAGGATGTATTTATGGAAAAATGCATCGTTTGCCATTTCCAAAAATTGCATGGCGAGCAACTGCCCCTCTTGAACTTGTTCATGCAGATATATGTGGACCAACAAGAACATCATCATTTCAAAACAAAAGATATTTTCTTCTCTTCGTTGATGATTATAGCAGGATGATGTGGGTCTACTTTCTCGAGCAAAAGTCTGAAGCTTTTTCAAAATTCTTGGAGTTTATGAAGATGGCAGAAAGGCAATGCGGCTTCCTTCTTAAAATGCTCCGGACAGACCGCGGTGGTGAATTCATTTCAAAAGAATTTATGAATCACTGCAAGGGCGCAGGAATCAAAAGGCAGCTGACTGTTCGCTATAGTCCTCAGCAAAATGGCGTAGCAGAACGAAAAAATCGAACCATTGTCGAGATGGCGCGAAGCATGATGAAAGCAAAAAATCTTCCCAACAATTTTTGGGCAGAAGCAGTTAACACTGCAGTCTACATTCTCAACAGGTCTCCCACAAAAGCAGTCATGAACATGACTCCGTTTGAAGCTTGGCACAAACGTAAACCACAAGTCAACTTCCTCAAAATTTTTGGATGCATTGCATATTCTCTTGTTCCCTCGCAACAAAGAGAAAAGTTTGATGAAAAAGGGGAGAAGTTCATTTTCATTGGCTATAGTGATGAATCAAAGGCCTATCGACTTTTTGATCCAAAAACTAACACATTGGTGATTTCACGCGATGTCCAATTTGATGAAATGAAAGCTTGGGAATGGGACAATAAAGAATCCCAAGAAGCAAAATCAATTGGCTCTACTACAACAACAAATCAAATAGAGTCAAACCCACATGCCAATCCAGAATCTCAACTCCCAGAAAATGATTCGGAGACGGAGTCACCTATCAGAAAGGTACGCTCATTAAGAGATGTTTATGAGTTAACTAATGTTGCATTTTTCTCTTGTGAGCCACACAATTTTGAAGAAGCTGTAAATGATGAAGTTTGGCAAAAAGCAATGGATGAAGAAATCTCAACAATTGAGAAAAATCACACATGGGAACTTGTAGATTATCCTGAAGAAAAGGATGTGGTTGGACTAAAGTGGATCTACAAGACAAAATTCAAGGAAGACAGGTCAATTCAGAAGCACAAAGCACGACTTGTGGCAAAAGGATACTCGCAACAGCCGGGGATAGACTTCAATGAAACATTTGCTCCTGTTGCACGTATGGAAACAATACGAACAGTTTTGGCATTGGCAGCACAATTGGAACTGCAAGTCTTCCAGCTTGATGTTAAGTCAGCCTTCTTGAATGGTGAACTTGAAGAAGAAGTCTACGTAGAACAACCACAAGGCTATGAAGTTAAAGGAAAAGAAAATATGGTGTACCGACTTCGAAAAGCTCTTTACGGCTTGAAGCAAGCCCCTCGAGCATGGAACAGTAATATTGACAAATATTTTCTTCAAAATGGTTTTCAAAGAAGTCCGAGCACTAATCTGATGATGCTAGAAGAATTTAAAAAGGCTATGATGAAAGAGTATGAGATGACAGATTTGGGCCTCATGAAATATTTTCTTGGCTTCCAAGTACAGCAATCAAAAGGAGAAATATTTATTTCTCAAGAAAAATACATTGAAGATTTGTTGAAAAAATTTAACATGTCAAAAAGCAAGCCTGTGACAACGCCAATGGTGACAAATGAAAAGCTTCAACAAGATGATGGAGCAAAGAAAGTCGATGCTTCATTGTATCGCAGCCTAGTTGGTTCCTTGATGTATCTCACGAATACTAGGCCCGACATTGTCCATCCAGTTAGTGTAATATCCAGATTCATGAACGAGCCAAGTCAAATTCATTATTCCGCTGCGAAGCGAATATTACGTTATTTGCAAGGTACAAAAAAATTTGGCGTCAAATATGTCAAAGAAAAAGACAACAGTCTTGTTGGATACACTGACAGTGATTGGGCAGGATCCATTGATGATAGAAAAAGTACATCAGGCTATCTATTTTGCATGGGCACAAAACCAATTTCTTGGTCTTCAAAGAAACAAAAAACAGTTGCTCTTTCCTCAGCTGAAGCAGAATATATTGCAGCTACAGACGTTGCATGTGAAGCAGTATGGCTAAGAAGAATTTTTGCAGATTTAAAGCAAGAACAGATGCTGCCCACAACTTTATATTGTGACAACATGTCTGCTATTGCAATGACGAAAAATCCCGTGTTTCATGCAAGAACAAAGCACATTGAGATTCGTCATCACTTTATAAGGTCTCTTGTGAGCAATAAAGAGATTGAGCTTAATTTTGTGAACACAGAGATGCAATATGCAGATCCACTTACCAAGCCGGTCCCCTCAGAAAAATTGGAGCAGTTCAAATCTTTTACCGGCATTACAAATTAAGAGGGGGTGTCAAACATTGTAATTTGTAATGTTGTTTTTTCACATGGGTTTGTCAAAGTATCATGTTCCGATGTTTAGCTAGCTAGGCATGTAGGACTCTCTTATTCAAAGTAGCAGTAACTGGTTGTCAAAAAGGTTAGGCTGCATGCTTAGTAAATAAATATGTTCACATTTAAATATTTGGCTATATAAGCCATGCATTGTACTGCTTTTAGATTCATCCGGATATCTAATAGCAAGCAAGTTATATTACCTTCTCTCTCTCATTAAAAATATCTGGGTCTCTCAAATTAGGAGCTACGTACTTAGCTTGTCTGCAATAGTTAGCTTTACAAAACAAAAGAACCTTGAAACCCAACAGTAATTACAAAACAACATGTTAATACCAAAAGCCTAAAACATCCACAATCCACAACATCATTTGGGAAATAGAAAATTTAAAAACTTGATATGCTTCATCAGTAAATCTTTATATACAGTTTATCCTGACTAAATGTTGCAGTGTCAGATATTTCTCAGTTCCATTCACTTTTCTTGTTGCTATTGAATCAGAGCAGTCAAACATGCAGTTTCAGAGTGAGCCATTAATTTGATCGTACTTTCCTAAAGAAATCCAAAATAGCATAGCTACATTTGTGTCATTGACAGCTTAACTACTTAATTGGGCACTCATTTTCAAAGAACGCTACACTTATAAAAGTAGCTTGAGATGAATTGCAAGTTTTCTCATGTTTTCAGTATATTCTGAAAGTGGTACACGAGGACCAAGCCCAGATGGGTGAGGCCCCATTGAATCATTACCACCAAAGTAAAGGATCACTAAAGAAGGCTGAGTGACAAAAAACCATTACGTGAAGATATCTGACTAGTCTTCCTAAACATTTTCAAATGCGAATAAAATTCATTTTATGGAAAGAAGAACAACTTAAAGTTTACCAAATTGTTTCTAATTTATGCTGTTTCTAATAGTTTGTATTAATTCCAAGGTACACCTCAAACCCCTTTCAAAGACGACTATCATGTGAACTCTACCAAAATATAATAGTAGCAACAAATACAACTCGTGTGGCCTTTATATAGCATCTTTGATCTTATTCGGAGGTATATATATGTTTTAGTGGGAATTTTATGAGTTCAAATCTTCTGTCCCAACATCTTCGGACCTATGCCAACTGTCAGTATTAGAGGAAGATTGTGATTAAGAAGAAATAAAGAAGGAAAAAACATAACACTGAACATTCACCAACTAAGAATTAACAATTTTCGCTTACGTTTAAACATTTATTACTTTGTCACTCACCAACTAAGAATTTGATGAGAGTTTCAAATACATTCATTCATGTAGAATATGTTCCACGAAGATGGAAAACTGAAAATTCATTGCCAGTTTTTGTTTTAGTGCATAATATTCACACTCGTATTTTAAATTTTATTAATCAAGTCTGGGAGTCAGAAGCTCAAGCTAAAGCGACAAATCACCTGTCCTACACATTGTTTTTATTTTTTACACCTTAAAACTTGAGGTTACATAATAAACTGAGATAGTACAAAATAAATTTCTTTTAATTAGATTGAGAAATCTAATTAACTTCACCACCCAAAATTATCCCAAACAATAAAATCTTCTTAGTGGGAGATCAATACTAGTCTTATTTAACATTCCAAGAGAAAAAAGATATTTGCCCTGTTTAAACCGGACGAAATGCCATATACAAAAAAGGATGTTTGTCATTGAAACTAGTCCTTATTTAATGGGACGAAATACCACATACCTCCTATTGGTGGCAAATTGCACAAGTAAAACTTCTCGTGTCTATACCCAAAAAGTTTATTTTTATTTTTATAAATCTTTAGTATTACATTGAAACCGGAACACAAGTTGAAGGGCCATATATAGTCGTTCAGCCATGATCAATTATATTGTGAGTGTTTCATCTTACCAAATTAATGGACGGATAAAATATATTACTTCCGTTCTAAAATATAAGATTAATTGTCTTTGTAAAATGTAAAAGCATCATATTTATATAAAGACAAATAATCTTATATTTTGAAATAAAGAGTAAAGTAGTCTTTTTTTTTTAATTTTATTATTAGTGTTTTTTTTATAATACAATTGGTTTTACGAATGGGTGTGATGAAGGTGTAAGCGTAGACATTCATTTTCTGATTTAAACCATAAGGTCCATAACGAGTGGTCGGACAAATTTAAAGTGTTTACTTGGAAAACTTCACATCATATTGGTGCCACGAGCAGGGCAATTCCATGGATAGGATAAGTCACACTACTACTAGTTATGTGGGGTGCGTTGGCAAAATTCCAAAGATTTTGAAATATTATTTGAATTGTATTTACATGCTATTTGAAATATTCCTTTTTCTTTCTAGAGAAGATCTTTAAGAAACTTTTATTTTGTCTGAGGAATGTAAAAGTAAGAGAGAAAAATTAAACGCAAAAACACGGGGATTTTTTTATTTTTTATTTTTTAAATTTTAGATTAGCTGTCTGTAGTGTATTTCAAGGTTAATTACAAACATCTTAATTGTTGATCACTTAATTTGGGACAATGAGTTTTTTCATCCAAAAGGTTATTTTTTTCATAGCAATATATTAATCATAAACTTATACCAACTGTACGTAAAAGTTGAATATTTGTCCTAAAATTTAGTCTTTTTGCAAATTGTATCATTACCCAGAATTTGGCAGGGGTTTGTTCATATATGATGATCATTATCATTATGTCACAGTTTTCAAACCCCAACTTGTAAGGAATAGTGACTTAACAAACATTCAGGAATCATGGGGTAGTCTAATTGACAGATACTTCGTTTGTACTACCCAGTCAAGAGAAAAATTGATTTAAAGTGTTCACCATTTTACACTCCATTCGCTTTTTTTTTAAAAAAAAAAAAAAAAAAAGTGTGAGCCATGCATTGACTTGGAAAAGAGTGTATTAGTATACTCTATACAAAAGATGGGGAGGGAGGAAAGAAGTACAAGTAGTATTTAAAAGATTGTAAATTTCTGTAAAATGGTTGAACTTGCTTTGTAATAGCATGCTTCAATGCGGAGATATTAACGAAGAATCAAATTAACGACTGAAAAGGGGTTGGAAAAACATTCAACTACATAGGTGTCCCAATTAATGGAGGTGGAAGTGAAAATAATACCCACTCTGTTGTGAATTATAGTAGTTTACTAGATATACACCCACGCATTGGAAAGAAATATAATTAAGTAAAAAAATTTGTATCAAAAATACAGGAAAGAAATTATGGGAAAACATACCAAGTAAGTAGGAACCTTCAACATGGTTTGATAGTATTTAATCAAATGAACTGAATTGAAAGTATCATCCAACTCTCGCAGTGAGATGGAATATAGGAAATTAATCATGTATGGATGTTTAGTAGCTTTGAAAGAACCACCGCTCTGATCGATAACGAAATTGGTGATAATAAAAATTTTATGTTCCTTCACCAGTGTTTGAAATTTATTTAAAAGTGCCCTTTTGATACTTGCTTGTATTCTGTCATCCTATAATGTTGAAATTTGCAAATGTTAATATGTTAAGAATTTCAGCTTTCTTAGAATTTAAAACAACTCAAAAGTAAATTTCATCCAACAACACCATCTCGATACTGTTTACATAGTCAGCTTTGTTAAAATTAGGCATATTCCAGAGTCTAGTTATCATGACCTTAATTTTTCACGTTTATTTGACAGGACTGATGTCATCAACAAAATCATATCTAATTGCCATCTAAATAATCAAATAAAAAAACATGAAGTTAAACCCTAAGGTCCATAACGAGTGGTCGGACAAATTTAAAGTCTCTACTTGGAAAACTTCACATCATATTGGTGCCAGGAGCAGGGCAATTCCATGGATAGGATAAGTCACACTAATACTAGTCATGTGGGATGCGTTGGCAAAATTTCAAAGATTTCGAAATATTATTTGAATTGTATTTAAATGCTATTTGAAATATTCCCTTTTCCCCTTAGAGAATATCTTTAAGAAACTATTATTTTGTCTAAGGGATATAAAAGTGAGAGAAAAATATAAAACGAAAAACACGGGGATTTTTTTTTTTAATTTTTTTATTTTAGAGTAGCCGTCTGTAGTGTAGTTCAAGGTTAATTACAAACATCTTAATTGTTGATCACTTAATTTGGGGCAATGATTTTTTTAGCCATTTTTTTTCATAGCAATATATTAATTATAAACTTTACCAACTGTACTTAAAAGTTGAATATTTGTCCTAAAATATTAGTTTTGTTGCTAATTGTACCATTACCCAGAAGTTGGTAGGGGTTTGTATATGTATGATGATGATTATCATTATGTCACAATTTTCAAACCCCAAATTGTAAGGAATAGTGACTTAACAAACATCCAGGAATCATGGGGTAGTCTAATTGACAGATACTTTGTTTGTACTACCTAGTCAAGAGAAAAATTGATTCAAGATGGTATCCCTTATGAGTATAAAGGAAAATAATATCACTTACGAATATGAAAAAAAATGATATTACAAACGAATATGAAATAAAAGTGTCATGTGATAATTCGTGTAGACAAATTATTTCTGCAAGAGACAAATAAGAAATTTACAAATGGTTATTCACCAACAGGCGGTAGTCCGCGCCGTACGATTATTCCCACAATTTAATAAAATTTGAATACGAAGAGTTATTCATCAAACAGACGGTAATCCGCGCTGTAAGATTATTCTCAGAGATTAATAAGGAATGAATACAAAAGGTTATTCACCAACAGGCGGTAATCCGCGCCGTAAAGTTATTTCCACAATTTAATACATGGAAATAAATGGCACCAGAAAGAAATGATATTATTTTCGAGAATCAAAAAATGATAATTCTTTCCAGTAAGAAATAAAATAATATCCATTTATGATGATGAAAAGAATGATATCCCTTACCGTAATAAATTTAAGAGTGTCAAAAGAATGATATTCCTTACCTTAACACGTGACTGAATATTGATTTATATGAGGTTGATCAACCTATATATTTATAATAAAATTAGTAATTACCACATATAAATTTCAGAGTGTATGATAACCCGTATAATATGAACTATCAAAATTATACATATTTAACATAATTTTTGTAGTATAATATAACAACTTTAAAATAATTTTTAAAATAATATTTTAAAATAAATCTTCCAAAGAAAGCTTTTAAAAATGAATCAAAACTGAAAAAAAAAATTGAAAAAAAAAGGCGCTGATCGAAAGCAGATATGGAGAACAAGTGTGGGTGCTGGGTAGTTCTGAGGCGCAGTGGTACCAACTGCAAATCCTCTGATTCCAGAGATTCATCCAACTCTATCCCT
This sequence comes from Hedera helix, assembly GCA_947179155.2. Classification (NCBI taxonomy): domain Eukaryota; kingdom Viridiplantae; phylum Streptophyta; class Magnoliopsida; order Apiales; family Araliaceae; genus Hedera; species Hedera helix. Next base: position 24,908,151 of record OX359285.1, read on the forward strand.
CGAACTAGTCTTGTTTATGATGCAGGTATATTAAAGTTCAATCTGCTTCTTTTACTTCTCCATTTTTATTTTTTTTCAATTTTCTTTTTCTGGGTTTTGTTAATTTTTGTGTCTAGATTGATTTATATAAGTAGTTGAATGTTTATTTTGTACTGGTTGAGTAATATTTTTTGGATTTTTTTGTGCGTGTAAGAACTGGTTGATTCAGTTTCCACTGCTTGTGGAAAAATTGATTGTTTTCACACTGTCTTGTATGTATTTCTTAAAAAGTCAAGTTCTGTGTATATTTCTTTATTTGTTTCTTACCCATGTCTTTTTTATCTGAAGAATCAAAATTTTGGCTCTCTCTTTGTATTTGTCCTCTCCCTCTCTCTCTACCTTTTACCCCGTTGATTTCATGTTTCAAACAATATAATGAGGACTTTGTATGCTTGAAAGTTGGTTAGCCCTAAGCTTACCTTTTACCTGGCACTTGAAAATGAGTTGTTCAATTTTGATTCTGTATTTCTTGAATCTAACCAAAAAAAGAAAAACTCAAAAAAATTCTGTCTTGATTGCATCATTCTGCTGTTGCTTGTTCCTATTCTTAGCAAGGTCGGTGACAAAATTACAGATATTTATGATTCCAAATCACTTCATGCTACTATTTTCCTTCTTTGGGGTAAAGGATCTCATAACACCGTTACCCTGCAATCAAAATTATATAGTTCCAAGAATTTTTTTAGTTAGGTTCACCGTGAAAGTTAACATTGAGCTATTGCTTGTGATTACTGGAATATCTTAAAAGAGTTCTGTTAAGGACGATATTTAGCTATCAAGATTCCTTAAATGCAGTTACAGAGACACAATACCTAAAAGCCAGCACTCAGGAGATGTGTGATCCAGATGAAGCTCAAAACTCCTTGGATAAACCCAAATCAGATTTTCCACTAGCATCAGAAAATAAAACACCACACCACACCACACCATTCGATTCAAGTGTGAGTCTTACTTTGACTTCAGGAAGGGATAAGCAAAGAATAAGTATAGAAGGTTATGGGAGAAGTCACCGCCAACGGAACAGAAAGAAGAAAAGGCAATGGATATCTATCATCAGAGGATAGGCCACCACCGGGATTTCCATTCCCCTATTTCAGAAAATAAAACACCGAAAGATTGCAACATTTAAAGGAGGAAAACAGAGTTATAATAACTGCTTTTATCGGTTGAACTACCGGTCCGACTGGTTGGTCATTCGGGTTTTCACCAAAACTGTTTTTTTTATTCAAATCGGACCGGAGTGTCAACCGGTTTCAATTTTTACCGATCGAACCAACGGTCTGATTTGATTTTTAAAACATCAACATGGTTTGAAAGTATTTGATCAAATTGACTGAATTGAAATTCATATGTATGAATGGAAGCATCATCCAACTCTCACAGTGAGGTTGAATATAGAAAATTAATCTTGTATGGATGTTTGGTAGCTTTGAAAGAACCACCGTTCTAACTGATAATGAAATTGATGATAATAAAAACTTTATGTTCCTTCACCAGTATTTGAAATTTATTTAAAAGCGCTCTTTTGATACTTGCTTGTATTTTGCCATCCTATAATGTTGAAATTTGCATATGTTAATATGTTAAGAATTTTAGCTTTCTTAGAATTGAAAACAACTCAAAAGTAAATTTGATGTATGTATATATACTTTTTCATCCAACAACACCATCTCGATACTGTTTACATAGTCAGTTTTGTTAAAACTAGGCATATTCCAGAGTCTAATTATCATGACCTTAATTTTTCACGTTTCTTTGACAGGACTGATGTCATCAACAAAATCGTATCTAGTTTTCATCTAAATAATCAGATAAAAAAACTTGAAGTTAAATTTATGGGTGAGGCAAAGCAACTAAATGTATTAGCAATAGTAATAGAAAAATAAAAAAAGAAAATTAATCTTACTGTATAACAGAAAATTATAAGAAGATGTGAATTGTTTGTTGATTTTGAATGAAAGTGTTAGTCTCTATTTATATGGTGAATAAAAAACGAGTTTACATCAATCACTCATGAATTTGGGATAATATCAATTTGAAATTGCTTAAATTTTGCCATATAAAATCAATTTGAATTTATTGCAATTTTGGGATATAAATATCAGTTTAGATTTGTATGTTACAATTTTAAAATTTATAATATCAGATTTTTTTTGTGTGAGTATTGAATTAAACAAAAATCTTAAAAATTTTATGCGTGAAAATTATACGAAAATAAAATTAAAACGCCCAATTAAGGGAATATTTCTTGTGTGAGAATTAGTTGTAAAAAAAATAAATTATTGGATAATATCAAATTTTTATGTGTGAGAGTTGTCTGCAATTATGGAATAATTTTATATTTACATTTTTTTTTAATTCCATACTCACAGATTATCTGATAACTACCAATATTTTATTTTTGAATAATTTCAAATACCAAATTATTAGATAATTTAAGATTTTTATTTATTTGTGTGAAAATATTATGATTGAGTATAGTGGGAAAATTATTCAGCTGTAATTAGTTTACAAATAAATTCAAAAACCAAATTATATGATAAAAAATCAATTTGGAATTACTACAATTTTGGGATATAATATCAGTTTAGATTTGTATGCTTGACGTACATTTTTTGCATGTGAGTATGGAATTAAAAAAAAATTAAAAATTTAATGGATGAAAATTATATTTAAATAATATTACATATTTTTTGTGTGAGAATTAGCTATAAAAAATCAAATTATTGGATAATTACATATTTTTATTGTAATGACCACGAATTTCATTAGTCATTGTAAATATACTTAATAAATATTTAGCAATGAATTTAAATTTTTTGTACTAATTAATTGTACTTTAGATAATTAAATAAATGTACTTGTGTATGCGTATATTTATTTAAAGAATTAAAGCAATGTGTATAATTAATTAAAGCAAATCTAATTGGATTATATTTTAAATCCAAATGAGTTGTTAAACTAGGTCAAATGTATTAACCTAGTAGCCCATGTAATTAATTTAATTACTAGCCCATGTAATTAATTTAACAAGCACAATGCTTATTTTAATTAAAGGTAGCATAGTTATTTAAATGCTAGCCCAATGTGTTATATAAATTGAGCCCAAACAATTTAATTGAATGAGCCCAATAGAATTTATTTTCAAGTCCAATGTGGAGTTCAAATGAGGTCAAAACTTTGGTCAATATAGATATATATAAGTATATATATATATAGATGTATATATGTATATTTTGGCATTAAAATTAAATAAAAAATGGGGGATTTAAACCCCATTTTGCTGAGATTTTTGAGGGACCCACTTGGATGGCTTGATTTGCAATGTTGCTTCTAAATCACTCCTTGTCATAGTTGGTGAACAACCCTAGTCATTCCATGTGTCTATCAACTAGTCAATCAATGCAATAGTAATTATAATTAAGCACTAATTTCACCAACATGGGTGAATTAGCAAGCTAATGAGGAGTTAGTTGGTGGCTATATATATGATGCTCCACACTTGGTTCAAGTTTGTTAGTCATTTGCTAGACATTTTCTAGAGAAAAGAGAGAGAGCCTTTGAGAGCTAAAGAGAGATACACTTGTGTTTGTGTGAGAAAAAGCTAGAAGAAGCCTTGGTGGATGTCCAATAGCTACACAACCTACTTTGGTATAAGGAGAAGGAGAGCCAACAAATCACAAATGTTTAAAAGTTCTCTAAACTCCATCTTATTTCATTTTTGTAGTCTAGAAAGCTTTTGATCGGTTAAAATCTATTTTTAACCGATCAAAACTCGTTTTGATGGTCTAGAAGTGTTTATCTATGTAATATATGTATATTCATGGTATGAAGTGTTTATATCATGATTTGGTATGTGTATTTTGCATAAAAACATAAGAAATGTTCATATTGTATTTTTACCGGTAAAACCCTATGTAGCTATGTAATATATTTTGTGTCATTTCAAAATGTACAACTTAAATACTTGATTTATATGGCTAGAAAGTTTTATCTATGAGTTTATAAGAAAACCCAACTTGAAGCTTTCAAAAATATTGAAAAACAAAGAAGTTATGGCTTTTACCGCAAAGGATGTTGATTTTAAAACCCTAGGTTGCATTGTGAGCCATTTTGAGTCTAGTTACGTTTGGAATTTGGATTTGTGATCTAAAGAGAAATTGTAGAGGGGGAAATTCTGATGAGAATGGACTCAAGAATCACCCCAAAATGTTTTAAAATGAAGAAGTTATGGCTGTCGGAGTAGCAGGAGGTCGGACAGCCCATTTTAGGGTTTTTGATTTCTGCTTTGAAAGCCCCGGCGCCCAAAATAGCCTATGTTGAGCGCCGGGGCATTCAAAACAGTAGGTGAAAATTTTCTGGGTCGGTCCGGGTCGGGTTTTATTGGAAACTTTAAGTATAACTAAGTGTAAAATGAAGGTATTTGTGTATTGAACCAATATATGAAATTTATTTGTAATTAATAGGTAGCAAAATGTTTAAGATAAAGATTAATGTTAACACCATTAAAAAGTTAACTATTGGTGTTGTTTAAAGATTTTTATTAAAATATTATTAAACAATTAATAATATTAGTATATGATTAAAAAAATTATTAAATGATGAATAACATTAGCAATTGGTTAAAATATTATTACATGGTTAATAATATTAGTAAGAGATTAAAATATTATTAAATGGGTAATAATATTAATAAGTCAATAAAATATTATTAAATAATTAATAATATTAATAATTAGTTAAAATATTATTAAATGAATAATAATATTAGAAAAACAATAAAATATTATTAATAAGTAATAATATTATATAATGAATAAAATATTATTAAATGATTGATAATATTAATAAAGTAATAAAATATTATTAAATGATTAATAATATTAGATAATTAATAAAATATTATTAAATAATTAATAATATTAGATAATGATTAAAATATTATTAAAAGATTAATAATATTAGATAATTAATAAAATATTATTAAATAGTTAATAATATTAGAAGGTGAATAAAATATTATTAAAATAATATTATAAGGTTGTTAATATATTATTAAATGGTTAATAATATAAGAAGATTAATAATGTATTATTAGATGATTGATAATACTATAAGACTAATAAAATATTATTAAATTATTAATAATATTAGACAAATGTCTGGACTATATTAAATAATTAATATAGGTTCTTTGTGTTTGGAATATTATCAAGTAGTGATAATATTTCCTAAGTGATTGTATACCCGTAATTATACAATTATGTGGTTCGTAAGAGTTATAAAGGTCATTATACTAATGTGTATATGATACTAATTTAAGATCAAACTGATTTAATTGTTAGGTCCGTTCAAGGATTATTAAATTAAGTTGGTTAGCCGTAGACGACGCACGAGACAAGTCTTCTACCCTTAACTTGTACTTATTGTTGCAATTATTATTCAACTTTAATTACTTTGAGCAATTCAATTATTGTTGAGCAAGTATCTACACTCGTAGATATTTGACAGACCTTTGAGTGAATTAATTATCGAAAATTACTTCACATCGTTATTGATTATTATATTCGCACATAGTGCTTTTGCAAAATGTTTAAGAACGTCTAAGCTAATTGTTTCGGCTAGACAAATGCATGTTAAATTCATTTAGTTGAATATTATAAAAGCTTATCCAAACCATTGACTGGTGCGGATTCTTACAGTAAGACTGAGATAGAACAACCCTAGTTAAAGGGGATTTTTATTTGTCGGAGACCCGACAACGCGCAAGAAAACTAAATGTGATGCATATACATAGGACATGAGAGGACTGATCCCCTCAAGTGTCCCGTTATTTTAACAAGGAGTCAGACATTGTATGTCTGTTCTACTTTAGTAGCAGTTCATGGTCATTAAATACCACTCAGCAGTAAAGAGTCAATTCCTTCTTTTATTGAACATTGATTCTTGTTATCTTTCAAAATTGCTATTGTTGAAACCTTGAAGTTATTTCCCTTCATCATGATATATCGTATGATTGTTGTTTATTAACTTGCTGAGCCATTTAGTTGCTCATTCTTGCTATATCATGACTATATTTCAGCCATTCCCGAAAGCTGTAAATCGGACAAAGGCAAGGGAAAAACGAATGTTTAGTTTTAGTATTTGCATGCTAGTTTATATTACTGTTATGTAATTACTGTTGTAAATCTTTTGTATTTCTCTTAAGATATGTAATGATAAGATTAAGGTAATAGACCTTGGGAAGTGTAGCCTTTTGATTAAGGAACCTTTTGTATTATTCCGCGTAGTTTGAATACAATTTATGTATTTCATAATTGTTAAGTATTGTACAGTGAAAACCAAACCCGAGGTTAAAGAACCCGGATTTGGGGTCGTCACATTTATGTGCGAGAGTTATCTGCAATTATGGGATAATATTAAATATTTTTTTAGTTTTAAAAATTTTTTAAAAATTATTGTGTGAGAGTTATTTATAATTTATTAATTCCATACTCACTCAAAAAGTGAAGAAAATACATTTTTTTTTTTTGTGAGAATTATATATATAAAAATCAGATTTTTATTTGTGGATAATTTCAATTTTTTGTGAGATAATATTCAAAAACCAAATTATTGAAAAATATTAGATTTTTATTTTTTTGTGTGAGAATATTCTGAATTTTTCATCTGAAATTAGGTTGCAAAAAAATTCAAGAAACCAAAAAGATATAAAGAGAGTAATAAATCAATAGTGAAAATATAAAAAATGGTAGTTTGACACGTGTTTTGTAATTAATGTAGGAGGAAAATTGAGTGATTGAGAGATTGACAAGTGGCATTAGCTGGTGGCAATGTACTGTGTTTTAGTATATATAATAGATAATAGATGATATTCATAGGTATATTGAAATAAATTATATAAATTCATGTCAATTTTGAATTTAAAAATATTTAAAATTGACTTTTTAGATGTCAAATAATAATTTTATAAATAGGCACATAACGAGTAATATTTAAGAGAAATGAAGTTATTTCCTTTTTACCGTGCCCAAAAATGAGAAGAAAAAAAGAACTAAAAGTGTTGGTCTTATGCTTTCTACCACCAACATTGAAATTAGTCAAAGTTTGTACACTTTACTTATGACTTTTATATTTATTTTTTATTTATAAGAAAGTTTTACGTGGTAACGCTATTGAATCTTTCATTTCAGTTGAGCTGATTTTGTATTCTCTCAAGCGATTCCTCAAATTTGATTGATTGTATTAAAGTAATAAATTTACATGTAAATTTTATTAAGATTACGAAGAGGTCCTTAATTAGAAATATGATATTTTTACGCTCATTATTATTTTCTCTACAGAAACTAAAACTAAGGAGATGACATAAAGTTTTGCATGTGTTGTACATCCCTTTTAATAATTAATTATCATAAATGTTTAAACGACGTGATTCATACTCCACTACAACTAGTCAAGAGAGACATACATGGCCATATGACAATATCAATATCGATATACATCATTTCATCTAAAATTCGAAAGTAGTTCGCTTATTACTTACAAAGTTCAGTACCGTATACGTATAACATGCATATCACTTGACCATTGCATATAAGAATGAGCATTGTTTCATTCTCTTTTTTCGCACAAATTCTTCTTTTTTTTCCTTTTCTTTTGATACTTATCACTTTAAAGAAACTCTACTCAATAAAATCACTTTCTAAAAGTTTAGGTTAATAACGAACTGTCCATATTTGGTTTCTTTTGATATTTATATTTAATATAAATCAAATCATTCTCTCAATTTCAAAAAAAGATTTCATTTAAAGGACAAGAAAAAGATTATAAAAAAAAAGAACAAAAAGAGTCGTATTTTTATGGTACAAAATGATAAAAAAAAATTCAAGTTTATCACCAGAATTTTATATGATTACATTACAATCGAACTAAACATTCCGTACATTATTAGTAAACATGGAGCAACAATATGTTGTTAAAATTGATATTTATAAATGAGACTCTTTAGAGAATGAAAAGAGTATTATTATTATTCTTGTTTATATTTCTCCTCTTGGGTGGCTCATAGTTAATAGAGGCAGATTCAGAAACAGAAAATTAAAGACTTTATTTTGTTTGGGGTTAGAATAACTTGTAAAAAAAGATACATGTTCACACTTCGTAATAAAATTATCTCTACAATATACTATTATCATAGTCATGCTATAGAGCAGTTTGAAATTTAGACAAAACACGTGATTAGTTTTTTAGAACACAAGTTCGACAACAAAATTAAATCTCAACAATTTTTTTTTATATGTATTTCTTACCTTGGATTGGATGTCGCTAATTTCTTCTTCCATGGTGTTTGTATCCTCTCCTCTGTGGGCTTTTCACCTTCCTGCGAAGTTCTCTTTCGACAATTCCAGTAAACCATTTTGGTTTTCCTACCAAAAACATTATATATCCAATAACAAATCCCAAGACAATTCCACACCCGTACCCTATCAATACTGCTTCCCAAGTAAAACCACCCATGAAATCTGAATCATTTTCTTCTTGCAGAACTGGTGGTTGTGGCGTTTCCCCTTTTTCACAGCTGCTCAATGGAAATCCACACAATGCCAAGTTCCCATAATACGAATCGTTCAGAAAAGTATTAAATTGTTTTCCTGAAGGAATACGACCTCTAAGATGATTGTGGGAGAGATTTAGGGTACCAAGAGAATTTAGATTTGCGAGCTCTTGAGGAATCTCTCCAACAAGTTGGTTCGAATTAAGGTCTAGCGATTCAAGCACCGATAGATTTCCCAAAAGTGAGGGAATGCGACCAAAGAGGCTGTTATGGGATAAATTTAGCTGCCGGAGGAATTTGAGATTTCCGATTACATCTGGAATCTCACCTTTGAATTTGTTACTAGACAGATCAATAGTTGTGAGAATAGTTAGAATTCTCTCAATCTCCATGGTCACTCCTTTCATCACCAATTCGACTGAACTTTGATAATTTCCAGTATCCCCCACATATTCTGTTTCTTTTTTATTTTCATCAACATATACCATTGCTCTGAAATTTTTGAAAAATAATTCTGGTAGAGGGCCAGAAAACTCATTGCAGGAAAGATCGATGATTCGCAGCTTGGGAAAAGGATTTTTATTCTTGGAGTTGGTGTTTATTGGACCGTGGAATCTATTAAAGCTCAAGACAAGAACGTGCAGCTCCGGAAGAGTTCCCAACCAGTTTGGGAATGTATCATTTATCTGGTTTCTCCCAAGATCAAGAACTTCTAACTCAGCACAGTTTGCCAACGAACTTGGGACCGCTCCCTGTAATTGATTGTTGTGCAAATTAAGACTCCCCAAAAGGTTTCCCTTTGCAAATGTGGAGGGAATGGTCCCACGAAAGTTATTGTTATGCAGGTCTAAATCGATAAGGAATTGAAAAGTTCCCAACACATTTGGGATCTCTCCTCTGAATTCATTATTTGATAGATCCATGACATACAAATTGGGAAAAGGATATTTAGTCTTGGAAATGTTGGATATAGAAATCGGACCGTGGAATTCATTTGATCTCAAGATAAGAACACGCAACCGTGGAAGAGTTTCCATCCATCGGGGAAATGTATCTTCGAATTGATTGCCCTCCAAATTAAGATTCCACAAGTTGCTCAAGTTTGCAAATGTTGATGGAATGGTACCGTGGAAGTGATTCGTTGATAGATCTAACCTTGAGAGGCTATCACTGAGATTCCCAAGGCAATGCGGAAGTACACCACCAAAGTTGTTACTTGACAAATAAAGATCTCGAAGGCTGGTGGAATTGCATATCCACAAGGGTATTGATCCCTCGAGAAAATTTGAATCAAGATTAAGAATCCACAAGTTACTCAAGTTTGCAAATGTTGATGGAATGGTATCGTGAAAGTGATTCTTCGATAGATCTAATATTGAGAGGCTATCACTGAGATTCCCAAGGCAATGCGGAAGTACACCACCAAAGTTGTTAATTGACAAATCAAGATATCGAGTGCTGGTAAAATTGCATATCCACAAGGGTATTGATCCCTCGAAAAAATTGGAACCAAGATTAAGATCCCACAAGTTGCTCAAGTTTGCAAATGTTGATGGAATGGTACTGTGGAAGTGATTCGTTGATAGATCTAACGTTGAGAGGCTATCACTGAGATTCCCAAGGCAATGCGGAAGTATACCAACAAAGTTGTTACTTGACAAATCAAGATATTGAAGGCTGGTAGAATTGCATATCCACAAGTGTATTGATTCCTCGAGAAAATTGAAACGAAGTTGAAGAACTTGTAATGAATCCCTCCATTTGGACGGCACCCACTCAGGAAGTCGGCCATGAATTTGGTTGTTAGATAGGTCTAGAGACTCTAGGTTCTCCATGGCTCTCAAGAAATATGGGAATTCCTTTATGTTGAGAGAAGACAAATCCAATCTTTTGAGGTTGGGGAAGGTAATGTTGATAATAGTGTTGTTAGTGGTGCTCAACCTCACTGATAGATTATTGTTGTATGAAAGAGACAAAGTCACAAGTTTTTTTAGGCTTGAAAACATTTCAATCTCTACGATGCCGTTCAACTTGTTAGATGATAACAAAATGGCTTTAAGTGAGTTGGACTTGAATTGAAACTCACCCAGTTGGCCCTTGAGATAATTATAACCAAGATCTAAAACCTCCAATAGTGGAAGATCAAATACCCAAGACGGTATTGTCCCACTGAGGATGTTATTAGATAAACTGAGATGGGTTAATTTTTGTAACCCAGTGATGTTGGACGGCAAGGGACCCATCATCTTGTTGTTCTTCAAGTTCAAATAAACAAGTTGGCTCAGATTGGCAACCCAAGAGGGAAAGGGACCAATATACTCGTTATAACTGAGCGCGAGAGATCTTAAGCGTACGAGATTTCCATTAGGAATTTGGCCTCCTAGACTGTTTTGAGATAGATCTAGCACAGTTAGATGCGTAAGATTGAAGATGAATTTAGGAATGACCCCAATCAAATTGCAGTCGATGAGTATCAATGATTTCAAAGACTTGAGAGAGCCGACTATATCTGCTAATCCTTCTGACAAGAACATTGTGTTACGTGAAAGATCCAACTCCCTCAGACTAGTAATACTGGAACCATTACTAGTGCCAAAGTTGGATTGCAGTGAAACCCCAGTGACAGTAGGATTATCACCTAAGTATAATGTTTTCAAGTTTGGAAGAAAGAAGATTTCATGCGGCAATTCCCCGCGCAATCTAGTGCCAGAAAGATCGAGAAATGTTAGAGAATAAAAAGAAGAAAGATTTCTGGGTAAAACTGAATCTATGTGAACATAAGAAAGAGAAAGATGTCTCAATCGGGTTAATTTTTGAAGGAGAAAGTTGAGAAATTGATGCTGAAATTCGGTATTACTATCATTGAGAATGAGATTATAATTGTAAGAGAGATCGAGTGAAACAAGTTTAGAGAGATGCGATATTTCCAAGGGGACTGGGCCTGAAACTCTCGAGTAAGAGAGGTTGAGATGTGTCAAATCAATTGCAAACCGGCCAAATTCACGTGGTATCACGGATCCACTGAAATCATTAAAAGCAAGGTTGAGCCTCTGCAGGTGAGGAAGCTGGAAGAGGCTGCTGTTGGAATGAAGGACTCCCACGAGCTGGCTGCAACTGAGGTCGAGTCCGATTACGTCTCCCGTCAACCGGTTACATGTAACCCCGTCCCATTTACAACAGTCGAAACTCATGTTCCACAGATTTGTCTTTGGATAATAAATACCATAGTAATCACAATATTCAGAATCATCACTATGTATGCTTATGCTCAAAGTTTGCTTAAACTGAAACAAAGCAAGGCTCTGTTTATCGGGACACAAATGATAATCATGAACAGAGGAAAAAGAGAAGGGAGTCGAGGAATAAACAAAAAAGGGATGTTGCAAGAAGAAGATAAGCAGGAAAGGAGTAAGCCACAATAGTAGTAGTAGTACTGGTGACTGCCCCATTTAGTTTTGTTTGTAAATATGTATGTTTCGTAATTAATTAACTCACTTATGTAGCCTATTTATAGGTAGGTATACATGCATGCATCTACAACTTAAAGGTTGGTTTATCAACTAGTAATCTAGCCAACACATGTAAGCCTTACAATTTCTATCAACTCTTCTTTAATTTCCACAATATGATGAAAAAATGATGTCCAGAAAATTCTGGCATTGACTGTCCCAATCATCTAAATTAATGGGTGATAGTTATGGTCAATTGAAACTTTCCACACTCCAAAATGACTAATCTCCATAATTAAATAGGTTTATAAAAATATGGTCTAGCGACCTGAGGATACAACAATATAGGCACAATAACAAATGAAATATGCTCATGTCGCATAAATTCTTTGGCCAGAGGCTCCTTGATCACAAATACTACTACAGAGCCTAAGCATTGCCATAAAACTACACTAATCAGATTTAACGGAGTCGATTTAATCTGCGGAGCCTAAGCATTGCCGCCTATTTATTGGTATAAATGCAGCTGCAACTTAAAATTGAAAGTTTTATCAACTGTAGTAGTAATATGTAAGCCTTACAATTCTTATCTAAACTTCATTAAATTCCACAACAGGATGAAAAAGTAATGTGCAGAAAAAGCTTGTGTTGACTGCCCCCTTCTTCTTAATTGGTGATAGTTATGGTCAACTGAAACCATCCCACACTCCACAATGACTAATTTTGATGGGTACGAAGGTTTAAGCGTAGACATAAATGAATATTCTAATCTAACCAGTCCATAACGAATGATCATACCCAATGGTTTTGATGAACGAGTAATGTTACTTTATTAAACTGATGTTTCACGAGTTTATTTTGTATTATCTATATGCAATGGGAACTTTGATTGTTCTTTTAATAACATTATGTAGTGTTCAACTATATATTACAACGGATTATATTTCTTATTTCTTTTACAACAGCTTTTAGTACTTTATATTTGAAAATTATATTTTATTTTGTTATAAAGCGGGAGGAGAGCTGGTGTAAACAAAATAATGAAGCTTTTTACTTTCCCATTTTACCCTTTAATAACAGTTTTTTCTTACACTTAAATATCCACGTGTAGCATTCTTAGGCCAGAAGACCCTTGACCCCAAATAATACTCCGGAGCCCTCATGTAGCATTCTCAGGTCAGAGACTCCTTGATCCCAAATAGTACTCCAGAGCCTAAGCATTGCAGCAAAACTACACTAATCTGATTTAAATCTTAGGCAACAGGTTCCTTGAACCAACTCAGAAATAGTCCGCATATATTTGATCACAGATAGTGCTGCAGAGTCCAGGCATTGCTACAAAACTACATTAATCTGATTCAACGGAGTCGATTTAATTTCTTTGACACTCAAATACAGTGTAATTACAAACAACATGTTACTACCAAAAGCCTAAAACATCCACAACATCATTTGGGAAATAGAAAATTAAAAAACTTGATATGCTTCATCAGTAAATCTTTATATACAGTTTTTGCTGACTAAATGTTGCAGTGTCTGATATTTCTAAGTTCTATTCACTTTTCTCGTTGCTATTGAATCAGAGCAGTCAAACATGCAGTTTCAGATTGAGCCATTAATTTGATCGTACTTTCCTAAAGAAATCCAAAATAGCATAGCTACATTTGTGTCATTGACAGCTTAACTACTTAATTGGGCACTCATTTTCAAAGAACGCTACACTTATAAAAGTAGCTTGAGATGAATTGCAAGTTTTCTCATGTTTTCAGTATATTCTGAAAGTGGGACATGAGGACCAAGCCCAGATGGGTGAGGCCCCATTGAATCATTACCACCAAAGTAAAGGATCACCAAAGAAGGCTGAGTGACAGAATCCTGCAATGAAGAAATAATGCTGGTATTAGGGAATCCCCAACTGACAAATATTGTATAGATCATAAAACCATTATGTGAAGTTATCTGACTAGTTTTCCTAAAACTCTTCAAATGCAAATAAAATTCGTTTTATGGAAAGAAGAACAACTTAAAGTTAACCAAATTGTTTCTAATTTATGCTGTTTCTTAAAATTCCCAAGTATATCTATATGAGTTTATAGAAAGAGAGAAACTTTTAATCCACTAACAGTATATACCTAAAAGATACTACAATCATGACACACCATTAAATAACAATAATTAGTATTAATTCCAATGTACACCTCAAACCCCTTTCAAAGACGACTATCAGGTGAACTCTCCCAAAATAAAATAGTAGCAACAAATACAACTAGTGTGACCTTTACATAGCATCTTTGATCTTATTCGGAGGTATATATATGTTTTAGTGGGAATTTTATGAGTTTCAAATCTTCTGTCCCAACATCCTCGGACCTGTGCCAACTGTCAGTATTAGAGGAAGATTGTGATTAAGAAGAAATAAAGAAGGAAAAAACATAACACTCGTTGAAGCAGGAAGAACACCTCTGATTGTCGACTGCAAGAATACATTATAGCTGAACCTGTCAACAATTCTGCCATCTTCAGAGCAAGCCCTCCCACTCACTCAACGATCTACAAATTCTGAAAGGAAAAGAAATCAATATCTGAGTTGACTGCACCACTCAACATTGATGAGAGTTATCTGACTAAAACTAAAGCCAGATGGAGCTATCAATCTTGTTCCAAGTAAAGTTACTACCATTGATATATATAGAACATGATGATATCACAACCTTTCAAACATAGAAGAGTAAATGGACTCTATGATTAGTGTCTCACCGATTGTAGGGATAAGTAATGAAGATGGTAAACAGATAAATTCTACAATCGTAGAACCAATGGAGAAATCATAGAGTCAACAAATTCCATGTCTGAGCACTCTACGAATCAGCAAACCAACAACATCAGATTTCAATCTTAAAGAACACAGATAAGATTTATTAAAAAAAAATGGTATTTTATATTCACAAAAATACTAAATTGAACTTCAGAACTCAATTTATTTAGCCATAAAGTACTTAGGTTGAATAAAATTATAATTATTTAATGACCTGATATGAGTTGAACATCGTTTGTATATACATTGTTAGTGTTAGTATATCAAATTTAAACTCATTAAAATTTAACAACATCACGTATTAGGATCACCATTGTCCCATTTTGGATATCATGCAATTGAGAGGGAGGGGGGGATTGAGTTTCTAACTGTATAATTCAATTTAAATCATAAACTTGTAAAGTTAGATTGTCTTTATTTTTTACACCCTAAAACTTAAGGTTACATAATAAACTCAGAGAGTACAAAATTACTTTTAATTAAATTACTTCACCACCCAAAATTATCCCAAACAATAAAATCTTCTTAGTGGGAGATCAATACTAGTCCTATTTAACATTCCAAGAGAAAAAAATATTTGCCCTGTTTAAACCGGACGAAATGCCATATACAAAAAAGGATGTTTGTCATTGAAACGAGTCCTTATTTAATGGGACGAAATACCACATACCTCCTATTGGTGGCAAAGTGCACAAGTAAAACTTCTCGTGTCTATACCCAAAAAGTTTATTTTTATTTTTATAAATCTTTAGTATTACATTGAAACCGGAACACAAGTTGAAGGCCATAGTCGATCAGCCATGATCAATTATATATTACTTCCGTTCTAAAATATAAGATTAATTGTCTTTGTAAAATGTAAAAGCATCATATTTATATAAAGACAAATAATCTTATATTTTGAAATAAAGAGTAAAGTAGTCTTTTTTTTTTAATTTTATTATTAGTGTTTTTTTTATAATACAATTGGTTTTACGAATGGGTGTGATGAAGGTGTAAGCGTAGACATGCATTTTCTGATTTAAACCATAAGGTCCATAACGAGTGGTCGGACAAATTTAAAGTGTTTACTTGGAAAACTTCACATCATATTGGTGCCAAGAGCAGGGCAATTCCATGGATAGGATAAGTCACACTACTACTAGTCATGTGGGGTGCGTTGGCAAAATTCCAAAGATTTTGAAATATTATTTGAATTGTATTTACATGCTATTTGAAATATTCCTTTTTTTTTTTCTTTCTAGAGAAGATCTTTAAGAAACTTTTATTTTGTCCAAGGGATGTAAAAGTAAGAGAAAAATTAAACGCAAAAACATGGGGATTTTTTTATTTTTTATTTTTTAAATTTTAGAGTAGAGCTGTCTGTAGTGTATTTCAAAGTTAATTACAAACATCTTAATTGTTGATCACTTAATTTGGGGCAATGGGTTTTTTCATCCAAAAGGTTGTTTTTTTCATAGCAATATATTAATCATAAACTTATACCAACTGTACGTAAAAGTTGAATATTTGTCCTAAAATATTAGTCTTTTTGCTAAATGTATCATTACCCAGAATTTGGCAGGGGTTTGTACATATATGATGATGATTATCATTATGTCACAGTTTTCAAACCCCAACTTGTAAGGAATAGTGACTTAACAAACATTCAGGAATCATGGGGTAGTCTAATTGACAGATACTTCGTTTGTACTACCCAGTCAAGAGAAAAATTGATTTAAAGTGTGAGCCTTGCATTGACTTCAAGAAGGGATAAGCAAAGGATAAGTATAGGAAGGTTGGGGGAGAAGTCACCGCCAACTGGACAGAAAGAAGAAAAGGCAATGGATATCTATCATCAGAGGATTTCCATTCCCCTATTTCAGAAAATAAAACTCTGAAGGATTGCAACATTTAAAGGAGGAAAACAGGGTTACAATTCTATTTTTTGGGAATCTGTCAGAAAAGGCAAATAACATAAATTAGAAAAAATCACAAAGGAGATTTGGCTATTTCGAGGATGTCTTTATCCCAAGTAAAAAGGTCAAGAGAGGTATGAGATTTGGGTTTGTCTCGAAGAATTATGCAATAGAGGTAATAGAAAGGATGGTTGTGTGGAAGTATGGTGAATATTAACATCGCTAGATTAGAGAGAGATATCTTTTATAAGTAATTCGAAGGGCAATAGGATGGGAAAGCGTGACGAAAAAATGTCACAAAATAATAAAGATTTGAGAAAAGTGGAAGGATAAAAATATGATATGTATTTAGAGTCATGGAAAAGAGTGTATTAGTACACTCTATACAACAGATGGGGAGGAAAGAAAGAAGTACAAGTAGTATTTAAAAGAAATTGTAAATTTCTGTAAAATGGTTGAAATTGCTTTGTCACAGCATGCTTCAATGCGGAGATATTTACGAAGAATCAAATTAACGACTGAAAAGGGGTTGGAAAAACATTCAGCTACATAGGTGTCCCAATTAATGGAGGTGGAAGTGAAAATAATACCCACTCTGTTGTGAATTATAGTAGTTTACTAGATATGCACCCAAGCATTGCGACGGAATTATTCATTTTGTAGAAATATAATTAATTAAAAAAATTTGTATCAAAAAATACAGGAAATAAATTATGGCAAAACATACCAAGTAAGTAGGAACCATCAACATCATTTGATAGTATTTGATCAAATGAATTGAATTGAAAGTATCATCCAACTCTCGCAGTGAGGTGGAATATAGGAAATTAATCTTGTATGGATGTTTAGTAGCTTTGAAAGAACCACCACTCTGATCGATAACGAAATTGGTGATAATAAAATTTTTATGTTCCTTCACCAGCGTTTGAAATTTATTTAAAAGTGCCCTTTTGATACTTGCTTGTATTATGCCATCCTATAATGTTGAAATTTGCAGATGTTAATATGTTAAGAATTTTAGCTTTCTTAGAATTTAAAACAACGCAAAAGTAAAATTGATGTATGTATATATACTTTTTCATCCAACAACACCATCTCGATACTGTTTACATAGTCAGCTTTGTTAAAACTAGACATATTCCAGAGTCTAATTATCATGACCTTAATTTTTCATGTTTCTTTGACAGGACTGGTGTCATCAACAAAATCGTATCTAGTTTCCATCTAAATAATCAGATAAAAAAACTTGAAGTTAAATTTATGTGTTAGGCAAAGCAACTGAATGTATTAGCAATAGTAATAGAGAAATAAAAAAAATAAATTAATCTTACTGTATAGCAGAAAATTATAAGAAGGTGTGAATTGTTTTTTGATTTTGAATGAAAGTGTTAGTCTCTATTTATATGGTGAATAAAAAACGAGTTTACATCAATCACTCATGAATTTGGGATAATATTAATTTTGAAATTGCTTAAATTTTGCGATATAAAATCAATTTGAATTTGCTGCAATTTTGGGATATAAATATCAGTTTAGATTTGTATGTTACAATTTTAAAATTTATAATACCAGATTTTTTTTGTGTGAGTATTGAATTAAACAAAAATCTTAAAAAAAATTTGCGAGAAAAATATATGTAAATAAAATTAAAAAGCCCAATTAAGGGAGTATTTTTTGTGTGAGAATTAGCTGTAAAAAACAAATTATTGGAAAATATCAAATTTTTATGTGTGAGAGATATCTGCAATTATGGAATAATTTTATTTTTATATTTTTTTAATTCCATACTCACATAGATTATCTGATAACTACCAATATTTTATTTTTGAATAATTTCAAATACCAAATTATTAGATAATTTAAGATTTTTATTTATCTGTGTGAAAATATTCTAATTGAGTTTAGTGGGAAAATTATTCAGCTGTAATTAGTTTACAAATAAATTCAAAAACCAAATTATACGATAAAAAATCAATTTGGAATTACTACAATTTTGGGATATAATATGTAACACCCCGAACCAACCACTTGTCCAGAATGCCACACGCCGCAAGCCCGAAGGCCCGCAAAGCAACAATATCAATAGCGCAGCCCAAAAACAACACAACGATACTAGACTTAAAAATTCAACAATCTTTTATTATTAAATTTACAAAAGAGTTCAAGAACTAAATATCGAAAACACAACTTCGGAGACGCAGCTCCCTTAAATAAAAAGTCTTATCAAATTCAAAATACTAATAACGCCATAACTAAAAGGACTTCAGTCATCCACAAAAGCATCCACATTGTTCGACTCTTAACAATGGACCCTGTAAAAGTTAATGTAAGGGTGAGCGGTGAAGCCCAGCAAGTAACAATCTTCACTATTTAGGTGAATCAAGTACTATTTGCAAAACACTTTTTCGAAATACCTTTTGTTCAATAACAGTAATAAATATACTTTTTGGAATAACATTTTTCTTAATAACAATAGTCAATATTTATTTTCAAAACCAAAATCAATAATTACAAAACAATATTCAAAGACAAATTTCGATAAGCTAAATATATTCGATCAACGATTTCGATAAGTTCAATATATTCGATGTATCTTTTAATCCACAGAACGACTAAGGTTACAACAGCCCTGTAACACGGCCCTTATGTTCGATAATGTCAATGATACGCCCCCTACTAAGGTATCTTATCATGCACGCGCCCCGAAGAGCGCCCCCCGAAGGGTATCTAATGGTGTGCGCCTTAGTAGGTCCTAAATTGTTCCGGAACTAGCGTAAACACTAACGGTTTCAATACATAGTCGGACTGAGGTTTCTAAAAGCAATTTCTCAATATTTTCGATATTCAAAACTATACTTATTTCACAGTTCAAAATCATATAATCTCATTTTCTAAATCAAAATTCTATTTTAATACTTGATCCGGGTTTTTAACAAAATATAAGTGTAACATTTTCATTCAAATGGAAGCCTTAAATAAAGAATAATAATATTTGAAACAATACATTTAGGCATCCGAATAATTTCTAAAGCATACATAATTATAAACGATAATTTTAAAATACTAAATAGCTCGAAAAGTCACTTATACTATACAGTTCGAAAATACTAAACAGTTCGGAGAGTCACTTACCTCGATATCGTTGAACACAAAATTAATAGCCGAACAATTCCTAAATATAAATTCAGAACAAATATGTGTCATTAGGATAATTCTAATATGCAACATTCTTCTTATTCATTTTAAAATAGCTATAAGTATATCTTAAAATATTCTTTCAATCTTTAATCATTTTTCAAACAATTAAACCATTATTCCAAAACTTTAAAGTTACTAAAATAATAATCTAAAAACAATACTTAAAGTCAATAATACTAATCCAAACTATTAGCTATTAATCTAAATACAAAACAATAATTAAAATCAATAATACAAATCCAAAACTATTTACTATTAATCTAAATACAAAACCATAATTAAACTACAAAAATAATAACAATGCAAAAATATTAATTACTAACAAAATATACTAAATACTAACTAACAAACTAAATACAATACTTAAAACAATAATAACAATACAAAAATTTAAATAAGAACATACCCGAAAATTACGAGTACCGAAGATTGCCTACGCCCTCGACACCAAAATTTTTAACTAAGGAGGTCTTTTATTAAAAGCCCTCCCACCACAAAGCCTTTCAAAATTGGAGGTCTTATTTGTTTGTGAAAGAAAACAAAGGCAAGCACTTCTATTTATAGTGTAAGGGAGGCTAAGTAGTTTTCCATTTAGTGGATGTGGGACTAAAGGCTTAAGGAAAAAAAGAAACAACTTAGGCAATGTGGGACTAAAAACATTTGGATTATTACATAATATCAGTTTAGATTTGTATGATTGACGTACATTATTTGCATGTGAGTATGGAACTAATTTTTTTTTTAAAATTTAAAGGATGAAAATTATATTTAAATAATATTACATATTTTTTGTGTGAGAATTAGCTATAAAAATAATTAAAAAAATTGAATTATTGGATAATTACATATTTTTATGTGCGAGAGTTATCTGCAATTATGGGATAATATTAAATATTTTTTTAGCTTTAAAAAAATTTAAATTTTTTTTGTGTGAGAGTTATTTGTAATTTATTAATTCCATACTCACAAAAAAGGTGAAGAAAATGCATATTTTTTTTTTGTGAGAATTATATATATAAAAATCAAATTTACATTTGTGGATAATTTCAAATTTTTGTGAGATAATATTCAAAAACCAAATTATTGAAAATATTATATTTTTATTTTTCTGTGTGAGAATATTTTGAATTTTTCAGCTGAAATTAGGTTGCAAAAAAATTCAAAAACCCAAAAAGATATAAAGAGAGTAATAAATCAATAGTAAAAATATAAAAAATGGTAGTTTGACACGTGTTTTGTAATTAATGTAGGAGGGAAGTTGAGTGATTGACAAGTGGCATTAGCTGGTGGCAATGTACTGTGTTTTAGTATATATAACTAGATACAACCCCGCGCGTTGCAGCGGAATTATTCGTTTTGTTAAAAAAATTTAAAAATTATTTAGATTAATCACCAATCAATTTGAGATAATATAAAAATAAAATTATGGGATGTAATATTAATTTAGAATTGATGCAATTTTGGGATATAATATCAGTTTAGATTTGTATTTATAATATATTTTTAAATTTTTTTTGTCTGATTAAGGAATTTAAAAAATTAAAAAAATTATGCATGAATTTTTTTTGTAAATAAAGTTCTAAAGCCCAATGATGGGATAATATTACATATTTTTTTGCTTGGGAATTATTTTTAAAAAAAGTAAAAATTCAAATTATTAGATAATATCATATATTTATGTGTTAGAGTTATTAGCAAAAAATGAGATAATAAAACAATTCAAAAATTAAATTATTGGATAATATCAATTTGAAACTGCGGCAAGTCAATATAGTTTGACTGGTATATGAATACAACATTAGAACAAAAAATTCATACGAATCTATTGTATAATTGTAGTTTTGAGCAATATGTATAGTTTACATGTTATCAGTTAATTCAATATTAACTCTCTCACTTTGTTTCCCATTATTTGTGCTGAGTTGTAAATCTCCAATTGCAGTTAGTTAAGCAATAACATCTAAACACAAAATATTACAATTATACAGTTAAATAATAAAATTTGTATGAAAAAGATGGCTTCAAAATTATTGTGAAACATACCAACTAAGTAGGAATCATCAATCGCGCTAGCTAGTATTTGATCAAATGGACTGATTTGGAGTCCATATGTATGAATTGAAGCATCATCTAACTCTTGCAATGAGGTGGAATATACGAAATTAATCTTATATGGATGTTTGGTAGCTTTAAAAGAACCACCGTTCTGACTAACAACAAAATTGGTGATAATAAAAACTTTGTTTTCCTTGACCAATGGTTGAAATTTATTTTAAAGTGTTCTTTTGATATTGCCTTGTATTCTGCCATCCTACGAAGGAATAACTTGTAGATGTTAAGTTGTTATAATAAAGGTAAACAATTTGTAGATGTCAAGTTGTTATAGTAAAGGTAAAGTTTATGTATGTATATATATCTTCTTATTCAACAATATTATCTTAATACTGTTTATGTAGTCACCTTTATAGAAGCAAGGCATATTCCAGAGTTTAGTTATTTGTGCCTTAATTTTCCACGTTTCTCTTTACAGGACTGATATTAGCAACACAATTGTATTTAGTAGTTGCGCCAGCTAAATAATCAAACAACAAAAAAGTTGAAGTCAGATTCGTGGTGAGACAAAGGTTCAGAATGAAGTAGAAGTAGAAAGAAAATTTGAAGTCAGATTCATGATGAGGCAAAGAAACATAATGTAATAGAAATAGAAAAAGAGCAATAACAAAAGAAAAATAAGCTTACCATATAGAAGCAAAATATATGAAGAAGAAAACTGTTATGTGGTGTGATTTAGAATGAAATAGGTGGTATATATTTATAGGGTTATTATAAAAATTGTGTAGACCAACCATACATAAAATTGGATGATTTGTGATTTTGCAATTTTGCAATTTTATATGATTTGTGACAAAAAAAATAATATTATTTTTTGTGTTATACTTATATATTTTAATGGGATAATATTGAATTTTCAATTCATTGGATAATATTCGATTGTGTTATATTCAATTTGAGATTGCTTAAATTAATGGGATTTTAATTGGATAATATTCAAAACTGCATTAATTTGATAAGATCAAATTGAGATTGCTTAAATTATGCAATATTTTTAGGTGATAGATTTATTTGCAACAATTTAGAATTATTGAATGACAGCCATATTTATGGGTTACATTCTATTTTTTATGATAGTAGTCTGATTTGTTAAGATTAAATTAATGGGATTTGAGGATTTGAGATTGCTAAAATTAATGGGATTTTAATTGGATAATATTCTAAACTGAATTAATTTGATAAGATCAAATTGAGATTGCTTAAATTATGCAATATTTTTTGTGGTAGAGTTATTTGCAACAACTTTGGGAGGTAAAAAACAATAATATTATATGTACAAATCCAAATGTATTAGATAAAGTAATTATGGATTTAGTTTCGAATCCTAATGCAATATTTATGGAGAAGTTTTATTTTTGGTTAGGAGAGTTGCCAGAAGTTGGGGATCTAATAATATTATCAGATAATTAATATTATATGTAAAAAAAATTAGAAATTGTTGCATGACAGTCATAACATGGATTTGATGCAATTTTGTAATCGCAACATATTTATTGGTTATATTACAATTTTATTGTGTAATTATGGAATTAATATTATTTTTTTTTTAGATAAAATTATTTTTTAAAATTTTAATACATAGGCGTGAATTGTATGAGTTAAAATAATTTTATTGTCTGTGAGAATAGTCTGAATGTAAAAATAATTATTTTTATGGTGAGTATGGTATGATTTTTGAAAGCTGAAAAAATATAGAAATATCCAATTGTGAGATGTGATATGTATATCGAATTAAGATATGTTGAATTATTCTGTGTATGTGAAATAATTAAAAAAAAATGGGTGTATTAAGGTTTCACTGAAAGTGCAAGCTGCGAGTGACATTTCCAGTAATTTTTCATCATAGAGCGACACGTGGCATAAGTTTAGATTTAACGTAAGATTGAGATAAATGGTATAATATTACGTTGTAATATAATTAATGTTGTTATATAAGTGTAAATAAATGGTATAATATTACGTTATAATATAATTAAATCAGTAATGATAACATTTTTGCAGTTGAGATTAACAGAGCACTTGAGATTATCAAAACAATTTAGATATGTATTGATTTTGTTTTTAGAATATAATAATTATGTTTGAACATAATTAAATTTAGATTTGTAGTGATCGTGTAGATTATACCATACATTATAAAAATAATTTTGTTATTATTTGTGTGTGGTATAATATTATAAATGGTATATAATGGTTAGTAAATTGTATTTTATTACTTGTTTAAGGTATAATGTGTAGTATAATATTATAAAATACGAAAAGCAGGAGTAATGGTTCAGCTCAATTTTGTTATTATTTATTTAATAATAATATGTATGATATAATGTAAAATATAATATTATAAATGGTATATAATATTTTAAAATTTCAAAAGCCGAATTTAATGGGTAATTATGGTTAGTAATTTGGGAAGTAAGTTATATGTATGGTATAATTATATAAAATGTATAATATTAGAAAATTATAAAATTATAAAAAGTGGAGTAAATTCCCAAAATCGTAGTAAGGATTGAGGATATTAAATACGTAAGACATGTGTTTCATTGGGAGAAAGACACTTGTCAAGCAACGGTGTTATGTACTGCATTTTAGTATATACTAGATACAACCCCGCGCGTTGCGGCGGGATTATTCGTTTTGTTAAAAAAATTAAAAATTGTTTAGATTAATCACCAATCAATTTGAGATAATATAAAAATAAAATTATGGAATATAATATCAATTTAGAATTGATTCAATTTTGGGATATAATATCAGTTTAGATTTGTATTTATGAGATAATATTAAAAAAAAAATTGTTTGATTAAGGAATTTAAAAATTAAAAAAAGTATGCATGAATTTTTTTTGTAAATAAAGTTCTAAAGCCCATTGATGGGATAATATTACATATTTTTTTGCTTGAGAATTATTTTTAAAAAAATTAAAAATTCAAATTATTAGATAATATCATATATTTATGTGTCAGAGTTATTAGCAAAAAATGAGTTAATAAAACAATTCAAAAATCAAATTATTGGATAATATCAATTTGAAATTGCAGCACATCAATATAGTTTGACTGGTATATGAATACAACATTAGAACAGAAAATTCATACGAATCTATTATATAATTGTAGTTTTGAGCAATATGTATAGTTTACATGTTATCAGTTAATTCAATATTAACTCTCTTACATTGTTTTCCATTGTTTGTGCTGAGTTGTAAATCTCCAATTGCAGTTAGTTGAGCAATAACATCTAAACACAAAACATTACAATCAAAACTAAATTAATTTGATAAGATCAAATTGAGATTGCTTAAATTATGCAATATTTTTAGGTGATAGATTTATTTGCAACAATTTAGAATTATTGAATGACAGTCATATTTATGGGTTACATTCTATTTTTTATGATAGTAGTCTGATTTGTTAAGATTAAATTAATGGGATTTGAGGATTTGAGATTGCTAAAATTAATGGAATTTTCATTGGATAATATTCTAAACTGAATTAATTTGATAAGATCAAATTGAGATTGCTTAAATTATGCAATATTTTTTGTGGTAGAGTTATTTGCAACAACTTTGGGAGGTAAAAAATAATAATATTATATGTACAAATCCGAATGTATTGGATAAAGTAATTATGGATTTAGTTTCGAATCCTAATGCAATATTTATGGAGAAATTTTATTTTTGGTTAGGAGAGTTGCCAGAAGTTGGGGATCTAATAATATTATCAGATAATTAATATTATATGTAAAAAAAATTAGAAATTGTTGCATGACAGTCATAACATGGATTTGATGCAATTTTGTAATCGCAACATATTTATTGGTTATATTACAATTTTATTGCGTAATTATGGAATTAATATTATTTTTTTTGTGAGATAAAATTAATTTTTAAAAGTTTAATACATAGGCGTGAATTGTATGAGTTAAAATAATTTTATTGTCTGTGAGAATAGTCTGAATGTAAAAATAATTATTTTTATGGTGAGTATGGTATGATTTTTGAAAGCTGAAAAAATATAGAAATATCCAATTGTGAGATGTGATATGTATATCGAATTAAGATATGTTGAATTATTCTGTGTATGTGAAATAATTAAAAAAAAATGGGTGTATTAAGGTTTCACTGAAAGTGCAAGCTGCGAGTGACATTTCCAGTAATGTTTCATCATAGAGCGACACATGGCATAAGTTTAGATTTAACGTGGGATTAAGATAAATGGTATAATATTACGCTGTAATATAATTAATGTTGTTATATAAGTGTAAATAAATGGTATATTATTACGCTATAATATAATTAAATTAGTAATGATAACATTTTTACACTTGAGATTAACAGAGCACTTGAGATTATTAAAACAATTTAGATATGTATTGATTTTGTTTTTAGAATATAATAATTATGTTTGAACATAATTAAATTTAAATTTGTAGTGATCGTGTAGATTATACCATACATTATAAAAATAATTTTGTTATTATTTGTGTGTGGTATAATATTGTAAATGGTATATAATGGTTAGTAAATTGTATATTTTTACTTGTTTAAGGTATAATGTGTAATATAATGTTATAAAATACGAAAAGCAGGAGTAATGGTTCAGCTCAATTTTGTTATTATTTATTTAATAATAATATGTATGATATAATATAAAATATAATATTATAAATGGTATATAATATTTTAAAATTCCAAAAGCCGGATTTAATGGGTAATTATGGTTAGTAATTTGGGAAGTAAGTTATATGTATGGTATAATTATATAAAATGTATAATATTAGAAAATTACAAAAAATGGAGTAAATTCTAAAAATCGTAGTAAGGATTAAGGGTATTAGATACGTAAGACATGTGTTTCATTGTGAGAAAGCCACTTGTCAAGCAACGGTGTTATGTACTGCATTTTAATATATATAATAGTTAATAGATATATATAATAGATAGATAATAGATAATATATGATATTCATAGGTATATTGACATAAATTATATGAATTTATGTCAATTTTGAGTTTGAAAATATTTAAAATTGACTTTTTAAATGTCAAATATTAATTTTATAAATAGGCACATAATGAGTAATATTAAAGAGAAATGAAGTTATTTCCTTTTTACCGTGCCCAAAAATGAGAAGAAAAAAAGAACTAAAAGTGTTGGTCTTATGCTTTCTACCACCAACATTGCAATTAGTCAAAGTTTATACACTTAATTAGAAATTTACATGTAAATTTTATTAAGATTACAAAGAGGTCCTTAATTAGAAATATGATATTTTTACGCTCATTATTATTTTCTCTACAGAAACTAAAACTAAGAAGATGACATAAAGTTTTGCATGTGTTATACATCCCTTTTAATAATTAATTATCATAACTGTTTAAACGCCGTGATTCATACTCCACTACAACTGGTCAAGAGAGACATATATGGCCATATGACAATACTGAGACCATGGCAATGAACTAGGTCATCATTGTTTTATTATCTTGAATATTCCAAGCGAGTTAGACATTAGCCATATCAATATCGATATATATCATTTTAACTAAAATTCGGAAGTAGTTCGTTTATTACTTACAAAGTTCAGTACCGTATAAGAATGAGCATTGTTTCATTCTTCTTTTTTTTCTTTTTTTTTGATACTTATCACTTTAAAGAAACTCTACTCAATAAAATCACTTTCTAAAAGTTTAGGTTAATAACGAACTGTCCATATTTGGTTTCTTTTGATATTTATATTTAATATAAATCAAATCATTCTCTCAATTTCAAAAAAAGATTTCATTTAATGGACAAGAAAAAGATTATAAAAAAAAAGAACAAAAAGAGTCGTATTTTTATGGTACAAAATGATTAAAAAAAAATTGAAGTTTATCACCAGAATTTTATATGATTACATTACAATCGAACTAAACATTCCGTACATTATTAGTAAACATGGAGCAACAATATGTTGTTAAAATTGATATTTATAAATTAGACTCTTTAGAGAATGAAAAGAGTATTATTATTATTCTTGTTTATATTTCTCCTCTTGGGTGGCTCATAGTTAATAGAGGAAGATTCAGAAACAGAAAATTAAATATTTTATTTTGTTTGGCGTTAAAATAACTTGTAAAGAAAGATACATGTTCACACTTCATAATAAAATTATCTCTACAATTTACTATTATCATAGTCATGCTATAGAGCAGCCTGAAATTTAGACAAAACACGTGATTAGTTTTTTAGAACACAAGTTCGACAACAAAATTAAATCTCAACAAATTTTTTTTATATGTATTTCTTACCTTGGATTGGATGTGGCTAATTTTTTCTTCCATGGTGTTTGTATCCTCTCCTCTGTGGGCTTCTCACCTTCCTGCGAAGTTCTCTTTCGACAATTCCAGTAAACCATTTTGGTTTTCCTACCAAAAGCATTATATATCCAATAACAAATCCCAAGACAGTTCCACACCCGTACCCTATCAATACTGCTTTCCAAGTAAAACCACCCACGAAATCTGAATCATTTTCTTCTTGCAGAACAGGTGGTTGTGGCGTTTCCCCTTTTTCACAGCTGCTCAATGGAAATCCACACAATGCCAAGTTCCCATAATACGAATCGTTCAGAAAAGTATTAAATTGTTTTCCTGAAGGAATACGACCTCTAAGATGATTGTGGGAGAGATTTAGCGTACCAAGAGAATTTAGATTTGCGAACTCTTGAGGAATCTCTCCAACAAGTTGGTTCGAATTAAGGTCTAGCGATTCAAGCACCGATAGATTTCCCAAAAGTGAGGGAATGCAACCAAAGAGGCTGTTATGGGATAAATTTAGCTGCCGGAGGAATTTGAGATTTCCGATTACATCTGGAATCTCACCTTTGAAGTTGTTACTAGACAGATCAATAGTTGTGAGAATAGTTAGAATTCTCTCAATCTCCATGGTCACTCCTTTCATCACCAATTCGACTGAACTTTGATAATTTCCAGTATCCCCCACATATTCTCTTCCTTTTTTATTTTCATCAACATATACCATTGCTCTGAATTTTTTGAAAAATAATTCTGGTAGGCGGCCAGAAAACTCATTGCAGGAAAGATCAATGATTCGCAGCTTGGGAAAAGGATTTTTTTTCTTGGAGTTGGTGTTTATTGGACCATGGAATCTATTAAAGCTCAAGACAAGAACGTGCAGCTCCGGAAGAGTTCCCAACCAGTTTGGGAATGTATCATTTATCTGGTTTCTCCCAAGATCAAGAACTTCTAACTCAGCACAGTTTGCCAGCGAACTTGGGACCGCTCCTTGTAATTGATTACCGTGCAAATTAAGACTTCTCAAGAGGTTTCCCTTTGCAAACGTGGAGGGAATGATCCCACGAAAGTTATTGTTATGCAGGTCTAAATCCTCAAGGTATTGAAAAGTTCCCAACACATTTGGGATCTCTCCTCTGAATTCATTATTTGATAGATCCATGACATACAAATTGGGAAAAGGATATTTAGTCTTGGAAATGTTGGATATAGAAATCGGACCGTGGAATTCATTTGATCTCAAGATAAGAACATGCAACTGTGGAAGAGTTTCCATCCATCGGGGAAATGTATCTTTGAATTGATTGCCCTCCAAATTAAGATACCACAAGTTGCTCAAGTTTGCAAATGTTGATGGAATGGTACCATGGAAGTGATTCGTTGATAGATCTAACCTTGAGAGGCTATCATTGAGATTCCCAAGGCAATGCGGAAGTACACCACCAAAGTTGTTACTTGACAAATAAAGATCTCGAAGGCTGGTGGAATTGCATATCCACAAGGGTATTGATCCCTCGAGAAAATTTGAATCAAGATTAAGATTCCACAAGTTACTCAAGTTTGCAAATGTTGATGGAATGGTATCGTGAAAGTGATTCTTCGATAGATCTAATATTGAGAGGCTATCACTGAGATTCCCAAGGCAATGCGGAAGTATACCACCAAAGTTGTTACTTGACAAATCAAGAGATCGAACGCTGGTAGAATTGCATATCCACAAGGGTATTGATTCCTCGAGAAGATTGGAATCAAGTATAAGAGACTTCAAGTTGTTCAAGTTTGCAAATGTTGATGGAATGGTACCGTGAAAATGATTCGTCGATAAATCTAACGCGAAGAGGCTATCACTGAGATTCCCAAAGCATTGAGAAAGTACACCACTAAAGTTGTTACTTGACAAATCAAGAGATCGAAGACTGGTGGAATTGCATATCCACAAGGGTATTGATTCCTCAAGAAAATTGGAACCAAGTTGAAGAACTTGTAATGAATCCCTCCATTTGGACGGCACCCACTCAGGAACTCGGCCATGAATTTGGTTGTTTAATAGGTCTAGAGACTCTAGGTTCTCCATGGCTCTCAAGAAATATGGGAATTCCTTTATCTTGAGAGAAGACAAATGCAATCTTTTGAGGTTGGGGAAGGTAGTGTTGATAATAGTGTTGTTAGTGGTGCTCAGCCTCACTGATAGATTGTTGTTGTATGAAAGAGACAAAGTCTCAAGTTTTTTTAGGCTTGAAAATATTTCAATCTCTACGATGCTCAACTTGTTATGTGATAACCAAATGCCTTTAAGTGAGTTGGACTTGAATTGAAACTCACCCAGTTGACCCTTGAGTTTATTATAACCAAGATCTAAAACCTCCAATTGTGGTAGATCAAATACCCAAGATGGTATTTTCCCATTGAGTGAGTTTTCAGATAAACTGAGATGGGTTAATTTTTGTAGCCCGGTGATATTGGACGGCAAGGGACCCATCCACGAGTTGTCCGCCAAGTCCAAATAAACAAGTTGACTCAGATTAGCAACCCAAGAGGGAAATGGACCAATCCACTTGTTATAACTGAGTGAGAGAGATCTCAAGTGTACGAGGTTTCCATTAGGAATTTGGCCTTCTAGATTGTTTTGAGATAGATCTAGCTCAGTTAAATGCGTAAGATTGAAGATGAATTTAGTAATGACCCCAGTCAAATTGCAGTCGATGAGTTTCAATGATTTCAAAGACTTGAGAGAGCTGACTATATCTGCTACTCCTTCTGACAAGAACATTGTGTTATATGAAAGATCCAACGCCCTCAGACTAGTAATACTGGAACCATTACTAGCGCCAAAGTTGGATTGCGGTAAAACCCCAGTGACATTAGGATTATCACCCAAGTATAATGTTTTCAAGTTTGGAAGAAAGAAGATTTCTTGCGGTAATTCCCCGCGCAATCCAGTGCTTGAAAGATCGAGAAATGTTAGAGAACAAAAAGAAGAAAGATTTCTGGGTAAAACTGAATCTATGTGAACATAAGAAAGAGAAAGGTGTCTCAATCGGGTTAATTTTTGAAGGAGAAACTTGAGAAATTGATGCTGAAATTCGGT
Source organism: Hedera helix (assembly GCA_947179155.2). NCBI lineage: Eukaryota > Viridiplantae > Streptophyta > Magnoliopsida > Apiales > Araliaceae > Hedera > Hedera helix. Next base: position 24,939,601 of record OX359285.1, read on the forward strand.
ATTACTATCATTGAGAATGAGATTATAATTGTAAGAGAGATCGAGTGAAACCAGTTTAGAGAGACGCGATATTTCCAAGGGGACTGGGCCTAAAACTCTCGAGTAAGAGAGGTTGAGATGTGTCAAACCAATTGCAAACTGGCCAAATTCACGTGGTATCATGGATCCACTGAAATCATTAAAAGCAAGGTTGAGCCTCTGCAGGTGAGGAAGCTGGAAGAGGCTGCTGTTGGAATGAAGGACTCCCACGAGCTGGCTGCAACTGAGGTCGAGTCCGATTACGTCTCCCGTCAACCGATTACATGTAACCCCGTCCCATTTGCAACAGTCGGAACTCATGTTCCACTGATTTGTCTTTGGATAATAAATACCATAGTAATCACAACATTCAGAATCATCACTATATATGCTTATGCTCAAAGTTTGCTTAAACTGAAACAAAGCAAGGCTCTGTTTATTGGGACACAAATGATAATCATGAACAGAGGAAAAAGAGAAGGAAGTCGAGGAAAAAACAAAAAAGGGATGTTGCAAGAAGAAGATAAGCAGGAAACGAGTAAGCCACAATAGTAGTAGTAGTACTGGTGACTGCCCCATTTAGTTTAGTTTGTAAATATATGTATATTTTTCGTAATTAATTAACTCACTTATGTAGCCTATTTATAGGTAGGTATACATGCATGCATCTACAACTTAAAGGTTGGTTTATCAACTAGTAATCTAGCCAACACATGTAAGCCTTACAATTTCTATCAACTCTTCTTTAAATTCCACAATATGATGAAAAAATGATGTCCAGAAAATTCTGGCATTGACTGTCCCAATCATCTAAATTAATGGGTGATAGTTATGGTCAATTGAAACTTTCCACACTCCAAAATGACTAATCTCCATAATTAAATAGGTTTATAAAAATATGGTCTAGCGACCTAAGGATACAACAATATAGGCACAATAACAAATGAAATATGCTCATGTCGCATAAATTCTTTGACCAGAGTCTCCTTGATCACAAATACTACTACAGAGCCTAAGCATTGCCATAAAACTACACTAATCAGATTTAACCGAGTCGATTTAATCTGCAGAGCCTAAGCATTGCCGCCTATTTATTGGTATAAATGCAGCTGCAACTTAAAACTGAAAGTTTTATCAACTGTAGTAATAATATGTAAGCCTTACAATTCTTATCTAAACTTCATTAAATTCCACAACAGGATGAAAAAATAATGTGCAGAAAAAGCTTGTGTTGACTGCCCCCTTCTTCTTAATTGGTGATAGTTATGGTCAACTGAAACCATCCCACACTCCACAATGACTAATTTTCATGGGTAAGAAGGTTTAAGCGTAGACATGAATGAATATTCTAATCTAACCAGTCCATAACGAATGATCATACCCAATGGTTTTGATGAACGAGTAATGTTACTTTTATTAAACTGATGTTTCACGAGTTTATTTTGTATTATCTATATACAATAGGAACTTTGATTGTTCTTTTAATAACATTATGTAGTGTTCAACTATATATTACAACGGATTATATTTCTTATTTCTTTTACAACAGCTTTTAGTACTTTATATTTGACAATTATATTTTATTTTGTTATAAAGCGGGAGGAGAGTTGGTGTAAACAAAATAATGAAGCTTTTTACTTTCCCATTTTACCCTTTAATAACAGTTTTTTCTTACACTCAAATATCCACGTGTAGCATTCTTAGGCCAGAAGACCCCTTGACCCCAAATAGTACTCCAGAGCCCTCATGTAGCATCCTTAGGTCTGAGGCTCCTTGATCCCAAATAGTACTCCAGAGCATTCTTAGGCCAGTAGGCTCCTTGACCCCAGATAGTACTCCAGAGCCCTCATGTAGCATTCTCAGGTCAAAGGCTCCTTGATCCCAAATAGTACTCCAGAGCCTAAGCATTGCAGCAAAACTACACTAATCTGATTTAACGGAGTCAAATCTTAGGCAACTGGTTCCTTGAACCAACTCAGAAATAGTCCGCATATATATGATCACAGACAGTGCTGCAGAGTCCGTGCTGCAGAGTCCAGGCATTACTACAAAACTATAGTAATCTGATTCAACGGAGTCGATTTAATTTCTTTGACACTCAAATACAGTGTAATTACAAAACAACATGTTAATACCAAAAGCCTAAAACATCCACAACATCATTTGGGAAATAGAAAATTAAAAAACTTGATATGCTTCATCAGTAAATCTTTATATACAGTTTTTCCTGACTAAATGTTGCAGTGTCTGATATTTCTCAGTTCCATTCACTTTTCTTGTTGCTATTGAATCAGAGCAGTCAAACATGCAGTTTCAGATTGAGCCATTAATTTGATCGTACTTTCCTAAAGAAATCCAAAATAGCATAGCTACATTTGTGTCATTGACAGCTTAACTACTTAATTGGGTACTCATTTTCAAAGAACGCTACACTTATAAAAGTAGCTTGAGATGAATTGCAAGTTTTCTCATGTTTTCAGTATATTCTGAAAGTGGTACACGAGGACCAAGCCCAGATGGGTGAGGCCCCATTGAATCATTACCACCAAAGTAAAGGATATCTGACTAGTCTTCCTAAACATTTTCAAATGCGAATAAAATTCATTTTATGGAAAGAAGAACAACTTAAAGTTTACCAAATTGTTTCTAATTTATGCTGTTTCTAATAGTTTGTATTAATTCCAAGGTACACCTCAAACCCCTTTCAAAGACGACTATCATGTGAACTCTACCAAAATATAATAGTAGCCACAAATACAACTCGTGTGACCTTTATATAGCATCTTTGATCTTATTCGGAGGTATATATGTTTTAGTGGGAATTTTATGAGTTTCAAATCTTCTGTCCCAACATCCTCGGACCTGTGCCAACTGTCAGTATTAGAGGAAGATTGTGATTAAGAAGAAATAAAGAAGGAAAAAACATAACACTGAAAATTCACCAACTAAGAATTAACAATTTTCGCTTACGTTTAAACATTTATTACTTTGTCACTCACCAACTAAGAATTTGATGAGAGTTTCAAATACATTCATTCATGTAGAATATGTTCCACGAAGATGGAAAACTGAAAATTCATTGCCAGTTTTTGTTTTAGTGCATAATATTCACACTCGTATTTTAAATTTTATTAATCAAGTCTGGGAGTCAGAATCTCAAGCTAAAGCGACAAATCACCTGTCCTACATATTGTTTTTATTTTTTACACTTTAAAACTTGAAGTTACATAATAAACTGAGATAGTACAAAATAAATTACTTTTGATTAGATTGAGAAATCTAATTAACTTCATCACCCAAAATTATCCCAAACAATAAAATCTTCTTAGTGGGAGATCAATACTAGTCCTATTTAACATTCCAAGAGAAAAAAGATATTTGTACTGTTTAAACATTGAAACTAGTCCGTATTTAACGAGACGAAATACCACATTCCTCCTATTGGTGGCAAAGTGCACAAGTAAAACTTCTCGTGTCTATACCCAAAAAGTTTATTTTTATTTTTATAAATCTTTAGTATTACATTGAAACCGGAACACAAGTTGAAGGGCCATATATAGTCGTTCAGCCATGATCAATTATATTGTGAGTGTTTCATCTTACCAAATTAATGGACGGATAAAATATATTACTTCCGTTCTAAAATATAAGATTAATTGTCTTTGTAAAATGTAAAAGCATCATATTTATATAAAGACAAATAATCTTATATTTTGAAATAAAGAGTAAAGTAGTCTTTTTTTTTAATTTTATTATTAGTGTTTTTTTTTATAATACAATTGGTTTTACGAATGGGTGTGATGAAGGTGTAAGCGTAGACATGCATTTTCTGATTTAAACCATAAGGTCCATAACGAGTGTGGTCGGACAAATTTAAAGTCTTTACTTGGAAAACTTCACATCATATTGGTGCCAAGAGCAGGGCAATTCCATGGATAGGATAAGTCACACTACTACTAGTCATGTGGGGTGCGTTGGCAAAATTCCAAAGATTTTGAAATATTATTTGAATTGTATTTACATGCTGTTTGAAATATTCCTTTTTTTTTCTAGAGAAGATCTTTAAGAAACTTTTATTTTGTCTGAGGAATGTGGAAGTAAGAGAGAAAAATTAAACGCAAAAACATGGGGATTTTTTTATTTTTTATTTTTTATTTTTTATTTTTTAAATTAGCTGTCTGTAGTGTATTTCAAGGTTAATTACAAACATCTTAATTGTTGATCACTTAATTTGGGGCAACGATTTTTTCATCCAAAAGGTTGTTTTTTTCATAGCAATATATTAATTATAAACTTATACCAACTGCACGTAAAAGTTGAATATTTGTCCTAAAATATTAGTCTTTTTGCTAATTGTATCATTACCCATAATTTGGCAGGGGTTTGTACATATATGATGATCATTATCATTATGTCACAGTTTTCAAACCCCAAATTGTAAGGAATAGTGACTTAACAAACATTCAGGAATCATGGGGTAGTCTAATTGACAGATACTTCGTTTGTACTACCCAGTCATGAGAAAAATTGATTTAAAGTGTTCACCATTTTACACTCCATTCGCTTTTTCGCTTTTTTTTTTTTTAAAAAAAAAAAAGTGTGAGCCATGCATTGACTTGGAAAAGAGTGTATTAGTATACTCTATACAAAAGATGGGGAGGAAAGAAAGAAGTACAAGTAGTATTTAAAAGATTGTAAATTTCTGTAAAATGGTTGAACTTGCTTTGTAATAGGATGCTTCAATGCGGAGATATTTACGAAGAATCAAATTAACGACTGAAAAGGGGTTGGAAAAACATTCAACTACATAGGTGTCCCAATTAATGGAGGTGGAAGTGAAAATAATACCTACTCTGTTGTGAATTATAGTAGTTTACTAGATATACACTCACGCATTGCGACGGAATTATTTATTTCGTAGAAATATAATTAATTAAAAAAATTTGTATCAAAAAATACAGGAAGAAAATTATGGCAAAACATACCAAGTAAATAGGAACCATCAACATGGTTTGATAGTATTTGATCAAATGAACTGAATTGAAATCCATATGTATGAATGGAAGTATCATCCAACTCTCGCAGTGAGGTGGAATATAGGAAATTAATCTTGTATGGATGTTTAGTAGCTTTGAAAGAAACACTGTTTTAATCGATAACGAAATTGGTGATAATAAAATTTTTATGTTTCTTCATCAGTGTTTGAAATTTATTTAAAAGTGTCCTTTTGATACTTGCTTGTATTCTGTCATCCTATAATGTTGAAATTTGTAAATGTTAATATGTTAAGAATTTCAGCTTTCTTAGAATTTAAAACAACTCAAAAGTAAATTTCATCCAACAACACCATCTCGATACTGTTTACATAGTCAGCTTTGTTAAAACTAGACATATTCCAGAGTCTAATTATCATGACCTTAATTTTTCATGTTTCTTTGACAGGACTGGTGTCATCAACAAAATCGTATCTAGTTTCCATCTAAATAATCAGATAAAAAAACTTGAAGTTAAATTTATGTGTTAGGCAAAGCAACTGAATGTATTAGCAATAGTAATAGAGAAATAAAATAAATAAATTAATCTTACTGTATAGCAGAAAATTATAAGAAGGTGTGAATTGTTTGTTGATTTTGAATGAAAGTGTTAGTCTCTATTTATATGGTGAATAAAAAACGAGTTTACATCAATCACTCATGAATTTGGGATAATATCAATTTGAAATTGCTTAAATTATGCGACATAAAATCAATTTGGATTTGCTGTAATTTTGGGATATAAATATCAGTTTAGATTTGTATGCTGTAATTTTAAAATTTATAATATTAGAATATTTTTGTGTGAGTATGGAATTAAACAAAAATCTTAAAAATTTTATGCATGAAAATTATATGTAAATAAAATTAAAAAGCCCAATTATGGGATTTTTTTGGGTGAGAATTAGCTATAAAAAACTTTTAAAATAAATAAACTATTGGATAATATCAAATTTTTATATGTGAGAGTTATTTGCTGGGATAATTTTATATTTACATTTTTTTAATTCCATACTCACACAAAGATTATCTGATAAAGACCAATATTTTATTTTTGGATAATTTCAAATACCAAATTATTAGATAATTTTAGATTTTTATTTATCTGTGTGAAACTATTCTAATTGAGTGTAGTGGGAAAATTATTCAGCTGTAATTTGTTTGCAAATAAATAAAAAAGCCAAATTATGCGATATAAAATAAATTTGGAATTACTACAATTTTGGGTTATAATATCATTTTAGATTTGTATGCGTGACATACATTTTTTGAATGTCAGTGTGGAATTAAAATAAATAAATAAATTAAGCATGAAAATTATATTTAAATAATATTACCTTTTTTTTTTGTTGCGAGAATTAGCTGTAAAAAAAAAATTTAAAAACCAAATTATTGGATAATTTCATATTTTTATGTGCGAGAGTTATCTGCAATTATGGAATAATATTAAATATTTGTTTAGCTTTAAAAAAATTCAAAAAATTATTGTGTGAGAGTTATCTGCAATTTATTAATTCCATACTCACACAAAAAGTGAAAAAAAAAATACATATTTTTTTGTGAGAATTATATATATAAAAACCAGATTTATATTTGTGGATAATATTCAAAAACTAAATTATTGGATAATATCATATTTTTATTGTTATGTGTGAGAATATTTTGAATTTTTCAGCTACAATTAGGTTGCAAAAAAACTCATAAACCCAAAAAGATATAAAGAGAGTAATAAATCAAAAGTAAAAATGTAAAGAATTGTGGTTTGACACGTGTTTTGTAGTTAATGTTGGAGAAAAGTTGAGTGATTGAGAAGTTGACAAGTGACATTAGCTAGTGGCAATTTATTGTGTTTTAGTATACATAAAAGATAGATAATAGATAATAGATGATATTCATAGATATATTGAGATAAATTATATGAATTCATGTCAATTTTGAGTTTGAAAATGTTTGAAAATGACTTTTTAAATGTTAAATAATAATTTTATAAATAGGAACAAAGCGAGTAATATTAAAGAGAAAAGAAGTTATTTCTTTTTTGCAGTGCCCAAAAATGAAAAGAAAGAAAGAACTAAAAGAGTTGGTCGTGTGCTTTCTTCCACCAACATTGAAATTAGTCAAAGTTTGTACACTTTACTTATGACATTTATATTTATTTTTTTATTTATAAGCAAGTTTTACATGACAACTTTATTGAATCTTTCAATTCAGTTGAGGTGCTTTTGTATTCTCTCAACTGATACCTCAAATTTGATTGATTGTATTAAAGTAATAAATTTACATGTAGATTTTATTATGATTACGCAGAGGTCTTTAATTAGAAGTATGATTTTTTTTACCCTCATTATTATTTTCTCAACAGAAACTAAAACTAAGAAGATGACATAAAGTTTTGCATGTGTTATACATTCCTTTTAATAATTAATTATCATAAATGTTTAAACGCCGTGATTCATACTCCACTACAACTAGTCAAGAGAGACATACATGGCCATATGACAATACTGAGACCATGGCAATGAACTAGGTCATCATTATTTTATTATCTTGAATATTCCAAGCGAGTTAGACATTGGCCATATCAATATCGATATATATCATTTCAACTAAAATTCGAAAGTAGTTCGTTTATTACTTACAAAGTTCAGTACCGTATACGTATAGCATAGCATGCATATCACTTGACCATTGCATATAAACAAAAAAGGGATGTTGCAAGAAGATAAGCAGGAAAGGAGTAAGCCCACAATAGTAGTAGTAGTACTGGTGACTGCCCCATTTAGTTTAGTTTGTAAATATATATATATATGTTTCGTAATTAATTAACTCACTTATGTAGCCTATTTATAGGTAGGTATACATGCATGCATCTACAACTTAAAGGTTGGTTTATCAACTAGTAATCTAGCCGGCCTTTCAATTTCTATCTACTCTTCATTAATTTCCACAACGGGATGGAAAAATGATCTGCAGAAAATTCTGGCATTGACTGTCCCATTCTTCTTAATTAGTAGGTGATAGTTATGGTCATGGTCTTAGGCCAGAGGCTCCTTGATCACAAATACTACTACAGAGCCTAAGCATTGCCACTAAACTACACTAATCTGATTTAACGGAGTCAATTTAATCTGCAGAGCCTAAGCATTGCCGCCTATTTATTGGTATAAATGCAGCTGCAACTTAAAACTGAAAGTTTTATCAACTGTGGTAATAATTTGTAAGCCTTACAATTCTTATCTAAACTTCATTAAATTCCACAACAGGATGGAAAAATGATGTGCAGAAAAAGCTTGTGTGTGACTGCCCCATTATTCTTAATTGGTGATAGTTATGGTCAACTGAAACCATCCCACACTCCACAATGACTAATTTTCATTGGTGTGAAGGTTTAAGCGTAGACCTAAATGAATATTCTAATATAACCAGTCCATAACGAATGATCATACCCAATGGTTTTGAGGAACGAGTAGTGTTACTTTTATAGGATAAAATTTGCTTATCTTCTTTAAGGAGGACATGATCATTTTTTATTTTCTAAACAATAAATGAACTTTGATTTTTCTTTTAATAACATTATGTATCGTTCAACTAGATATTACAACGGATTTTATTTCTTATTTATTTCTTTTTTCTTTTACAACAGTTTTTAGTACCTTATAAATTTGACAATTATATTTTATTTTGTGATTATCTATCTATTATATAAAGCGGGAGGAGAGTTGGTGTAAACAAAATAGTGAAGCTCATTTGACCCTTTAATAGCAGTTTTTTCCAACACTCAAATATCCTCGTGTAGCATTCTTAGGCCAGAAGGCTCCTTGAGCCCAAATAGTACCCCAGACCCCTCATGTAGCATTCTTAGGCCAGAGGCTCCTTGATCCCATATAGTACTCCAGAGTAAGCATTGCCGCGAAACTACACTAATATGATTTAACGGAGTCAATTCTTAGGCCAGATGTTCCTTGATCCAACTTAAAATAGTCCACATATATATGATCACAAATAGTGCCGCAGAGTCCAGGCATTGCTACAAAACTACAATAATCTAATTCAACGGAGTCGATTTAATTTATTTGACACTCAAATACAGTGTAATTACAAAACAACATGTTAATACCAAAAGCCTAAAACATCCACAACATCATTTGGGAAATAGAAAATTAAAAAACTTGAAATGCTTCATCAGTAAATCTTTATATACAGTTTTTCCTGACTAAATGTTGCAGTGTCTGATATTTCTCGGATCTATTCACTGTTCTTTTTCGACTAATTTCTTGAGCATTTTAACATTTTAAAAGTCCCCTTTACGGCTTAGTTCCATTGAATTTATCTGTAAAAGGTCCACTCGTATGAATTTAGGGTGCTGTTTCCATCATAATCAACAAGATCAAATGGCGAGTACTCAGCAAACTCGACAGGCATAGATTTCAAGTGTAGAGACGGCGTCAACTCGGCTTCCTTGAGCAACTTTAGTATCTCCTGCACAACTTTATACAAGCTTCTGAATATTCTCGGCATAACTCGTTTGTTTGAACTCAATCCCTGAATGCTGGACTGTTTGAAATAATTTACTTTATTAATTTAGAAGTATATGTTACAATAGAAAACAAGAAAATTAGAAATACTACATAGATATGCATCAAAATACCTTGTCTTGGTGAATTTTGGCCTCGTTCACAGGTGGGCAGCTAAGAAAAATTACGCGAGTCGCGTTTGAGAGGCTTCAATGTTAAGATGCAGTGTTAGAATGTGTACTAACCAATGCTCTCAATTGAAAAACAAACCTGCAACTTTAATGTAAGTTGGTGTTTCCATTAGATATACACACAATCATACATTTTCCACCGTCTAATGTCACATTTCAAATTATGCACTATTCAAATTATTCAATCAATTCTTCTAAATTAAACCATGAGTACCTTCAATATAATCCAGTGGAACTAATTAACAACAAACTATGAGGTGATTCTATAATTTATTAAACTCAGTTGTTACCATATACTTAAGATATAGAGGTCACATTTTTTCCTCTTTTTCCTTTCCTTTTCAAATTATCCGGGAAAAAAATCCTCTGTAACTTATTTTTTCTCGTTGCTATGTTGAATCAGAGCAGTCAAACATGCAGTTTCAGAGTGAGCCATTAATTTGATCGTACTTCGCTAAAGAAATCCAAAATTGCATAGCTAGATTCGTGTTATTGATAGCTTAACTACTTAATTAGGCACTCAATTTGATTATACTTTACTAAAGAAAACATTAATTTCACTCATTTTCAAAGAACGCTACACTTATAAAGGTACCTTGAGATGAATTGCTAGTTTTCTCATGTTTTCAGTATATTCTAAAAGTGTTACAAGAGGACCAAGCCCAGATGGGTGAGGCCCCAGTGAATCATTACCACCAAAGTAAAGGATCACCAAAGAAGGCTGAGTGACAGAATCCTGCAATGAAGAAATAAAGGACCATGCTGGTATTAGGGAATCCCCAGCTGACAAATATTGTATAGATCCTAAAACCATTACGTGAAGATATCTGACTAGTCTTCCCGAAATTTTTCATATGCAAATAAAATTCGTTTTATGGAAAGAAGAACAACTTAAAGTTAACCAAATTGTTTCTAATTTATGCTGTTTCTTAAAATTTCCGAGTAAATCTATATGAGTTTATAGAAAGAGCGAAACTTTTAATCCACTAACAGTATATACCCAAAAGATACTACAACATGACAAACCATTAAATAACAATAATTTGTATTAATTCCAAGGTACACCTCAAACCCCTTTCAAAGACGACTATCATGTGAACTCTCCCAAAATAAAATAGTAGCAACAAATAGAACTAGTGTGCCCCTTGTCTGTCTTTGATATTATTCGGAGGTATATATATGTTTTAGTGGGAATTTTATGAGTTCAAATCTTTTGTCCCAACTTCTATCTCATATGTTGTCTCACTCTATATATTTTAGCTAAGTGTTGATAATTAATTTAAATATAATTTTGTAAGAGGGTAAAGATTATCTGACATCGATAAATTGAATGAGACAGTGGATGAGACATGAAATGGAATAGTAAATATGATTTCAAATTTTACTAGCAGCGAAAAGTAGATTACCTTTAGAAAAACTTGATCAAGGACCTGTATAGCATCGTGAGTTCTAACCGTTGCATCCTCGCAATAGTATGTTTGCCTACAATATATTTAGAGATGATGTACCATAAGAGTATGAAGAGAATAGGAATCAAATACTACTATTTTGCTTTTATCAGAACGGTCCAAGGTGTTTCAATATTTTCAATTTTAATTTCCATAAATATTGAAGCACAAATAGATTCTATATATATGATTGGAAACTCATGAGTAATATAAAAAAGTCAAATTTCCAAGGATATTAAAAAAAATACTAGTTTACAAGCACACACTACGTGTGTGTTTTAAGGAAACTAAAATACTAAAAAATAGGAGATGAGAGATAGTGGGAGAGAGAAAAAAATAAAAGTGAATAAAAAAAGTTTAAAGGGTAAAATAAGAAAATAAAAAAAGCTTCACTTTTGTGTTTACACTATTCCTTACTCCCGTTTTATAATATAGATAATGATGAATCCTCAAGAGTTAAATATTGAACTATTCAATAATACATAAAATAAACTGCATAAATGGTTCACCAGATGCATTTAAAGAGTTGTTTTTTCACAAATCACACAAATTTACAAATGTAAATCAGCATTCATCAACCGATTCAGATTTTACAAAACTGTTGTATTTACGTCACTAATTCACATAAACGTCATCTCTTCTAATACGTATACTTCCTCTTGTTCTAAAGAAAAATATCACTTTGCAAATTTTTCAAACATTTTTAGGGTTTATTTAATTTTTATTCTATATTTATCAATATATTATTGAGTGTTTAGTTTAGTTGCAATGACATATATGATAATATAATTTTGATTGTAAATAACTGAGTCCACTTATTAAAGAGGCGGAACGCTCTTCCCCCTCCGCTCCCTTCTCCCAACAAAAAATTAAAAATATAAAATAAAATTGACAAATGAAACTCTTTTTATGAAACACATGTAGTAATACTAATGCACCTGTATACATTGTGAGAAATTATCCTTCATTATATTTAACGAATAAAAAAGAGTGAGAGATGGAGAGGGAATTTTTTTATGAGCATAGATATTAGAGAGAATGGCAGCCCAACCGCCATGACTGAAAGCGAGCTGAACAATGGAGGATCCAAATAGCACAAATTGAGGCCTATTTAGTCCTACCATCTCTCTCGAATTGATCATCTATAACAATTAACTCTACTTAGATTAATTGAAAGGCAATATATCTGCTGGTTGTTAGCTGATCATGGCTGATTAATTGCATGGCCATACATATATCTATATATATAATATATGTATACACATATATGGAGATATATATTATATATATGAAACATTTCCAGCTCAACTTGAGGCAGTGTCGAAATAGCATGATGTTCAATTACTCAACTGGCAATTTGGTACTGATAATAAAATATTTAACTTACGGTGTCCCTATTGCCAAGAGGTGCCGAATAGGGTCAAAAGCAAGAATTGATGCAGCAGATGGGATTCCATAATGAACAGCAACACGTGGTTCCAAGTCCGTCAATGTCATGCGCCTCTGCACATTATGCTGAAAAAGGATATGTAAAAAATGTTTCATTATTAAAAAGGAAAAGGGAAAGCAAATGGCAGGATATAGTTTAAAACTATACACGCTCATATATTGGTTAAGAAAAACTTTCAAAGTACGAGTTAAAAGAAAGGGAAAAACAAAAAGAGCTTATATTCTGATTGAACAAAGTTACAAAAAGAATTTTCTGCCAAAGATGAGCAATAACAACTTGAGACGGTAAAGTAACAAGTAACAATAAAAGAAAAAAAAGAACAAAGATTGCTAGCTACAGTGTCTATTCAAAGGCATATAGCAAACAAGAAATAAGACAAAATGATCACAATAGGAGGTGGGCTGTAGGCAGGTGCTTTAAATTTTTGGTAGCAATTAAAGCTTTTTCATGTTTTATATTATTCAGCCATCGAAGGATCGAGGCAATGAACCAGCGATACATTTGTTGTTACATTTAAATTGCCTGATATTGAATTATAAATTATGACAAAATTCATTTCCCAAGTTTTGCATCACCTAGAAAAACTGCTGTTTAAGGTCTTCATTCTACTTATTAAATGGCTCATATGATAAGAAACTGCACTAGGAGGTTGCTGCCGCAATCTAATCAAAATATTATTTTTGCGCTGCTTGTTAGAATATTTTATTTATTAACGTGGCATCTACTATTTATGTATTTATTGGACTTACATATTGTATTAATTTAATTACTTTATTTATGGGTTTGGTAATTATGTGACCCATAAATAATATTACTAATAGTATTTGGCATAATGGGCCCTAAGGTTACATAATCTTGATAGACGATTTTGACCCTTAACTATTCTATAAATAAAACAGTTAGGGTTTGATCCCAATTGTCGTCTCAAGTATTTTATACACACCCATATATCCATCCTAAGATTGAGAGAGACAATTGAAGACCTCCACCCTTAAGCGCATCGAATACGTGATACATACGAGATTTCTTCTCTCAATTCATGTAAGTACTTATTTAATTTATATTTATTCTATGAAATAGCACGATCCCATTAATAATTATCTAACATGTGGTATCAAGAGCATAGTTACACTATTAAATAGGATAAATTAATTACGTTATTATGTTAGTAACACAAAAGGCGTCGAAGTACCAATTGATGTATAATCAGTATGTTCCGATTATTCAGTATGTTAATAACGTAAAAGGTTTCAAGTACTCTGCTTAATTTCAGGAAGTCAACATAATGTATTAAATTTAATTGCTTCATGTGTTATGATCATAAAATATTTTGATCATATAATATTACTATGAACTCATGAATTTAATAATAGTTTTAATTGCTTCATCATGCTAACTTTTGGCTTTTGATTACTTTATAACATTCGGAATATACATATTATTATCATGTATTCTGCTGCACATCATAGATGCTTATTTTTATTTTTATTTTTTCTCAATTTCATTATTCTGGTACATCATAATGTTATATTTCAATATACTAAAGTAATATATATTGAATTCTTTAATGATTCTACCTATATAATATTATTTATATTATACCATCTTGTTTAGAAATTCTGCAAAAAGCACAAGTGTTGATTTAGTTTTGATCTCAATTTCATGGCCACTGTCTTATATTCGCCTATCATGTTCATTGTGGTACTTGGGCTATTTGTTTATGGTGATGGATGTATTTTTTATTATATCTAGATAATATTATTATATATTATGCTATCATGTATTCAAGTTAAAATTAATTTGATTATTTTATATATAATCAATTCATGTTCATAACTTTATATCTCAATTTAAATTTTAGAACATGATATATTATTAGGGTTTTTAAGTTGTTACATGTAAATTATAAATAATGTTAATTTTCAAACTTGGTTAATATGATGTTTAAAGAAATTGAGTTTGATCATAATAATTTACATGTATGCGTGACTCTTTTATTGTTAAAATTAATAATCCTCCCAACGGAGGGTTATTAATTGAAATAATTAAAGATTATGAAAAGTCACATTATGTTACATTTAATAGATGAAGATTTTAATTTTACCCAACGGAAAAATTAGAATTAGAAGTTATTAAATGGAATTTTATTGCATGAGTAACATGTTTATTTCGTTTCTGCCCAACGGTGATGCGTGGATAAATGTGTTGTGCATTATTTTATGGGAATGTTATTAGCATATTATTAATTGGACCAACGAAAGATTGATGATTATGCACTAACATCTCATTAAAATCTATTTTGGGTGTTGTAAATAGATTTTATATAACTATCTGCTTGCCCTACAGTTGGTTTTTTTATTATGATTAATTATTAATTATCATTGTACATTGTGGATTTCTTATAGTTTTTTGTAAGCATACTTATGAGCTTGATCATGTTTCAGCATTGACTCCTATTACTATTTCTGGATATCTCTATGGAATTGAAGCCTTGAATAAGACTAATTTTACTGTTTGGAAAGAACAAGTGAAAATTGTTCTCGGCGTTATGGATTTGGACTATGCATTACGAGTGGATCATCCTGCTCCACTTACAGCTACAAGCTCAAATGAGCAAAAAACTATTTATGAAAAGTGGGAGCGATCCAACCGCATGTCCCTTATGATTATGAAAAACTCTATCACGACAGCCATTCCTGACTCTGAGAATGCCAATGAGTACTTAGCATCAGTCGAGGAACAATTTAAGGGATCTTCTAAAACTCATGCAAGTATCCTTATTTTGAAAATGATCACCAGCAGGTATGATGGGGTTAGTGGAGTGCGCGAGCACATTATGATGATGAATGATACTGCCTTTAAATTAAAGGGTATGGACATGGAGATTTCTGAGGGTTTTCTCGTTCACTTCATTATGACTTCTCTTCCTGCACAGTTTGATCCATTTAAGATCAATTATAACACACAGAAAGAAAAGTGGAAGATGAGCGAGTTGATCGCCATGTGTGTACAAGAGGAAGAAAGGCTTAAGATTGAAAAACCTAATGTTGTTCATCTGACTACCATTGGATTCCATAAGAAGAAGGCCCATAAAAATGGCAAAGGTTTTAAAAATAAGGATAAACCAATTTCTACCAAAACAAATAAGGCAAATTATTTAGGTAACAAATCTGAGGCAGGTCCTAAATGTCATTTCTGTAAGAAGCAAGGACATATTCAGAAAGACTGCCCTAAGTTCAGAGAATAGCTTGAAAAGAAAGGTATGTCTTTTAATTATGTGACTTATGAATCATTTCTAATTAACGTTCCTTCTAATACATGGTGACTTGACACTGGTTCTATGGTTCACATTACTAATTCATTGCAGGGATTTCTTTCAAAAAAGACACTCCAAAAGGAGGAAAGAACCATTAAAGTTGGCAATGGAGAGTCTATATAAGTTGAAGTTGTAGGAACTCTTCCTTTAGTTTTGGAGAGTGATTTCATCTTGTATTTATATGATACTCTTTATGTTCCCAGTATGACACGGAATTTAATTTCTGTATCTAAACTTGACGTTAATGGTTTTTCGTTTAAGTTTGGGAATAATAAAATAATTATTTATCATTACTCTCATGTTGTTGGTTCTGGCTCTTTAGAGGGAAACCTCTATAAGTTAAATTTGGATAATGTCTTTGCTGAATCCTTGTTAACAATGAATGTGACAGAAAATACCTTTAAAAGCGGAAATAAGAGAAAACTATATAATGAGAATTCTTCAAAATTGTGGCATCAACGTTTAGGCCATATTTCAAAAGACAGAATGCAACGTCTTATAAAAGACGGAATTCTTCATTCACTAGATTTCTCTAACTTTGACCATTGTATTGAATGTATAAAAGGAAAATTTGTGAAAGGTAGTAAGAAAGGAGCCACTAGAAGTGGTGCACTCCTTGAGGTGATTCATAATGATATATGTGGACCATTTTCTCCTGGAATTGGTGGACACAAATATTTCATTACGTTAATTGATGGTTATTCTCGCTATACTTATGTTTACCTGATTAATGAAAAATCTGAGTCACTAAATATGTTTAAAATTTTCAAGGCTGAAGTTGAAAATCAATTTGACCGAAAAATTAAAGTAGTGAGATCAGATAGAGGCGGAGAGTATTATGGTAAACACTCCGACACAGGTCATAGTCCTGGTCCATTTGCCTTATTTTGTCAAGAAAATGGAATCGTTACTCAATATACAATGCCTGATACACCGCAGCAGAATGGTGTAGCTAAGAGGTGAAATCGTACCCTTATGGATATGGTACGTAGTATGTTATGCAATTCTAACTTACCTATAATTTTGTGGACTGAGGCATTAAAGACAGCTGTTCATATTTTAAACCGGGTTCCTAGCAAATATGTCCCTAAGACTCCTTATGAAATTTGGGCAGGCAGGAAACCTAGTTTAAAATACTTACGGGTATGGGGCTGTCCGGCCGAGGCTAAAAATTTTAATCCACAAATAAAGAAACTTGACTCTAAAATCATTAGTTGCCATTTTATTAGATATCCTGATAGATCTAAGGGTTTTCGTTTTTATTGTCCCTCACATACTACTAGAATTGTTGAGACTAGGCATGCAGAGTTTTTAAAGAACGGTGATTTAAGTGAGAGTGGTGAGCCTAGGAAAATTGATCTTAAAGAAAATGGGATTTATGTTCCTTATCCTGTAATTCAAGAGGATGAGGCGAGTGATGCCCCTGAGATAGCTGAGCCACCACATAATGTTGAACCCCACATTATTGAAAATCATATTCCTGAAATTGTGCAGCCTTTACGTAGGTCCGAAAGACCTAGAAAGCCTGTTAATTTTGATAATTTTATAACATATCTTAATGAGATTGACTATGATTCAAGTAAGATTAATGATCCTATTTCCTATACAGAGGCTATTACGACTGTTCAATCAACTAAATGGCTTGATGCCATGAATGATGAGTTGAAATCAATAGAGCTTAATAACGTTTGGGATCTTGAAGAATTACCGAGAGGTGTTAAACCTGTTGGTTATAAGTGGGTCTATAAGACCAAATTAGATCCTAAAGAGAACGTTGAAAGATATAAAGCTCGATTGGTTGCCAAGGGTTTCACTCAAAAGGAAGGTGTGGATTATAATGAAACTTTCTCTCCAGTATCCAGGAAAGATTCATTTAGAATAGTCATGACTCTAGTAGCTCATTATGATTTGGAGTTACATCAAATGGACGTTAAAACTGCATTCCTTAATGGTGACTTGCATGAGAATGTCTATATGACACAACTAGAAGGTTTTCTGGTTAAAGGCAAGGAACATATGGTATGTAGACTAAAGAAATCTATCTATGGGTTAAAACAGGCCTCTCGACAATGGTATCTTAAGTTTCATGAGGTGATGAGTAATTTTGACTTTAAGAAAAATATGGTGGATCAATGCATATACTTGAAGGTCAGTGGGAGTAAATTTGTTATTCTTATTTTGTATGTTGATGATATACTGCTTGCAAATAATAACTCAGACATGTTGTATGAGACAAAACGTTTTCTTTCTGAAAATTTTGTAATGAAGGATCTCGGTGAAGCCTCTTATGTCATAGGTATTGAAATTCATCGAGATAGGTCTCACGGGATATTAGGATTGTCCCAAAGAGCTTATATTGACAAAGTTCTTAACAAATACAACATGCAAAATTGCTCCCCTACTGTTGCCCCTGTTGTTAAGGGTGACAAATTTGGCTCATATCAATGTCCTTAGAATCTGTTGGAACGTGATCAAATGAATCTTATTCCTTATGCTTCTGTGGTTGGGAGTATTATGTATGCTCAAGTTTGTACTCGTCCTGATATAGCGTATATAACTGGTGTGCTTGGACGTTACCAATCAAATCTAGGTTTAGATCACTAGAAAGCAGCCAAAAAGGTTTTACGCTACTTACAGGGTACTAAGGATTTTATGCTTACATTCAGAAAGACTGACAACCTTAAAGTTGTTGGTTATTATGATTCTGATTTTGCTAAGTGTAAAGACGAAAAGAAATCTACATCAGGGTACATTTTTATGTTTTCAGAAGGCCCTATTTCGTGGAGAAGTCATAAGCAAGAGTTAACTACCACTTCCACAATAATGGCAGAATATGTGGCTTGTTATCATGTTACTTGTCACGCCATATTGTTGATGAATCTTATTTCAGGACTTAAGGTTATAAATTCCATTTCAAGGCCATTGAAAATATTTTGCGATAATGATTCTGCTGTTAGTTTTTTCAATAGCACAAGTTCGAGTGGTGCTGGACTGTACCTTGCACTAAATACTTATTCGTCAGGGAAAAAGTTGAAGATCAAAACGTTGTCATTAAGTATATTAGTACGCATGATATGTTAGCGGATCCACTTACGAAAGGCTTACCACCCAAACTCTTTTTAGAACATGTTGCCGGCATGGGTTTAACTGGTAGTCTTAATTAGTAAGTTACTTTGATGTAAGACAACTTAATTTTGAGCTCGTTGTTTTGACTTCACATTACGTTTATGGTTTGTTATTCTCTTTATTGTGCACACTTGAGAACTTATGAGCAAACAGTTATGTTTGGACCATATGGATGAGTTTAATTTATTACCACTTATGTAAACTCTATTCATACCTGTTATGCTTAATGTTAATCCTTGTTTTAATGAAAGTACTAGTTACGTAACTAATGGGGATCCTGTGTTAATTGTGACACAAATATTGTATTAATTCTTATTGGTGCTTTTGTTTGAACGAGATGTAGATATTAAATTAATGCTTGGCCAAATTAATGATTGTAAGCATTATGTTTTGTATATAAAGAATATTTCGGCCAAGTGGGAGAATGTTAGAATATTTTATTTTCTAATGTGACCTCTACTATTTATGTATTTATTGGGCTTACATATTGTATTAATTTAATTACTGTATTTATGGGTTTGGTAATTATGTGACCCATAAATAATATTACTAATAGTATTTGGCATAATGGGCACTAGGGTTTCATAATCTTGATGGACGATTTTGACCCTTAGCTATTCTATAAATAAAACAGTTAGGGTTTTGTCCCAATTGTCGTCTCAAGTATTTTATACACACGCATATATCCATCCTAAGATTGAAAGAGACAATTGAAGACCTCCACCCTTAAGCGCAGCGAATACGTGATACATACAAGATGTCTTCTCTCAATTCATGTAAGTACTTATTTAATTTATATTTATTCTATGAAATAGCACGATCCCATTAATAATTATCTAACACTGCTCCCTAATAGATTATGATATTAATCCTCTCCCCTTCTCTCTCATTTTGGACAGAGGGAGTACATATATATCTTACATATTTAGTGGCTAAAGATTTCTCCATTCAAACCTTGTTTCAAGACGATCAATTCCGATACAAGAAGTATAAGACTTGTAGGCTTCAACTGAGCAATGCAGCAATCAAACACTCCCTCCATTCCACAAAAAAGCGTCCCATTTGCCAATTTTTTTCTTCAAAGAAAACAGCCTCATTTCATTGTTTTGATAGTAAATTAAAATGACACAATATCCTCAAATTTTATCGTTACATTTTCATTACCATGCCATCAACTGCTAATTTAAACACTCAATTAATTTAGGGCAACCATAAAACAAATAAATATACTTAAAATTTGTAAATTCTACAAATGAGACTCTTTTTACAGAACAGAGGGAGTAAAAACAAGAACAAACAAAAATTAAGCTTTTTTTTTTTTTGCTTTTCGTAACATTTCTGATCTGAATTTTAATAGTCGTATCTCAAATTGGTTCCATGAAAATTTCACATTTTCTCCCAGTTTTCCAGATAAATTTGCAATACATATAGAAACAACTCATATCTAATTATTAATTTTAAATCGAAACCACACAAATTAAAACTGTAACATCACAGAAAATTAGAAATAAATTTTTTATTAAAAAAATAATAAAAAGAAAAAGATGGACTTACCTTGGGAGATTGAGTGACCTTTGAAAATAATTTGTTGAGCATATCATTATCGTATAACTCACGAGCTCTCAGCTCTCTTCTTTCCTTATGGATGTGATTTTATTCAAATTCTCCGTCCTGGTGCGGATGCATCAAGCAATAGCATTTGTTTCGAACAATCAACGGTTCTGATTATAGTTGCAAATTATTTAGGTAGAAATTGTTGTATGGTGTAATAACCTGATATTAGATCAGATGAAAGATAAAGATGATGAGATTAATTAATTGGTAGGTTTAGAGGAGTAGGTCCCACACCAAGATTGTTTCACTCTAAAAGTAAAGTACTTTCAACGACTTGGTCTACCGACTGCAGTTGAAGTTTGTTGCTTTTGATGTCCATTACTTTCATAAAAATATAGAGTATTTTATTTGTTAAAAATGGATTACAAATTGTATTAATAAAATTATATCAACGGTTCTGATTTATATGATAATTTTAAAAGAGTTAAAAATTCGCATTTGCGATTTAGTTTCAGTTTCTACGGTTCACCGCACAGCAGAAATCGCACCGCGTCAATAATGACAAAAATGACTTCATTTTGGTTTGTATGTTTGTTTTAAATTACATGGTATTTATTATACTTTTTTTCTTTTTTGTTAGTATAATATTAATTTCTACAGTTGTCTCTTGTATGACTATTAATTGTAGTTTTGAAAATTTTTAATTGTGAATTTTACTTAACTAATCAAGTTTCTTATTGTTTGATTGTCAGTGATATTTTTGCAATTACAGAGTTTCATTATAATGTGAATGAAGATAAATAAATTCAATAGCATTAGTCTTCTTGTATAAGCAATGCACTATCTACTTTTAAGTTATAAACAATTATTCGTCATAGTTTTAATTTACTTCTTCTTAAGTAGTTATTCTAATATCTTCTATACATATTTATTTGCACTTGAAAATTAGGTGATTCTTTCGGTGTCTGTATTCTTTTGGTCATAATTTTTTGAATATGTTCAATTAATTTTGAAACCGAAACTGCACTAAATGAAACCGCACCACATTAATCACAAGCGATTTTATGTGCGATTTTGAATTTGTTATACACACCTAAGCGATTTCATGTGCCGTTTGAGATTCAAACTGCACCATGTTCACCCCTATTTCAAACTAACAAGTAAGTGATGATATATCTTTGATCCATAATATTTATGGTTGGTCTTGTCGGTATTGTTAAGGGTTTCAAATTTTTAATCTCAAATAATATCTTAAATGATATGTCATCATTAGAGGTGTATCTTTTGTGATTGGTCATGTCATAAGGTATTATTAAAATATTCTATGTCATGTCGTATAAGATATATTTAAAAAAAAAATTGAGACTCCTGGCATTACTCTTCCAAAATTAGATATACATTTCTAATTTTAAGTTATAAAATAATATAAAATTTCTAACTTGTCACTACTTTTGGACCATTTAAACATTATAATATAGTGAACAATGATAAGCTCCTACACGATTGTTTCAATTTTGATTGTGATTGCACTCAGTTTTTGTAGCGAGCACACATTTTGTAATATAATAAATTGTAATCATAAATTGGTGCCACTTTCCATTGTATACGATAACGAAAATAATACTAGTACAGTTTGATGGCATATATTTATCAAATTAAATATAATTACAGTTATTGCTAACATCCTGGTATAGATATAAGAAGTATTAGTGTCCGATCTATAAATTGGTGCCACTACTAAATCAATACGCAGAATAAGCAACGGGTCGCGGTTCAAAACAGGTGAAACAATCGTAATATTTGTATGAGTATACGATGAATTATAGAATATAATGTATTTTTTTATCATATAAGAAGGGATAATATAACCTATAACAAACTAACAATTTTTTATTCTTGTGGCATAAATAGAATACCACAAACTCTCTGCTTTGCCTTGATAATAATATCCTCAACAGCGATGTACATAAGGACTTCAATTATTTTTTAATGATATGTTGCTATTGTAAGTGACCGGGTTGTTCAAGCATGAGCGCCGCGGCTGTAAATATTGGCACCTTTATACGCCTAATACTTCCATTAAAGTCGATGAGCTTCGCCGCTTGGAGCTCAATAACACTCACAGTACTGCAACACGATGTAAAATTTCCCATATTAGAATTTGGGATTTTGGGTTTAAGTGTAAATTAATGATGAATAACTTAAAGTCGTTCAGTCATGATTATATTGTAAATGTTTCATCTTAGCAAGTTAATCTCTCGTACTAGTTGTTTGAGTGTTAAATTATTTATCCATAATCTACATTAATAATGCTATTTAACGATAGGGTTTAAAGTCTCAAGTAACTGATACTATCACCTGGTGGGCACCATGAGGAAGTATTACATGAACTCATCTACCATGTAATGTTTACGCCGACGTAGGATTCCCCGTGTAAAACTCGCAGAATACTCATTTTCAGAAAACAAACACATTTTTTGGAGCAGTAGTATATTTTACCCGTTCATTAACTTGCTAAGATGAAACATTTATAATATAATCATAACTGAGCGACTTTAATCTGTTTATCATTTATACTCTTCCCTTCTACTTGTAGGAATCTTCTTATCTCTATCCTTTCATGAATTAGAGTACTAAATATTGCTTGACCATCAAAATTTTGACTTTATTGTAATAAAATATTAAATCTTACAAAATAAAATAAAGCTCATTAATTAAATAAACTAATATAATAAAAAGACAAAATTAAGAATAATAAAATGCATGAAATATGCGTATCCAATATCCCACACCAACCTTTAATTAAGTATTAGTATGCACGGTTAAAATTTGGAGGGATGATCAAGAGATTTACTATTTCCAATCTCACTTTAGTGATTTTCATGTATACCATTTTTCGTTATCGTATTCAACGGTTCCTAACCACGTGAGAATGGAAGTCAAGTTTACCGAATCTTAACAATGGTATCCTAAGTGATTGGGGCTTATAACCTAAGCAGGGGCGGATTCAGTCTCCTAAGTCAGTGATGTCAAATTTTAAAAATAAATTGCAAAAAAAAGTAAAATATAGCAAAATAAATTGCAAAACTAAACAATGCCCAAATATTATTTATAATAATATTTTCGAGACTTCATTACTTAAAATTGTTGTATGATAATCTCATTTTTATTAGTTACAAAAATTCACAAGCAATTACAAAAAAAAAAAAAAAAAAGAACCTCAAGTAATTACAAAAAAATCTCAAAGCAATTGCTAAATTTGTGACATTATAAAAAAAAAGAATACAACATTTCAAAATTTCTCTAAAGTCAAATTAGTGGGAAGAATTAAGCCAAGCCGCTAGATGAGAAACGAGGAGACAGAGTATTGTAGTGACCAAAGTAGTATAAGATATGAACTTTGAAGAATTTAATACTATCTCCATTCCAAAATTAGATATACATTTTGAATTTTTAAAATCAATTCTCAAAATCCTAAAACTTATATTGATACAAGTTCGTTCAAGTTTTAAAAGCAACAAAGATAATAATTAGTAGTACGTTATAGTTAGTTTATAATTGTTATATTAAAACTAAATAACTTCATATCAATTTTAAAATTTAAAATTTCGCAAATTGACTTTAAAATGTCAAAATGTATATCTAATTTTGGAACGGAGATAGTATTTTTCAATCTAAACTTTATAAAATTTATTAATCACCCTAAAATTTTACTCTCTTTCTTTTCGACCCTTGAAAAACCACTGGGGTCAATTGCCACTGTCCCTTACTTAGATCCGCCCCTGAAAAACACATGGATGTGATCGAAAATCAATCTTGTGTTTACTATAAGGTCTAAGATATGGATAACATAACCACCCAAACGATTTAAGGAAATTATAATTTGGGAATTGAATTGGAGACGACATTGATGATAGAGATGGTTAGCAGTAGAGACCATTCTTACTTGGACCGATGAGAAGAATGTTCTTGGTGGTGTGGTCCTGCATAACCTGAAAAAATAATATGTACAATTCATTATTAGAATCACGTAAAATTTTATCATTAGGGATGATTGCTTTGAGGCTGTACCAAAGATCACCAATAACTTTATTTTTCTTGTAATGAGGACTGGAGCATTGCCGAAGCCATAAAAAGACGACTCATTGTAGATCTTCAGCTAGCTTCCTTCCCCCAAGTCCAGTCAATTGTACACATGACTGTAAAGTACATCGACTGGACTTTCATTGTCTATGAAGATCTGCTGTATATCCATAGTGCCCATCTGTATAGTTATAACAAGGGCATCATCATGAGGTGTAATCATACCTGGGCGATTATCCTCATCTGTGAATGTTATGGGATCTGTCTTGACAACCCTAGGTTGTTCAGACATGTGATGAACAACTCTAACGAATGATTTTCTCTTCTCGCTAAACATTGTTGATGTTAATCCATCAAATATAACATCCACAACTCCCCTCGGAGCTGAAGAAAGGAGCGATGGTGCTATTCGATCAAAGGCTAACTGCTTATATCTCTCAACAAAATAACAATTCAGGTTGCCATTCTTAACCTGCTTTTCAAGGAAATCCTTCAGTTCTTAACAATCTTTAGTATCGTGGCCCTTCGCATCATAATACATGCAGTATTTATCGTTGTTCTTCTGCCTAGCAAAAACTCTGATATTTGAAGTTTTTTTTTTCTTGTAATAGGGCTCATTCTTGATTTCATTAACAATGTTAGCTCTGCTAGTGTTCAGGGGGGGTGTAGTCTTTATCATTGTTTATGCTTCCCCTGTCTTTGGAGCAACCATTCTTCTATTACGGATCTCCTCTATAATCCTTTTTACCATTGTCTTTCCTGTTATCATCTTTTTTATTAGCTTCATTGCCTCGGAGTCTCTCTGGTGTGAATTACCATTGTATCTCGAAGAGCCCCGAAAATTGGTGAGGGTCTCTTCCAAATCTTTAAATTTATCAACATTTTCATAGGTTTCTCATAGAGTTTGAGGAGTTTTATAGATTATTTCTTCAATCAAACGACTGGATTTATCTACGTTCAAACCTATAGTCAAAAATTGTATTACCTTGGCTGAGTCTATAATGGGGATCTTGGATATTCTTTCTTTGAATCTCTTCATGTACTGCCGAAGAGTTTCATTAGGTCTTTATTTCACCTGAATTAGCGACACCATCATCCTCGCACGCCTTTTGTTGTTGCCGAAGCGTGTATGAAACAACTCATACAGTTCGTCCCATGAATCAATGGAGCGTGAGGGAGAAAGATTATTCATTCTCTTGCGAATCACCACTGCATCATAACCATAAAAACGCATAACACGCTCATAAGAAAAAAATATGATCATGTGGGTGATCACCTGTTCCATCATACATCTTCAGAACCGGGACCTTGAGAGTTCTGTCAATTTTGACTTTATCAACCTCCTTTGTGGAGGGAGATAAGTATGGTTTATTCGGTATGGATCTAGAACGCTTCTCAAAAGTTCTTTGGGGAGGCGATTTTGTAATGTGACTGCCCTCACAGTGCTTCCTGTTTCTATCACCCTCGTTACGTCGTAGAGGAGATATTTGACCTTTTCTTTTGGTCTTTATAAAGCATCGATAGGGTGTTGGTTGTCTTATGGTCATGATGACGGTCGTAGTATGAGTCATGACGACCTGAGTGGGAAGTCATGCCTCGCTTGCTCAGTAGGCTATTTTCAGCCTTAGCTAGGGCTGTAAATGGTAACCGAAAAATTCATATTCGTCCACATCCGTATTCGAATTTTTTTTGGATATTATTCGTACTCGAAAAAAACAGATATATCTGTATTCGGTTTAAAGGTATCCGCAAATAAACAGATACGAATACGGATATATGTGTATTTGTTTAAGTGGTCTTCCTTATATAATAATTAGTTTTCACTATCATACGAAAATTATTTTTAAAATATGTCATTTCACTTTTAAAAAGTAGGAAATAACACTTTTATTATAATATTAATAAACTAAAATAAATTGATTTAAGTACAATTAATGAATTTTTACTATTATAAAGTTAAAATATCTAAAATGTATAATTTAACAGATGTTATAAATATTATTTTAATGTTATAATTATAGATTATAAATATTCATATACACTACAGTATTACTCCAAACACATAAAATGGACATCAACTTATTAATTGACATCTAAACTTTAATAAGTAGAGCATTCATTTTGCAATTTAGGATTTAAAAAATAATGAACTTATTTGAATTGTAATTTAGAGTATTGATTATTGTATTTATTAAAAATAAATTAATTAATATTAATTCATTAATGAACTATAATTTAAAACTCGTTATTTTTTCCATTATTCTAGTTATATATAGTGTTACAATATATCTAAAATGTATCATTTAATAATTGTTATAAATATCATTTAAATATTATAATTATAAATTATAAATATTCATACATACTATAATATTACTCCAAATTAACACATAAAATGGACATATACTTATTAATGGACATCTAAACATTACTAAGTAGAGCATTCATTTTGAATTTAGGGTTTCAAAAATAATGAAAACTTATTTGAATTGTAATGTAGAGCATTAATTATTATATTTATTAAAAATAAATAAATTATTATTCATTAATTAATGAACTATACTTTAAAACTCATTATTTTTTTTCTTTATTCTAGTTATATATAGTGTTACAATATATCTAAAATGTATTATTTAACAAGTGTTATAAATATCATTTAAATGTTATACTTATAGATTATAAATATTTATGCACACTACAATATTATTCCAAATTAACACATAAAATGGACATCTACTTATTAATGAACATCTAAACATTAATAAGTAGATCATTTATTTTAAATTTAGGATTTCAAAAATATTGAAAACTTATTTGAATTATAATTGAGAGCATTGATTATTGTATTTATTAAAAATAAATAAATTAACATTTATTCATTAATATGTATGGTTTAAACTTTAAATTGTGATTGATTATGAGTAATTATTCAATTTTTTTCTTTATTTTCTATAAATAATTTGAATGAATTTTATATTAGGTGTCTGATAAACGAATCCGAATATTCGAATAATCTGTTTATTTGAATAAAATAAACGGAAACGGATATTATCCTTATTCAGATATTATTTCGAATACCGGATACGGATAGCATTTTTAAAATCCGTCGAATACATAATACGAGTACGGATAGCGAATTAATTTTTCGGATACGGATACTACCGTATTCGGATTCGTTTATATCCGTTTATACCCCTAGTCATAGCTAAATCTACATACTGTCTATCAAGCTCTTCTTGCTGGAGAACAAGAGTTTTATTTCTATCAAGTATCTCCTAGAGGCGGCGCTACTTGTCAATATCAGTTGTATGATGGGATTGTGAGCATATCTATCCTCAGGAGTTGTTCTGGCTCTTTAGGGTGGTGAGGTCGTCATGTTAATTTTTTTAGTTGAGAGAAGATCTCTACTAAATATTATAAGGTCTTCATTCTAGCGTCAATGTTAATATTTGAAGTTGTCTACACGTTCAACCACCAACTTGGATGTAAATCTACACAGAAAGATCTACCAAAAAGTACTTGATGGTTTGGGCCGTCGGGAGATACCTCCGGTGTGAAAGTAAATACAGATTTCAAGATGTGTTAACAATGAAGGTGACAAGTATTTAAAAAGACATAATATTGTATATTAAATAATATCGTACCTTCATTATTTACCATGTATTTATAGTACTCGCTATGCTCAATAGGATCATGATTCCTAATGAGAATCATGTATTAAAAACTCTACTAAAAAGGGTAACTTTCACGCTAATTACTTTTGGATACGGTAACTCTCATACTAATTAGTATTGAATATGATAACTAGTTAACATCCGAAATGATAAAAAAACGATCCTAATCTTATAGGACCTTGGAGTCCTCTTGTGCGAGTATGAGTCTAGTGGCGGAACCAAGACTATATTATAGGGGGGTCAAAATCTCTCAGTAAAAAAAATTATTTATTGTCGCTTGAACTACTTCTTTCGACTATACGACTGAGAGGAGGCAACTGTATTCTGCGACTCTGCATAGCTTGAAAACGTCTCAAAAAATTTACTAAATGAAACGACGTCATTTCATTTAGTAAGTTTAAAAAAAAAACAAAAGTCAAATTTATTTCGCCTGAGAAGTAGGAGTTTCGAACTGCCGGTAATAAAAGATCAAAAGATAGAAGTTAGAAGGTTAAGGAATAAATTTTCGTTTAAAATTTAGCTCGGAGTCGAAGTCACCGGGGATAACCTATTTACGATAATTAATACGCAGCCATATACATAAAGGTACGTCCCTTTCTCGAAACAGTAAGACTTCACCACCACCTTGGTTTTGCTGTACTATATTTTAGGACATTTCTGCTTCTTCTAGTTGCCGCGCGCTTCTTTTCAGTTTTCATGGAATAATAATAAAACAGGAAGAAACTATTTTGGATGGTTGCTGCTGCGGTATGATGTGAATGACCTTTATCTATAGTCTAATACTTTATTACTTTCACTGTTGTTGACTTGGTCAACTATTACTTTATCAATTTGAATTACAAATAATTTTATTGAAATAATGTTATGGAATTCAAAATTTTATTTCAAATAATATGATATCATTGCTCCTTTCATCCTAAGATTAAAGTTTTTTTTTTAATTTTTGTGATTAAAGTAAGTATTTTTAAAATTAATAATTAATATGTATTAATAAAAATATTGCTATGAAATAAGTTAGGACAAATAATATTCATCCCATTTATAATAGACATTAACGATTAAGATTAAAAAATTAAAACTCGTTCGCTACTAATTATAGCACATCCGCTACTAATCGGATGACGTTTTTATAATTTTAAATTGAGTCGTTGCTTGATATATTCTACACTAATATTCAACACTAATATATATATATATATATATATATATATATATATATATATATATATATATAAAAGATCTCTTCATCTGAAAAATATTTAATTTGGCTATAAAAGCTCGAATGACTTTTATCATAGAACATAAGAAGTATATATATATTTTTAAATTCTGAAGGGATATTTGTACAAGTACAGGAAATGAAATAACAAAATTAAACCTTAAGTTCCAGGGTCATTGATTGGTATTATTACATTAAGGTTATTTTTGTTTAAAAAAATATATTTAAAATTGAACTATTTATTTTAATTTAACACTATTTTATACTATATTATCTCTTGACAAGGAATTATTAATTCTTTAATGTTGGACTATTAGTCTCATAAAATTATTTAATAGTTTAAAGTGAGGGAACTATTAATCTCATATTTTTCATGAGATTATATAATCCCTCATAAATAACCTTAAAAATAATAAAAAATAATTCATAAGATTAGTTAAAGAACTATTAATTTTTTATTATGAGATAAAATAATCCAATTTTAAATATATATTTTACAAACAAACATAGTATAATTGATTATAATCCTTTGGTTTGGGTTCAGCACTTCAGATAGTAAAGCAACATAAGATTTTTCTTTAGCCTTTACGTTAACCAAGCGGACATCCAATCATTTCATGTGTCTGTTTAATGGTGACTGAATTATTTGAATGAAATAATCAATTGTAATGCTCTACCCAATTGCTAATCTAACTACTACTACATTTCTCCAACTCTACTAATTTATTGTTAATTTTTTATATTAGCCGGTTCATATTTTTTAAATTTTAATTAACTTGATTCGGGCTGCCAATTTTACGGTCCGACATAATGATAGGCCTCAGCCCACAATGAAAATGGAAGTATGGTGCATCATTTTTATGGGTCAAATTTAAGTCTAGTTTAAAATTGAGGCACATGTATCTAATATATAAAGAGGGCCTAGTTTGGTGTAAACAAATATTTGAAGATTTTAATTTTTTTTTAAAATTTCTTTCATTTTATTTAGTCCTATATATATATATTTATTTATTTATTTAATCTTTTAAATTTTATTAAAATTTTATTTTATTCTACATAATTTACTCCACATTTGCTTGTCATTAGGTAATGTTTGAATTTATGTAAATACAACCCATAAAATATATAAAATCAGAGGGCCAAGTTTGGTGTAAACTGTAAACAACTTTTGAAGCCCATTTTGTTCTTCCAAAAATGTCCTTTAATTTTTAAAACAATTCCCGTTTTAATTTTTTATATATTTTTTTTTAATTAAACCTTCAAATTTTATAAATTTTTACTTAAGCCACATAATTTATATAATTTAAAAACGTAACGCTTGTGATATTAGTGCTAATATATATAAATAATGGGTGAATTTATAAGTTGTGATACATGGACCTACAGAATCTTACAAAAACCGATTCCACATCAAAGATCAGAAATGCAGTCCTTCAAACGACTCACATCACCTCCAATTACTAGGAGAAGATATATATACATATAGACTTCTCTTTATTCCCCAGAAACAAGGACAAAGTTCAAAACACCAAACAAACACACCGACTCAATTACATTGTAGTAACACGATAATTTGAGAGATTGACTGAAATAAGTTTGTTAATTAACCAGAAATTTCAACTGATTTGACCTCAACCTTCTTAATCTCCTCCTTGGGAACAGTGACAGTCAATACACCATTCTCCATAGCTGCTTTCAGCTGATCCATCTTGGCATTCTCCGGCAGCCTGAATCGGCGGAGGAACTTGCCGCTGCTACGCTCCATCCGGTGCCACGTGTCGTTCTTCTCCTCCTTCTCTTTGCTCCTCTCGCCACTAATCTGAAGAACCCTTCCTTCTTCTACCTCTACCTTCACTTCCTCCTTTTTCAGCCCCGGGAGGTCGGCCTTGAACACGTGAGCCTCCTGCGTCTCCTTCCAGTCAATTTGCGTGTTCGCAAATGCCGCCGTCTCCTTGGCAAATTCCGATCGAGGGACGGAGAGATCACTGCCGGAGCTAAAAGGGAAGTCCTGGAAAGGATCCCAGATGTCGAGGGAGAATGGGTCGAAAACGTTGCTTCGCCTGCCGCCGAAAATGATTGGAATAATCGACATTGTTAATCTTTTTAATTTTATGAAGGAAATAAAATAAATGTATAGGAGATATTTGGATTTCTATTGGTTGATGCTGACGATGATGAAATAAGGAGAAGAGGAGGAGGTATTTATAAGAAGAGCACAAGGGTATTTAAGTCACTGGATGGTTCTAGCGCCTTCTTGAGGGATGGAAAAAGGATAGGACGGACGCAGACGGAGGGAAATGATAAAAAAGAAAATGAGAGGAAAGAAAATTTACTTAGTTACATTTGTAAGCTTAGTAAGAAAAATATAATAATTTTTATATTAGTAAGTTGTTAAAAAAATTTAAAAAAATTTATTTTATGATATATTATTACTATTGTACTCTTATATATTGAATATAACATGTTTAATATTTATGCGTTGTAAATAAACATAATTAAGAAATTAAAATAGAGAATTGATATTTTTATAAGTTAATTTGATATTTTTATAAGTGGATCCCATTTAATCTTGTGAAAATATCAAATTAACTCACGGAATTATCAATTTAATTAAAATAAATTCATTAGACTCCTTTTTTTTCTCAACTTTCTTACCATTTTGTTTAGAATTTTTTTTAAAAAAATTGGTCACAATTTTCTTTTGCTTTGCTTTCCAAAAACCTTTCTTGACTTAAAAAAACTCACGCACATGAAATTTCTAAGAAAAATTACAATTTTCCTTTAACTTTTCTCTATTTTCCTTAGTTTTAAAAACTCACAAATATAATATTAAAGAAAATTCAAATTTTACGTGGGCTTTTATTTATTTATTTAATTACTCATTTCCAATAATAAAAATTAGAGTCAATATCATGATCCATTTGTTTAAGGTGGGATGGTTCTTCAGAAACATTTTTTTTGCGAGTAGAGCTTTAGGACTAAAATACTTTTGACCTTTGGCGAAAGCAAAAACAGAGCATAATGTTGGGATTAACTTGTAATTTTATAGGTTCTACGAATCGTCACCACGACAAAAAAATTATGGTAAAACATAATATTTTTTTGAGTTTGAAGATTTATTAATAACTTACAGTTTGATTAATATATTGGGCCTTATGAGATTAAACTCGTGTTACAAGAATCAAAATTTCTAATTACTATACAAGTTGTGTTTGATGTGTAAATCATAGAGGGACGGAGTCAAGATGTCCACTTGAGTTAAGCTGGCCAAAGTTATTCCAACTTATTTATTTTGGTCTACATAATTATATAGTATATCTAGAGTTCTAAAAAAAATTTGGGATCAGGCTACAGCCTGCGGAACCGACTCCTGACTTCACCCCTGAAATCATATAGAATGTGTTATATTGCTAATAAACATATCAGACAAGTAAGATTAGTCAAATTAGTATACTTGGATAAATTTGTTTGTCTTTTTATTTTTCTATTCTTTAATTTCTCTATAATTATTTGTGATGGTAGATCTTAAATTTAACACATAATATACAAATTTAATTACGAAGAAAAATATAAAAAAAAATACATCCCTATGTATATTTATGACCTTCACTTTTTTAAAAATATTTTTGAAATTGTGTATTCATCTTACAAAAAGTATCAAAAGGTTATTAATTTTAATAAGATCAATTTGAAAATTATGAATACTTTACAAATATATAAATTTGAATTTAAACTGTTAAAGAATTTATAAAAACTTATCTTAAATAGTTTTGAAAATAAAACACATGTAATAAACTAATAATTATAGTTTTGTTCTTTTAGTATATAATTTTTTTATTAAATGATACATTTTAAATATTTTATACCTTACAATAGTAAAAATGCATAAATTAAAGTCATCAATTGACTAAATTGTACGTAGCTAATAATATTTATTGATTTTTTTGTAAATATGTAAAAGAATAATATGATCTATTGATTTGAAAAATGGTCATTTTGACTACAAAACACAAAGTCATGGAGGGGTTTTATCTTAAGATAGATTAAGTATAATTATATAAGCGTCATCATTGTAAATAAATACCACTTTAGTAGCTCAATTTTATTTTTTTGTGTCGTAGATTCATTTGTAATGGCTTATCAAACTCATAAACTTACAATAATTTCTCAAATTGTAAACCAAATCCATGGTATCCTTTTTTCACATTCTTATTCCAATTAAAATAATATATTATAATGATATTATTTAAAATTAAATAAATTATTATTATAAATATTGTCATTAAAATATATCATCTTTTTACGTGTTATTGGAAAAAACAAAAGAATTTTGTGGCACATGAGGACTTTGATATTTAAAGTTATTCATATATAAATTTCAAATACGAATCCGAATATCGGATATCCGCTATTTATCAGATATATTTACGGTCAGATGTTAAACGAATACGGATACTATTATATTCGTATTCGTATTCGTATCCGTTTATTTACGGATACCTTAAAACTTAATGCGGATATATCCGCTTAATTTTGAATACGAATAATATTCGCTTTATTTCGAATGCGGATACGAATGAATATGAATTTTTCGGTTAACATTTACGGACTTAGTGGTTGTAGGTATGAGACTCGCAGGAGATGGACTGTAGTCTAGATCATCAACAAAAGAGAAACCAGGATGAAGACCAGGAACAGAAGATAATTGAGAAGTTTCTGCATGATAAGGAAAGATTTCTTCATAAAACACTACATTCCTAGAAACAAATATTATTTTGGTGCTCAGATCAAAAAGTTTATATCCTTTCTGTCCAAATGGATAGCCAAGAAATATACATTTGATTGCTCTAAGTGAAAATTTGTCTCTGTTGCGAGCAAGTGTGGAAGCATAACATAAACAGCCAAACACTTTTAATTAAACGAGAGAATGAAGGAGCTTTGTGAAACAACTTTTCATAAGGAGTAGTGTTGTTAAGTACTATTGTAGGCGTTCTATTTATCAAGTAGCTGTTAAATACAATCTACCCATAAGTGAATAGGAATATGTGCCTTGAATCTTAGAGCCCTACCAACTTCTAGCAAGTGTATGATTCGTTTCAACAACCCCATTTTGTTGAGGTGCCTCAACACAACTACTTTGATGCATAATACACAATGCTAATGAGTTTCACTTCATAGAATCAATATAAAAATGGATAGACTCCCTTAATGCTGCATGTTTCCTTCTTGAGTTGGAATGAAAACGCAAAAAAAATGTCATTTTTTATAGTGCTTTATAATTTTTTGAGTTTTTTCTAGCCAAAATAACCATTTTGAGTAGCAGAAAAAGTTATAAAATTTTAATTTAATCTCATTATTAGAACTGGCAATTGGGCACCTGTGTATTGTGTGACTAATTTTTTTTTTATTTTATAAAAAATATTATTGAGTAATTAATTTTAACATAACAAAAATAATAAATAAAATTTATGAATTCATACAATTATTTCACTAATAATTTGCAAAATCTGAATATCATAATAAGAAAATAGGAATAATAATGGAATATTAGGTTAGTTGATTCATACAGCACAAATTTGAGTTCTTATTGCTTTGTATGTGGCTGGAGGTTTCCAAACATAGAGGGAACAGTTTCTTTAAAATTTTGTGCGGATTTATCACAAAAATCTTCAAATAAAACCCAAACTATCGTTACAAAAATTCACCAACATCTGTTGTTGTCATCACGGAGAAGATTTGATTTGACATGGGTTTAACCCTCTTCGAAAGGAACCAACACGGTCATCGAGCGTATGGAGAAAATCAAATAAGGGTCGTGCGGTGCATATTAAGGGTTAGTTCCAAATTAGTAAGATACCTTTGCTTTGATCCCTGGATTGGATTTTATCCAGGATAAAGTTATGGCTGCGGTTAATTGCAAAATTTTATAAAATAAATAAACTTTAGTGACGATTGGGAAATAGAGCAACAAACAAAATCTTTCAAACATTTACCACAACAGAGATACAACCATCCAAACGACTCAAACCGATCATCTCTACTCTATTAGTACTGATATTTATCATATATCTTATTAGACAGATTCCCTTTTAATTTCCGGAAACGAAGACAGACACACTGACTTAACAAAATACTTGACAAACAAACAAACATACACTCAATTACATAGTACTACACTTAATTAATTAACCAGAAATTTCAACGGATTTGACCTCGGACTTCTTGATCTCCTCCTTGGGAACAGTGACAGTCAATACACCATTTTCCATCGCAGCTTTCACCTGATCCACCTTGGCGTTTTCCGGAAGCCTGAACCGGCGGAGGAACTTACCGCTGCTGCGCTCCATCCGGTGCCACGTGTCGTTCTTCTCCTCCTTCTCTTTGCTCCTCTCCCCGCTAATCTGAAGAACCCTTCCTTCTTCCACCTCTACCTTCACTTCTTCTTTCTTCAGCCCCGGCAGGTCGGCCTTGAACACGTGAGCCTCCGGCGTCTCCTTCCAGTCAATTCGCGTGTTCGCAAACGCCGCCGTCTCCTTCGCAAATTCCGATCGGGGGGCGGAGAGGGCACCGCCGGGACCGGTGAAAGGGAAATCATGGAAAGGATCCCAAATGTCGAGAGAGAATGGGTCGAAAACGTTGCTTCGTTGGCCGCCAAAAAAGCTTGGAATAATCGACATTGTTAAGCTTGATTTTGATGAAAGAAGATCACTAAGAACGTGTACAGCGAGACTATGATTTCTATTGGTTGATGCAGTGAATGTCTGACGATAAAAATAGGAGGAGGAGAATGTATTTATAACGAGAATACAATGGCAATTTCGTCACTAGATTGTTCTGGCGCCTTCCCGAGAGATGTAAAGAGGATAGCGACAGGGGTAGTGAATTATCTAGAAAAAGTGGACTCTGGAAACTGAGAGAAAGTTCGAATTTTGAGTAGCTTTTATTTAATTTCTCAATCCCAAATAATTAAAGATTAGAGTTTCATTTTTTTTTTCATATTCCAACTTAAATGCTTTTTATATTCCATCTTAACTAATTAATATAACTTTTTAAAAATTAATATGAATTAATTCTTAATTATAAAATTATGAAGATTGCAAATTATCTATAATTATAGTATTTATTTAGTCGCCTTAAAAAAAATTACTATTCTAAATTATTGTCTTTTCTCCACTTCAATTATCGACTTTTCAATTTTTTCAGTTAGATTATTAAATTATTAATTTTATTTTTCACTTTCGTTCAATTAGATTTGTCACTTAAAATTGTGCATTGTGCGATTTGATACGGTTACAAATATAATCGTAACTAAATCATATAATACGATTAATATTATAAAAGTAATTGTGCGTAACCGCAGTTAGCCAAATGGTTTGGTTATTAACGATTTGATTAATATTTTACAATTTTTTTTTTTAATAAATATACTATTCAAAAAATAAGAAAATAAATAATTAAGCTAATAATAAAAACAATTTAAAAATCCAAACTACAAGCTATAAAGGTTGGAAAATTGACATCTAAGTGAGAATGCGAAAACCACACGGAAGTTGTCAACAGCCCCTCAGTAATTGAAAACTACTCGGGCACCAGAGTTGCGACACAAAATGCTTCAGAAATTAAATTCATCTTGACCATAGCATCAACTAATCCAAAATAACAAGAGAAAAAAGAAGCTATTTATCGTGATCCAGGACAGACTAATCCCAAGCATGGTTAAGCATAATCCTCCACAAAAAACTTGTCCCAATCTTTCCCCAGATACTCGACGCCACTCCCAACAGTTGCTGCATTTTCTTCCCTAATCATCCTGCAAACAACCAAACAAAATTAAATTACCTTTTTCATGTTAGAATAGTAGGCCATCAAACGTTTATCATAAGCGGCCTTCCTCTTTTCTGCCTATGCTACAAGAGGAGCTTTCTCCTAATTTCAGGAGATGCGAACAATAAAAACTAGTGCATTTGAATGGCATATCATTAAAATGAAATTTCAGAATAAAAAAATTTGAAATTAAAATCAGATGAATTCAATTCTAATAAACTACTCACAGCTTCTGGCATTGCTTTCCAATCTAATCAACACATGAAAACAACTGGGAAAAAAAATACCAATAAACAGATGGTAATTTACCAAACTAGTTGAAATAAAAACAAACAAACAATCAAATCAATATGACTGTTAAAACATCCAACTTGAAAATTCAATTGACCATATATCTTCCTACATGGTGACTTCAAACACTGGAAAAAAGTACATCTAATGTTAATCATTAGGCAACATGAATGGGGTAGACCCGGCCAGGAGGATCTTAACTCTCCTATACTCAATTTAGAGTAAGTCGAGAGACCCTTCAAATATAAATAGTGAATTTATCTACGTCAAATCTTAGTAATATAAAACTTTAACCTTGTATGCACCCAACGTGCCCCTCCATGCGGTGACATCAAATACTGATGTGTGCCCTTAAATAGGGAAAGACACCCTAAGTCCCTGACCTTGATAAAATGTTGAGACATTCAACTTAAACTCAACTGTGAAGAGATGTTTAAATAATTACAACAACAAAAACAATGATAAACAGAATAATTTCAAACTATTTGAAACGAAAACCAACAATCAAATCGTTCTGTGAAAACTTACAACGACTGATATGGATTTGTTGTTAGGATGCTCCATCGTGTAGCTCTTCCTAAAGAACTCCCAACATCAGTGCATCCGTCAAAATTTCATGAACATCAAACTTTGGTACATGCATATGGTCAAATCTTAAACAAAGAAAATAAATTGTATTCATACATGAAAAACGAAGAAAGGAGTCGAAGGCTGTAGCCTGATCACTCCCTTCACAAATCAACACAATTAAGAAAAAATAATACATAAAAAAAATAATTTGGATTCAATCATCTAGTAGTACTAACGGATAAAGTTTAATGGGCTGAGGGTGGTCACTAATGTGTTGGGTTATAAATTGACAAGTTTATAAGTTGAATATTAATAATTTTAGATGATATGGGTTAAACCAGAAATTCCAATGATTAAAAACAAAAAAATTGGAAATTTCAATTTTATTTTGCTCTGTTTTTCTCTTCCCTTCTGTATTTAATGGAAGTATTAACAGAGAGAATCTGTTGATTAACCAGCAATTTCAACGGATTTGACTTGAGGCCTCTTGATCTCCTTCTTGGGAACAGTGACGTTCAAAACACCATTCTCCAAAGAAGTTTTCACCTGATCCACGTCGGCGTTCTCAGGCAGCCTGAACCAGAGGAGGAACTTGCCGCTGCGCTCCATCAGGTGCCATGTGTCGTTCTTCTCCTCCTCCTTGCTCCTCTCGCCGCTAATCTGAAGAACCCTTCCGTCTTCTACCTGTACCGTTACTTCCTCCTTCAGCCCCGGCAGATCGGCTTTGAACATGTGAGCCTCCGGCGTCTCCTTCCGGTCAATTTAGGTAGCGAGTTGGCTAGGGCAAATTGGTCAATTAGTTGTGTCCCGCCAAAAAAAAAGCTTATTTATTCTCCTAGTCTTTCGAGTATTATAATTTAAGAATCATATTTTTATAAATTATAATTTTAATATTATTAATTTTAAAATTAAATAATTTTAATCACATATTTATTTTAATTGAGATTATTTATGAAATAATTTAAAATAATTTTATATTATGTGTTATGTTTATTTTGTCCTAAATTATTTTAAAAATTGAAAAAAAATATTATTTAAATTATTATACCCTTATTACTGATAACAAATGGATTATATTATCAATAGTTTAAATATAGATAGAATATAATACATCGATCATTTTTAATAAGGATAAAAGTTAATTTTTTACATAAAATTTAAATTATTAACCTTAAATAATAAATATTATAATACATAGTTGAACATAATATTAAATAGTCATTCCTTTTAACATATTTTATTATTTCGAGACTTAATAGTTCCAAATTTAATTTTTAAATAAAAAAAGAAAAAAAAAACTTAAGATCGAAAGTCAAATTTCAAATGTTATTCTTGTACTGAAGAATGTTTTATTTTGAAAATTGAAATTATGCCTCGACTATATAGGATAGTTGTGAGCGATGCTTTAAAAATCGGGTCGGATTAGTAGTTCAACCGAAAAAAATTAGAATCAATTCATGCTCTGATCCGATTTGGCTCACCTAATCAATTTTAACAAAAAATCGATAAAACTCGATAAACTGATTACTGGTTCACCGATTTTACCGGTTTAAACTTACTATATAATTTTTTTTTTTACTTTTATATAATAAACCCCATTCTTATCGTGGGCATGAATTCAAATTCTACCAACTCTGTTGTAATAGTTTAACAGTGCTAAAAAATAAATAAATTATAAACTATTTCAAAAGACTATTATTTATTAATTTTAAAATTAAATGAATCTCATTTAATTAAAATTTAAATTAATTTTAAAAAATCAAAATTAATACTATTTGATAAATTGATTAATTTTATATATTTGATAAATATTATATAATAATAATTAATATATTTATTATTTATTACATATTAACGACGTTATTGGGTCAATAACAGTTCGACCACTGTTTAAACCAGCTATCCATCCACCCAATAATTTTTTCGATTCAATGACCAGTCCAATTTTTAAAATATTGGTTGCGAGACCTCAATCACAATGTACTTCATCTATCTTTTTTAAAAATATTTTTTTTTTGTCTATGATCGTTTGTAAATTTAAGTAAGTTTTAATAATTTAGTTTTTCATATTATTTTAATATTAAAAAAAATTAATTTTTTTCATTTTTTAAATATATTTTAGAATGATAATATTAAAATTTATATTTAATTTAATAAATGAGACATAGTATTTAATATATTTTTCAATTTAATATTACTCTTAAAATATTATTTAAGAAATAAAAAAATATTCTTTCCGTTTAAGTTTATTTGTCCTAATTTTTTTTATTTTGTCTAAATTCATTTGTCCTCTTTTCTTTTTAATACTATTTTTTACTTTACTCTTCTAGTACTACCCTCATTTGACATTAAAAAAAAAATCATTGAAAATAACATGATATATATTATATAAAAAAATAACACTATTAATTTTAATATTGAAAATAAAGTCACACTTTGTTTCCCTCTCTCTCTCCTCTAATTTATTGTCCCAAAAAATTTAAGAAATTAAATATAATTAAAAAATGATAAAATAAATAATTTAGAGATAATATTTTTAATAAATATATATTTAAATTAAAATAAATAAAATTAGATGAAAAATATTATAATACTTTTTTAAAAAATAATATAAATAAATAGTATAGTTCGAGCTCAAACCGGACCAACTCCTCCTTATAATTTTAAGTACTGGGAGGAGTATTAAGTAGTTTTGGAAAAGATAATCCACAGTTGATTATGGGAATAAATAAGTATAAATATATAATAATTAAATATTATATTTATTTATATTATTAAAAAAAAGACATGATATACATTTTAATATTATGTCCTATTTGTTAATAATATAAATAAATAAATATAATATTTAATTATTATGTATATAAATTTATCCGAAAATACTAGGATGACTATTGACTGACAGTCAAGTTTGAGTCTCTCGATCTCCTCAGTTTTCGAAGGAAGAACATAGGAGGAAATAGACATGCACAGTAGGCCGGCCTGGTCTGGGCCTGGTAGGCTTTGGCCGTTAACCAGGACGGGCCAGGCTTTGACTTTTGGGTCTATAGGCTGGGCCAGATCGGGCTTCTAAATAAAAGTCTGGCATTTTTAGGCCTGTAGGCCAGGCCAGACCAGACCTGTAGGCTAGGCCGGGCTAGGCTTGGGTCGGGTCAGGCCAGTCCAGTCCTTGGGCCTGACGGGGCCAGGCCAGACCTAAAAATGTAATTAACTAATTTTTAATGTGAAATATAAATATTAAATAAGCTAACTATTATATTAATTAAATGTATTGACAAAAAATTAAAAATGAGTAACTAATTAATAATAAATAATGAGTCGATTATAAATATTTTGCTTCAAAATATTTTAAAAATATCTTCAAAATTCAAATCTTCAAAAAACGTATCTTCCTAACTTCAAAAACTATCTCTTTATTATATCTTCAAAAAATATATCTTCAATCTTTAAAAAAATATATATCTTCAATATTCATGGATGTGCAATTTCGCGTAGGCCGGGCCGGGCCTTTGCATAGGCCGGGCCAGGC
This sequence comes from Hedera helix, assembly GCA_947179155.2. NCBI lineage: Eukaryota > Viridiplantae > Streptophyta > Magnoliopsida > Apiales > Araliaceae > Hedera > Hedera helix. Next base: position 24,981,441 of record OX359285.1, read on the forward strand.
CGGGCTTTTTCTTAGGTCGGGCCAGGCTAGGCTTTTTCGTAGGGCGGGCCAGGCCAGGCTTTTACGTCAAAATAATAGCCTGTTCAAAGACTGTAGGTCGGACCGGCCCGGCCTAGGCTTTGACCAGGCCGGGCTTTGACCAGGCCGGGCTCAGGCCAGGCCGGCCTGTAGTCCGTAGACTTTTTGTGCATCTCTAAGGGGAAAGAAGAGAGACTTGATTACCTGTTGACTTTGTCAACCGACTCTCTCCAAACCTTTTGAATTACAATTTTAAAATTATGTTTAAAGTTAAATATACTTTGCATATTTTATTTTGGGTAAATTTCAGATAACCGGTTAAAATTTAACTAAATTATCGATTATTTAAAAATTTATATTTAAACGCTTAAAATTTTAAAATAAAATAAAAAATTATTTTCGTATTAACATCGTTACTTAAAATGGCTAAAATCATATTTGCCCCTATTCCCTTTGCCTTCATCTCCTCCTTCTTCCTTTCTCTCTCCTTTCCTTCTCTTTCTAAACCTCTCCGGTACCAAACCCTCCTCCCCATATCTTCTCCTTTTACGTTTACCTCCTCCACATGCCTTCCATCTCATTATCTGCTTGATTTTTTTTCTTCTTATTCACACTTTCCTTTTGATTAGCCGTTACATTTACAGATTAAGACAATTTCCCCCGTCTCTAATCAATTCTAGTGTCTCTTTCTATTTGGATCTTTGCCAAGTTCAGATTATCTGGATCCGATCTCTCCATTCCCTCTATATAATTAACCCCTTTTCATTTTCATTGCTCTACTAGTTAACTTCTGGGTTTTTAGAGAAATCAGTTTCTGAAACTAATTGAAGAGGAGAGATGTTTGATTATCCAAATCTTGATTTAACCCACTAAGATTCATTCCTATAAAAAAATCCCATTCCCCAGTTCCCCCAAGTCAAAGTCAAACCCCAATTTGACACCACTGAGCGTTAATCGAATTATTACCAGATGGGTTATGTTGTTGTGAATGCATGTGGTGGGTTATTTTGTTTAAAGGACACTTGTATAAATGAAAATTCTGCGATTATATGCAACCCATTAACGGGGGAATACATAATGCTGCCTGATTGTGACAATTGTAGGAGGGTGTATTCAATTAGGATTTGTAAGGACTTATAAAGACTTTAAAAATTTAGTTGTATTTAATCAAGACATTTAAAGAGTTTATAAAAGTTTAGTGGTATTCAATTACAACTTTTCTAATGTCTTTAAAAGTTATGTGGTATTGAATTAAGACTTTTACAAAGTCTATAAAAGTATTTCGGTATTCAAAAAGTAATAGATTTTAAAGATTTCTATCAAATGGTGGAGTTTGATAGACTTTAAAACAAGATTTATTCATATCCAAAGTCTTCCAAAGTCTGGCCTCATGTCCAAAGACTTTCAAATATTTGTCAAAAACTTTCAAATATTTGAGAAAGGGAGAAGATGAAAATAATATAAAATAAAATTAATAAAAATACATAATGGTAAATAACTTTTCTAAAATAATAAAAATACTTAAAAACTAACAAATAAAAATAGTATAAAATAACATAAAATAATATAAATTAATTAAAAACTCACAAAATATATCAAAATCAAATTAAAATAAATATTAATACATTTAAGTACAAAATAATTACAAAAACTTAGCATTTAGGGAATAAAAATGTAACATAGTTCATCCTCATCAGTTGTGTAAGGTTACATGTTAGTGTTGATTTTAATATATTTTGGGTGTCATTTATACTGGTGATTTGAAAATGCCTTCTATAAAACTTTTGATAAATAATGATATACTAAGTAAACTGTCTAATAGAATTGTTCGTATTTTAGCAACTGTTTCTATGGAGAATTTTCATGAATAACCCATTCTTTCATTTGATTACGAATGCCATTTTATGTTGTTGAGTTAAAATTGTAATTACAATATGTAGGTACTAAAAGTAAAAAAACAATAGAAAATTTTAAAGTTCTATGTGGTTTATAAACTTTTTTCATTATAAGGCAGTGTGTAATTTTCTCTAAATCAGTTATCCCCTTAATTTTTTATCCATTTGTGATCATTGAGTTATGTGATACTCTATTATGTCAAAGGTGTAAAGATGGGGATGCTTCCAAACCAAACCAATCTATCCAGTTCATCATTTCTATAGTTTTCTTCAAAACATATTGTCCGACCTCTTCAACAAAATGTTTAATGATGTAAGTTACAAGATATATTAAAAGTATATAAAAACAATAGAAAATTTTAAAGTTCTATGTGGTTTATAAACTTTTTCCATTATAGGGTAGTGTGTAATTTTCTCTAAATCAGTTATCCCCTTAATTTTTTATCCATTTGTGATCATTGAGTTATGTGATACTCTATTATGTCAAAGGTGTAAAGATGAGGATGCTTCCAGACCAAACCAATCTATACAGTTCATCATTTCTATTGTTTTCTTCAAAACATATTGTTCGACCTCTTTAACAAAATGCTTAATGATGTAAGTTACAAGATATATCAAAAGTATATAAAAGTCTATCAAAGTCTTTAGTAAAAAGTCTATTAAAGTATGTCACTTATTTTATGGAGTCTTTAAAAATCATTTTAAAAGTCTTCAAAGTCATTAAAAGTCAACGAATTCTACAAAAATCTGTCACTTAAAAAGAGTCTTTAAAAGTTTTTAAAAGTCTTAATTGTAGGATAGGGTACTTCTATTCTTCTGGGTTTGGTTTCTGTTTGAGCACTAATCAATACAAAGTGTTGGGTTTTCCTGGGAAGGATTAAGATTGAACTGGTGGGTTGGTTTGACTAATTATTTTGCATTTACTTTTAAAAGCTTGTACTTCCCTTTCAATGATTCGTTATGGAAATGTTTTGCATGCAGAATCAGTGAAGGCTGGGCCAGTGTTTGATGTAATTGTGGGAACGTCATTGGCAGATATGTATGCAAAATGTAGTCATATTGCCGATGTATGTAAAGTGTTTGATGTTATGCCTGAAAGAAATGTGGTAACATGAATTAGCAAAAAAATAAATAAATTGTGGTAACATGGATTGCAATGATTGGAGGGTTCATGAGAAATGGTGATACGGAATCTGCATTGTTTTTGTTTGAGAAAATGTCTACAAGAACGGTTGTGTCGTGGATTGAGATGATAGAAGGGTATGCCAGGAGCTGAGGAATGTGATGACTTGGACTGTGATGGTTGATGGGTATGCTAGCAATGGAGATACGGGGTGCTGCCAGGGAAGTTTTTGAGGCTATGCCAACAAGGAATTTTTTTCGCTTGGTCATCTTTAATCTTTGGGTATTTCAAGAAGGATGATGTTGAGGAGGCCAAGGCCATTTTTAATAGAATACCAGTCCAGAATTTGGTGAATTAGAACTCTTTAATTTCTGGGTACGCTCAAAATGGAGAAATCTAGTGAGGAGCCTAATGACATATAACCTTTTTGTCTGTTCTATCTGCTTGTGCACATGGGGGGGTATGTGAGGGAAGGTTTAGAAACTCTCTAAGTTGGAGAAGTATGGTTTATCAGCCAGTATTAAGGACTATGGTTGCTTGATTGACCTTCTGGGTCAGGCCGGGAGATTGGATGCCGGTGAAACCAAATGATACAATCTGGGGGTCTCTACTTGGAGCATGCCGCATTCACTCAGACATGGATATGACAGATCGCGTTCTGCAAGAGGTCCGCAAGCCATATTCTGATGCAAGTTCAAGTGATAATTCACATTATGTGCTGCTGTCAAATACAGCTGCTGAAAGATGGGAGAATGCTGAAAGAGTGAGGATGGTCATATCGAGCAAAGGATTTGAGAAGACGCATGGGTGCAGTTCAGTAATGCTAAATAGACCCTATGAAGAATGAGTACAGTTCTCTGTTTGCTATTTAATGTGAATTAATTATCATTCATGTAAACGATTTGCATTGATTAGGCTATGATGCAAAATCACTCTGTATTAATTGGAGATAAACACAGACAATTCCAATGATGTACAAAACTAGAGGTTTAACCTCTAAATCTTATAATTTATCAGGATGATCAAATTTAATGCAGGCTCTGAGGTTCTCTCTCTATCTCACCGATTGCACCACTGTCTCCGGGAAATTGAAGCAAATGGATTGTTGAAGAATGAGGATCTGAACTTAATTATTGCCATCTGATTATTTTTCCTAACATTTTGGCAGAGGGAATTTAACTCTCAAGCTCTTGCCTACTTCTAATCTGCGCATCTCATTCATTGGCGATGATGGTCAGATAGAGAGATTATCAACCTTGAGTAGCACTTCAAGGCTTCAAGCTCCTCTGTAGAGATTGAAGAAATCCCAGTAGACAGATCTGGTCGATCTTTTGTAAGAGGATTGCAAGTTGCGAAAATCTTTATTTTTGGTGTTCAGAAAAATCAAGTGGGTTGTTAGATGATGGATTTAGGAGTAATGGGTTTTTGAGGTGAATAGTAGTTTTACCCATGATCATATGAAATTTAACCTTATATTTTACTCTCATGTTATACTTTACGTTTCACATGTTATATATATTTATTTATTTATTTATTTTTGTTGCTATTTTTACACACACACACCTTTTTTTACTGTCACTGAAACTCCAACCTCATGCTTTCACATAAATTGGTCGTACCACTGGGCCAAATGCCAGTCGATATAAATAGATATTTCGTATCTTGTATTTTCAGTGTATTGATATTTTATATATTTCGGCCAAAAAAATATTATTTGGATGGATAGAATTAGGATGATTTGATTTTATTTGGCTCATGTGGTGATTTTTTTTTTTTAAAAAAAAAAAGAGATCATATGAGTCAAATAAGGTCTAATCAGACTAATTTTATTAACCTAATTATCGTTCGTTAGTTGGAGTACTTAGTGTCAGTACGCTATAAGCATGAGATGTAAAGTGTTTATTTTTTAATTGTGAAATATAAAGTGCTAATTAAGATAATTTGGAGGATATAAAGTACATTTAACTCTTGTGTTTGTTAAAATTATTTTTGTTAGAACTTATGTTATAAAAAATTAATTTTAAAAATATATTTTATTTAAGGAGCTTAGAGTGAATTTGGGGAAAAGGCCGAGTGAGGGGACTACATTTTTTTTTATGAGAAATTTACTTTTAATCTATAGTTTTTGTTAATTTTGACTCTTGTTGAATATTAGACTCAAATATGTGATATTTGTGCAGTCAAAAAAGAAGCTTTACAATTATTCTCACTTTTGATTTTATTTGTTAGGAACATAAGAGCATTGTAGTCATTAAAGTTATTTACGGATAGACTCGAATATGTTATTTTACACGATATAAACAGGTTCTATTACTAATATATTACTCTTGATGTTATTTATTAGGAACTACAGTGATCATTAAATTTATAGTAGAAAGTTGATATTTTTATAAGTTAATTTGATATTTTTATAAGATCAAATAAAATACACTTATAAAAATATTTAGTTAACTCGTGAAAATATCAATTTTCTTTATAGTATTATCATAAGACCAATTTATATTAGTTATTAATTAATGATATCAAGTAGGATAGAGAGTGTGAACTCTTCAACATGTTAGTTTTATATTAGAGTTTAGTTATTGGGTTTATTGTAATTTGTTGGAACATATGTCTAATTAATCATGGTTGTAACCAATCGCGATTTATGATTGTCCACAGTTTTAAATTAAATTCTATACTTAATGTGCCATAAGAACTTGCCATAAGTTCATTCAAAAACTTGAAATTCATCAGCTCAAATTTATTCAGAGTCAGGTGTGTGTGCGTGTGTTTCTATATATATATATAGATATATATCAGCTTTCACCTGATCCATGCAAACTTTGAATTTGGTCACGTATTCTGCAAGCAGATCAAACGACGTACAGTGCAGACAAAACATGGACAAGATTATCTTTTAGATTTTAATTTTCTCAAAACTATTAAGAGAATTATTAGTAAGAGAAACCCTAGAATTACCGAAATAAATAATTGAAATACAAACGTAAACATTAGTATCTGTATCATAATCCAAAAATCCATAGCAATTCACTGATTTAATTCAATGTCTAACCCAAGAAAAAAATTATAAAAAAAAAGAAGAAGAGAAAAAGTTCAAACTAATAAATCATTAACAGAATAATTCCAATTTGAATTTGCACATTCAGGTACAAAGAAAAAGAAAAGCATATCAATGGACAAAATAATATTTACCTTGATCAATCTTAGTTATTCAGTAATAATATTGCTGAAAAACAGCCCCAAGAGATTATTTATATGACCTAAATCCTTAAAATTAAGAACTAAAATAAAAATTAAAAGAACTAAATCCAGAGAAATAAGCACAAAGTATAAAACTGGCTCAAAATATTTAAAGCTACTAAACTACCCTAAATAAATAATATATATATATATATGAGAGAAAATGTTATATAAGACTTAAATTTTATTTTTCATGGTTAAATTTTTCATTTAGGTTTTTATATAAAAAATCTTTATTATAATTTTTTTTTAAAATTTTATCATTTTATTAAATAATTTTAGTCAAATATAACTTATAAACTTGACTAATTAAGTCATGTACGCCTTAAATTCCCTTTTTCATACATGTGAGAAAAAATAATTTAAGAAATATCTTAATTAAGTTTAACAAATACTGTGTAAAAAATTTTAGGCAACAATGTAACTTTGTAAAAAAATTAATCAAACTTAAAGTTAAGAATTAAGTATATTTAATTAAATTTTCAAACTCTTGGAGATAATAGTAAATTTAATTTCTTAGATTTATAATTTTTTCATCTATATTTATAAAAAATAATAATATATAATTTAATTATAAAATAATTAAAATAATTATAAATTTAAATAAAATTAAATTTTAAATGACGAAAGTAGTAATTTATATGATGACTACGGGTGATGGTTATTTTTATCCATGTCGGTCACCAATCTTTTTGAGAAAACGAAATTAATTTGTAACTGCCAATATAATCATTAAAGAAGAGATGTCTTTGGGACAATTAACCCATTTTTATTTGCAATGACAAAAACAAAGTAATAGTAAATAGTAATACATACATACATACATACATATATATATATATATATATATTACAAAATTTTATGCAGAAATAATCTACCCATACATTAGAAAGAAACTTCAATGAACATAGTAAGATAGCTTTGCTTTAACTTCGTCCCTGGATTTTATTTTATCCAGGGTAAAGTTATGGCTACGGTTAATTACAAAATTTTTAAAAAATAAAACTTTAAATGTAGTGAGGACTGAGAAATAGACCAACAAACAAAATCTTTCAAACATTAACCAAGAAAATCAGATCAGAGATAAAACCACCCAAACGACACAAACCGACCATCTCTACTATAGTAGTACTGGTATACATCATATATCTAGCCAGATTTCGGAAACAAAGACACACTTGACAAACAAACATACACTCAATTACATAGTACTACACTCAATTAATTAGCCGGAAATTTCAACGGATTTGACCTCAGGCTTCTTGATCTCCTCCTTGGGAACAGTGACAGTCAATACACCATTTTCCATCGCAGCTTTCACCTGATCCACCTTAGCGTTTTCCGGCAGCCTGAACCGGCGGAGAAACTTACCGCTGCTGCGCTCCATCCGGTGCCACGTGTCGTTCTTCTCTTCCTTCTCTTTGCTCCTCTCCCCGCTAATCTGAAGAACCCTTCCTTCTTCCACCTCTACCTTCACTTCTTCCTTCTTCAGCCCCGGCAGGTCGGCCTTGAACACGTGAGCCTCCGGCGTTTCCTTCCAGTCAATTCGGGTGTTCGCAAACGCCGCCGTCTCCTTCGCAAATTCCGATCGGGGGGCGGAGAGAGCACCGCCTGCACCGGTGAAAGGGGAACCATGGAAAGGATCCCAAATGTCGAGAGAGAAAGGGTCCAACACGTTGCTTCGTTGGCCGCCAAAAAAGCTTGGAATAATCGACATTGTTTTGCTTGATTTTGATGAAAGATGATCACTAAGACCGTATTCAGAGAGATTAGGATTCCTATTGGCTGATGCAGTGAATTTTTAACTAAAGAAACGAGAGGAGGAGAATGTATTTATAGCGAGAATACAAGGGCAAATTCGTCACTAGATTGTTCTGGCGCCTTCCTGAGAGATGTAAAGAGGATAGGGACACGTAGTGAATTATCCAGAAGCAGTGAACTCTGGAAACTGAGAGAAAATTCGAATTTTGAGTAGCTTTTATTTAATTTCTCAATACCAACAATCAAAGAGTAGAGTTTCATTTTATTTTATTTTCATATTCCATCTTAAATATTTTTTATATTCCATCTTAATGAATTAATATAACATTTTGAAAATTAATATCAATTAATTTTTAATTATAAAATTAAGAAGATTACAAATTATCTTTAGTTATAGTATTTATTTAATAATTTAAATATAAATTATTACCATAAATTACTGTCTTTTTTTTTATATATTTTAATAATTGACCTTTTAATTAGAATGTTAAATTATTAATTTTTTTCACTTTCGTTTCATTGAACATGTCACGTATAAGCGTGTATGGTATGTTTTGATGCGATTACATGGTATAACTATAATTAACTCATATAATAATTTAACTATAACCGTAGTTAACCAAACCATTTGGTTACTAACAATTTCGATTAATATTTTGTGATTACGATATTTTCTCCGATTAATATACTATTTATAGAATGAAAAAAAAAGAAGCAAGTTTATGATAAAAATAATTTTAAAGTTCAAACCACAATTATTAAAAGTAGACACAGGAAATTCATCAAGAGGGGGCACCTTTAGAATTAAATAAAAATAATAAAATTACTTTCTTTATTTATATAAAAAGAGTCTCATTTATAATATAAGTAAATATTAATCAGGTATTTCTATTTCATCTTTATCATTAAATTTAATGAGTTGTTAGTTTAATAGTAGTGATATTTAACAAAATTATAATATCAAATTTAAAGATATTACTTTATTTTATATCACTATCAATAAAACGAGAACTATTTTTGTAGAGCAAAAAAATTGCAAATGAGACTTGTCTATTGTGAAACAGAAAACAGTAAAATTCATTGAATATGTATTTAAAAAATACATAAAAATCACTATAAAATCATTTTTTAAAACTTTATATTTTAAAATTACCATTTTTTTTTAAAGAGAGGTCACTTTACTTTAATATCATTATACTAATAAAGAATTATAAAAATCAACAGAGGGCACTCCTTCCCTCCCTCCCTCGCTCGCTGATTCACCCATGCAACTATGACTCATTATAGAAACTGATATTTTTACATAAAAAAATATTATTGTAGATCTATAAATATATATATATATATATATATATATATATATATATATATAACAGCTTTCACCTGATCCATGCAAACTTTGAATTTAGTTACGTATTATACAAGCAGATCAAACGACGTGCAGGGGGGACAAAACACGGACAATATGATCTTTTAGATTTTAATTTTCTCAAAAACTATTAAGAGAATTACTAATAAGAGAAATCGAAACAAATAATCAAAATATAAAACTTAATTCTAACTTAATCCATTACAACTCACACCGACTTAATTCAATCTCTAGCCCAAGAACCAATAAGAAAAAGAAAAAGTTTAAACTAATGGGGTAGATCATTAACAGAATAATATATTCAAATTTGAATTTTTAAATACAGATACAGAAGAAAAATAAGAAAAGTGTATCAATGGACAATATAATATTTATCTTTATTGTGTTGAGATATTTCACAGAAATTTTATATCATATAAATTGTGTGTAAATAAGTTTATACGTATGATTAAGTTTCAACTTAATAGATTAACTTTTTGAGTAAGCAGATGATTCAATATACTTATTAGACCAATTTACATAGGCGTAGTTGTCAAGATTTACTTGTTGATCATGTTGTTACTCTAGATCCTAAAAGTCTTTTGATTTTTTTTTTTTGTGTGTGTTTTTGTAGCTTTGACAATTTTATTTTATTTTTTTTGCTGATGATTTTGATAATCAGAAATTGAGTGCTAGCATGATTCTTTACTAGCTCAAAATCATCTAGTGTGGAATTTATCACAAAAACTTTTATGGCGGGGAGGAGGGGCACGACTGCCTCCATGACAACTACACCTAGCAAATTGAGGGTTTGAACATATATGGGTGGAGTTTAAGTGGACAAAAATTATGCTGATTTTAAATTGATGGTTATAAATGGGTATAAGTTGATCTGAGTTAACTTATATATATTAATATATAGATATATATAGTTTGAACATATATGGGTGGAGTTTAAGTGGACAAAAAATTATGCTGATTTTAAATTGATGGTTATAAATGGGTATAAGTTGATATGAGTTAACTTATATATATTAATATAGAGATATATATAGTAGAATGATTCATAATAAATAGTTGTTATGGACACTATTTCAACAAATTGATCTTTTATCGTATATATGAAAATTTAACGGTGATTTTTTTTTTTACCCAACTGCAAGTTGGAGTAACGTCTAGAGCATATTTTATTTATTGCACAGTCGATACTCCTAATGGTTGGGTAAAAGAAAAATTTTACTGTTAGATCTTAATATGGACAATATAAGATCAATTTGTTAGAATAGTACTCATACCAACCATTTGTTATAGATCACTCTCCATATATATATATATATATAGGAAAATGATTTATAGTCAAAGCTGGACCGTAACATTTTTTCATTCAATCCAATCTAATCTTGTCCGTCCGTTATGAGATCAGATGACTTAGAGAAAACCATACCGCATAATAACTATTAATAATATTGCACAATTGTTATGCAGTATATGGTCCATATAAAAAAACGTTCATATTACCCCTCAAATGCATCACACAATTGTTATGCGGCATGAGTTAAAACTTTAAAAAAAAAATAGCACCGCACAATTATTTAACAAAACGACATAGTTTTGTATAAAAAGTAAAATTATAATATTTTTTTAGTAAAATCCAAAAATGAAATTTTTTTAATCCTAAACGATAAAAGTACATCGTTTTGTTAAGTAATCTTAACCAAACTTGAACTTAGTCAAACTTGAATAAGGTATTACCTTAGATAACTTTCACCCTGTATATGTGTGTGTTTTGGAAAAGAGAATATAAGTTATATTTAAGTCATTTGGTTACAAAACACTAAAAAAAAAAAGACAAATTTTTAGCCTTTTGTTTTTTCCTTTCAAATTCATGATAAAAAAAAACATGCAACATTAAGGAAGTTTACCAATTTTTATATGGTTCTATGAAGTGAAACTCATTGATTTATTTATTACAATTTCAGTATAATTTCAATGGCATAAATTTATTTATTTATTTACTAATTTTAAATAAGACTCTTCCATTATAAAACTTCATAGAAAACGATAACATTATTATTATTTTTCATATTTTTATCACTTGTACTACTGAATTTGCAAGAGAATCTAAGGCTTGTATCATGGTCAAGTTTAACTAATGCAAGCCATAGATTCTCTTTATTGATTTTATGTTTGTTTTGTTCAAGGGTATTAAGGATCTCAAATTTAAAAAATTTCAAAAGGTATTTTAAATGATGTGTATATTATAATATTAATTAGGTGGATACGATCTCATATAATTGACTATATCATAAATAATTATTAAAATATTTAATACCATATCATTAGAAATACATTTAAAATTAAAAATTTAATACTTCTAACATTACTCTTTATTTAAAAATTTTAATATTTTTTAATGGTACCACATAACTGTTATGAGATAGGTAGATTTTTTTTTTTTTGGGACTTTACCATGCCTTGCAAGTTTAAAATCCTCTAAAAATATGATAGTTGATTTATCCCTATTTTATTTTACAGTATCCTATGCTATAGGGGTGTACAACAGGGCGACCTGGGTTTGCCAGGCCTGGGGGTTAGACTTTAACTTTAGGCTTGTAGGTTAGGCCATGCTATGCTTGGCGATGGAATAGATGATTTGTTTGAGACATGCGGACCAGGCTAGACCTTGGGCTAGGCTCAGGCTGGTTTGGTCCAGCCAACCTTTTTTTTAATAAAAAAACATAATATTAAAAAAAAAGGTTGTTACTGTTGGATATATATATATATCTGTTTGTTTTTCAAACAAACCAACAAAATTATCTTAAATTACTAAATCAAATAATGTATTTCAAAACAACTTCATAATCAAGACTAACTGCATATGCAAATCTATATATTTCTCAGCAGAATTAAGCAACATAATAAATTGGGTTAATATTAATCAAGAAAAATACTAATTCTAATTTTTCTGAAATGAATTCAAGGAAAACCTTTAATCTTTGGGGGCTAATTTTTTTCTCCAACAAAAATTGAATGTGACGCCCATAAATCTGGGTCTACATAGCCCAAATTTGAGTCGCCAAACATACAAAAATAAAAATAAAAATACAGAGCTTAATAATACACAACTAAGTATTTACTATTATTGTCATACTATTTTATAACATGTGAACACTAGTACAGCTATCACTCGGACCTTTACTCCATTTCTCCGGCTAGTCCCAGTTACATTCTCATTTCCTAAAAAATAATAAAACAAAAAGAAAGGGTTAGCTCAAATAGCTCAGTAAGAAATATCATAACTAAGATAACGATGAGTAAATTATCATTAGCTTTCAACAATTGAATTCTTGATAGAATAATATAAACAACAAGTTTTAAATCAACAACTACAGTTAAGTTTTTGAACAAAGTTTAAATCAACAATTGTAGCGGAATAACAACCATTAGAAGAAAAATTATGTAGATTATGATGTCTGCTAACTTCTCTTTTTTAGAAAAATCATCATCAATCTTTATCATCTGAAACACCACTGGTCATAATCATGCTAAACAATAGTTCTTCTTTGTCCTAGACCAAAGAAAATATTCATCACGTGCCCTAAAAGACACTCAACAATTATATCATCTTTGCCCCAGGCCAAAGACATTCACCAATCATATCATATGTGCCACAGGCCACAGATATTCATCAATTATATTATCTTTACACTCAGACCAAAAGATATTCACTAATCATATTATCTGTGCCCCAGGCCATAGATGTTCATCAATTATATTATCTTTACACTCAGGCCAAAGATATTCACTAATCATATTATTTGTGCCCCAGGCCACAGATGTTCACCAATTATATTATCTTTACACTCATGCCAAAGATATTCACTAATCATATCATCTGTGGCCTCCCCCAGGCCACAAATGTTCACCAATTATATTATCTTTGCACCCAAACAAAAGATATTTACAACAACTTGAATCTTGATAATTAGAATAAATAACAGTGATATAATGATGAACAGAAGAATAATAAGATAAACAATAGATATCGGAAGTGTACAATTTTATTTTGTCCAGAGTTAAATAATGTCCAAATTGTCAACATGACGTTGAATTAAATAAAAGTGATATTCAAGATTCATAGGTTAAAGTCCAATAGAAAGGTTCAAGTAAATAAGAAAGTTCATGTGAAATGATATTAAATGAAACACAAACCATTAAGGAACATATAATTATTTCAGGAAATTTTACCGAACAATACTTATGAGAGTAAGAAAGAAAAATATATCTCCTACCTTAACAAGCGATTGAATATTGATTTAAATAAAGTTGATCAACTTTAACAATACTTGTACTCTTACTGATCTTCACAAATACCTACAATAGCTTACGTACATTCAGAGATAACTTACACAACATAGTATTTAGAGAGTCAAGGAAAGAATAAGTAAGTAAGTTATGAAAATTTCTTAAGTTAAAACATCTATTTATAGCAAAAAAAATTATTATAAACCAAATTTTTTTAAATTAATCCAAACTGTACATTTCAAGATAATGTTTAATTTGTACCACACATTTCATCTTTTAAAATTTCTTTAATATAAACTATTCTTTCCAATTTCTTTTAATCTATACCGTTCATTTCATATCTTAATAAAACAACTAACTTTATATATAAAATAATTAATTTTATATATAAATAATTAACTTTATATAAATTAATTAATTTTATATAAAAAATAATTAACTTTATATATAAAATAATTAACTTTATATAAAGTATATAAAATAAATAACTTTATAAATTATATTATTCAACAATAATTCACAGTGTAGTTGACTTTCTGAGTTAGAGACTCACAACACTAGCCGAAATACCAACTAATAATGGAATATAACAGTTAAATCAACATCATAATATTGATAACAATAATGCAGAAAATAAATAAAAAAGAGAGTACGTTACTGTGTAATGACAATTATTGATTCAGTAATGTAAATTACTGTTTATATGCTACTGTGACAATTATCAGTTCAATAATATAAATTATTGTACAATAGTCACTTTATCAATTCAATAATATGAAACATTGTGCAATACCGTGTGGTACTGTGCAATACCGTATATTACTGTGCAATACTATGTTCTACAATTCCTTTATCACCGGATATTTTAACAGTTAAAAGTGATAGTACCGTTGACCCTTTTTTTTTAAAAGGTTATTATTGTCGTTTTTTATATCCGACAATATTTCGATGTGGGGTTCACTAATGTTTGATTATTTCGGCGCCGTCGTACGAATCAAATATTTTTCGACAAAACAAATATTCTCCGACAAAATAAAATTTACATAAAATATTTTTAACTTTAATTTTTGTCAATTTATTCACTTACCGTTTTAAATATATATATATATATATTAAATTATATTTCATAAAAATTAGAGTCTTATATTAAAGATGTTGGTCTAACTTTCGGAGGGCTTCACGAGCCTTATCCGGGTCAAATTTAAATTCAAATTTTGAATATCTCTCGACAACATAAAGATGATGATAATGATAGGCATTGGTCCTTTTTTATTGAATCCAAACCCATAAGGAAATATGGATGATTTTTTAAAGTTTTTAATGAGAGAGAAAGGAAGAGGAAGTCTTGGTGATAATGGGTGTGTATAAGGAGAGAGAAAGGGATAAATGATTAAATAAACTAACTAGTTAATAGCTTTTGCATGGTAGTTGGGTCTTGGGCAGTGAGCTCAATCAGTCAATCACTCAATTGTCATGGTTTGGCTTTGGTTGTTTGCACATTTTTAACCGTTGCTATACTTAATAGTATGTTAAAAGTATTTTGCTTCTTCTTTTTTTTTTTTAACTGTTAAGGTTGTCTTGGTGGTGTTACGTGTTGGGTTGGGCCACCTAACTAACTTTTTTTCTTGTTTTCAATGATCTTCTTTGGTTGGGCTTGAAATAGATAACATTTAAATAAGATAGGACAACAATTAACGAGCTAACAAGTAGGCCAGGTCAGGCTTGTTGAGCTGGACTAGACTAGGCCGAGGCGGAACTCAGGCCATAGGCCAGTCCAGGGCCGGATTTGGGCCAGGCCTATCTAGGCCAGATTTTTTTTTTGTATAACAGAAAAGATATTATTATTATAAAATTAAAATTTATTTTTAAAATATGTCAAATTAATTTTTAAATATTAAAATTGATATTTTTTTTTCTTTTTTTGTATAACGGAGAAGATATTATTATTAAATCAAAATTTATTTTTAAAATACTTCAAATTAATTTTTAAAGAGCAAAACAGATCTTTTTTTTTCTTTTTTTGTGTAACAGAGAAGATATTATTATTATTATTAAATCAAAATTTATTTTTAAAATACCTCAAATTATTTTTTAAATAGCACAACTGATCTTTTTCTTTTCTTTTCTTGTATAACGGAGAAGATATAATAATAATAATAATAATAATAATAATAATAATAATAATAATAATAATAATAATAATAATAATAATTATTAAATTAAAATTTATTTTTAAAATACTTTCTTGCTGACGTCATCACATTTTCGCTAACGTCACTGACAAATTTCATCAGATATTTGGACAGAATCAGACATAATGACCATTTTGTAATTATTTTCCAATATAGTCATGTGATTGAAAAAAATAATAATCGGTAACCATATTAAAAATCGGACCCTAATATAGTGACCAAAAAATCAATTAACCCACTTAAAATTATTTGTTTACATTTGTCCTAATTTAACTCGTTCATTTAAAATTATTAAATATCATTTCATTTATTTTGGACCAATCCTTTGAATTATCAACTTGATGATCACCATAGCCACCCGTCTAACAAGTAAATGAAATAGACAATTGTTTGAAATTTTCTTCATAGACAAAAGAAAAAGAACAAATCATCAATAATACAATTGAAATTTTAATATGCATGCACTGTATTTCTATACCTATATTTATGTATCAAAGTTTCATAGATCAATTACTGATTTCGTGAAAAGACAATGAAAGTACTTGTCTCTTCCCACTTTTACAAGATCAAGAAGGCTATGAAATTAATTTTTTTAGAAAAAAATTCAAAATACTTGTAACTTTTGTATGTATTATTTTAAAAAAGAACAAATAAGTATCTAATTGCCCAATAATTTCTTTTAAATCAAACAATTTGCTTTGAAAGTCCCTCTCCCCTCTCCTAAAGTTGAGGAATTTTCTGAAACCAAACAGGCCTTGGAGCCCTTTATTTACTTTTTCTTCCATATTCCATCTTTAATGCTTTTTATATTCCATCTTAGCAAATTAAATTAACTACTAAATTTACATTATTTTCTATTCTAAAAAAAATGATCCATATTAACTTTTAAAAGTCAATTTAAAATAATTTTAAATTTTAAATTGATATGAATTAATTTAATTTAGACAATACAATTGTGAAAATTATAATTTTTTAAAAAACAATACTATTAATTACTTTTTTTTTTTGAAGTTAAATGATTCATAATGATTTTAAACTTAAAATATTTTAAATTAACTTTAAGAAGTCAAATTTAGCTATAGGATTTGCATTTTGCAACAACAGGACTGTCTTTTTCTCCTGTCACAAACCAACCATCTAGATATCCTCCAAAAAAACTTGTCCCAATCTTTCCCCTGATACTCACCCCACTATCCACACCTGCTGCATAAAATGGTCAGATTTCTAGAATAAAAATAGAGCCTATTTTAGGCCTGCCAAACAGGCCAGGCCCGGCCCGGCCCGGCCCAAACCAGGCCCAGGCCACTCTCCCTATTTTTTTTTTTAATTTCTATTTTTAAAATATTAACCAATAAAAATTTAAAACTAAAAATTATAAAAGTTATAAATTGTGAAAGTGAAAATTTCAAACCTTTTCGTATAAAATAATAAAAGTATATACTTAAAACCACAATAATGTATTAATTAGTAATTAAAACTAGTATATTAATACAAGATAAAAATTAATAGTTAGGACTTGGGAGGGGTTGTTTTTGCATCTTCTAGCATGCGTGCTACCGTTGACTAATGGCCTATTAGTATTTATTAGTTACTTGCTTGGATTGGGTAGGGACATGCTTGCTTTGGTTGGATTGGGAAGTTAGCTGCTGCTTGGGTTGGGGTGGGAACTAAGGCCTTAAGCCTTCTATTATTATTATTATTATTATTATTATTATTATTTTTTAATTATTTAACTTTATCTTTTTTTTACTTTTTTCTATTTATATTCATGGGCTGGGTTTGGGTTAACCAAGACTGGCAGGCCAAGATGAACCCAAGCTTCTTTTCAGGTCAGGCTTAGGTTCCAAGCTATAAAATACGGCCTTTTGGCATGCTGTAGGCTGGGATTGGGGGCCAAGCCGGGTATTGACAAAATCAGGCTTTTTTAAGCCAGGCCCAAGCATTCCAAGCCAAACTTTAGACCACCGGACTTTTCGTGCACCATTACTTGTATGTTTGAAGTTCAAACTTCTTCTTTTTTGGTGATATTTAGGGCTATTTGATTATAGCTGGATGAGACTGAATAGCTGAATGACTGAATCGATCAGTTATTCAGTGCGTTTGTTCAAAGCTGAATGAGGCTAAATGACTGAATCGATCAGATTTTTGGGTTGAATGACTAAATCTAATTTTTTTACCTGAATGGTTAAGTTTCGGCTGAATGAAGTAAAAAAAAATAAAAAAATATTAAATATTATATTAAGTAATATTAAATTAATTTATAACAATTTTGATTTTTTTCATATGGATAAAATAATAAAAATATGTTATTTAGATGTTTCAGACATGTCATTTATCAAATAACTTTTTTCATTCAATATTTAAAAATCTACTTCATTCAACTCATTTAGATTACTTAAGTATTTAGAACTATTTTATTCAGTTTTTATCAAATACCCCATTAGTTTTATAACTTGTAAAGATATTAATATTTTTATTCATAGGTTGTCAAAATGAGCTAATGTCATTTTAATAATAAGTTGCATAATTTTTTTGTTATTCACTTTTAACTTATTAACTTTGATGTTTTTTTGTTTGGACTTGCACAAAAATAAACCCAAAACTCGTGATTGCATACGCATTGAGTTTGACCAACATATAATAAGTCCCGATGGATTGACTCTGAGCCCAAGCTTGTTAATATTTAATTGAAACATTTAATTTATAATCAATTGGTATAAGTGATATCTAGGTATTTATAAGAATAAGTATAAGTGCACTACATGGAACACTACATAGAATACAATAAGATGATCTCAATCATTAAAAGATGAGACTTGACACGGAAATTCGTGTCAGGTCCCACTTTTTAATAATTAAGATGTATATAATGTTTGAAGTAGTGTTTGGTTGTAGTATATGTAAAGTTGTCAATTTATAATGAGTTTTAGGTCAATTGACAACAATAATTAGGAGAAAGAAAAATGATAAAAAGAATAATTTCAAGTGAAAACTGACAATCAAATTATTATGGAAAAACTTACAGCTTATACGGATTTATTAGTAAGATGCTTCTCATTATATGTTATGGTGAAATTAACTTCACCGTTAGTTAGTTCAGTAACTAATAAAATGTTGACACACTGGCAGAATATATTCTCTCTGCCTATATATCAACACTTTATTGGTTCTTAGATCAACTTAAGAAAACTTTACCTTAACCGCGTCCTTTTTCACTGTACATGTTCCTAAAGGTGACCCTACATCAGAACATCCATCAAAGGTGACCCTACATCAGTACATGAACATCCATCAAAATTTTATGAAAATTAAACTTTGGTATATACATATGGTGAAATCTTAAACATTTACTATGAAAATAAATTTTATTCATACACGAAAATGAAGAAAGGACCCGAAGGCCTCTTTGGCCTGACAAAAAACCTCTCAGCTTCACCCCGACTCCCATCTATTCCCCATAAAAAAACAATTAAGAAACAGACAAAAATCTATATATAGCCCTGTGGATCAGTCTCCCACCCCGACTCCCATCTATTCCCCATAAAAAAACAATTAAGAAACAGACAAAAATCTATATATAGCCCTGTGGATCAGTAAATATATATATATATATATATATATATATATATATATATATATATATATATATAGAGAGAGAGAGAGAGAGAGAGAGAGGTTCTTCTTTTATCACCAAAACCATACAACCCACCAAACAAATCCTCCCATTAATTGCAAGAAATTAGAGGTTCCATGGAGAAGCAAGGAGAGAAGAAAGCATCGCAACAAAGGACAGGCGGGCGGTTGTTGCTCTTCCCACTGCCCTTCCAAGGCCACATAAACCCCATGCTTCAGCTTGCAAATATCCTTCACTCAAAAGGCTTCAAAATTACAATAATCCACACAAACTTCAACTCTCCTAACAAATCCAACTATCCTCACTTCACCTTTGAAACCATCTCTGAAAGCCTCGTGGAAAATAAAGGTTCATCAGTAGATATCGGCAACGTCTTAATCCTCATCAAGTTGCTCAACACGACCTGCGTAGATCCGTTTCGTGATTGCATGGTTCGGTTGTTGTCAGATGCTACAAAAAAGGAGGAACCCATTCCTTGCTTAATTACGGATGCCGTTTTGCAATTCACTCAAGCTGTCGCGGACAAACTTAAAGTCCCAAGGATTGTGTTAAGGACTAGTAGTCTCTCTTCTTTTCATGTTGTTCATGCCTATCCTCTTCTGCGTAAAAAGAGTTACTTCTCCATGAAAGGTAAGCTTTTTTTAGCTTCTTTATGTTGTGTACATGTTTTTAGATGCTTTGATAACATTTTCAAACTCCGTTTTCGGAATTCAAATATGCAGTAATTCCATCCCTTAGCTCATGTGCTGTCCCATCTTATGTATTAGACAATTTTTATTCAGTTCAGAAAGTACTTGTAGATAAGTAGATAAGTAGAAAGTAGATAAGATATAAAATGAGACACTTAACTGGACAGGCTAAATACACTTGCCATATATCAAATTCCACCATAGTCATAATTTATCCCCTTTAAGTAATTGCATACATAATTTGTACATCAACTACCAGTTGTGGTACTTAGTATTTTTAAATTTTTTTTTGACATTATCATTATCTTAGTTAAGTCTTTAAATTAGTTATTATAGAAATAATTCCTTAAATTAATATTTTAATTGTTTATTGAAATCACGT
This sequence comes from Hedera helix, assembly GCA_947179155.2. Classification (NCBI taxonomy): domain Eukaryota; kingdom Viridiplantae; phylum Streptophyta; class Magnoliopsida; order Apiales; family Araliaceae; genus Hedera; species Hedera helix. The sequence continues at coordinate 25,002,031 of OX359285.1, forward strand.
CATATCTGTATATGGTCAAACCGTATAAAATCAAATGGTTGCCGACAAATGGAGTATTTTGGTCAATTTTAGATAGAAATTTAGGTATTCCAGTCAATTTCAGCCGAAAGATGAATTTGAGAGAACATTGTATATAAGTCGGTAATTGATGTAACATAAGTATAAACCTAATTATTTTAGAGGCTGAATTATAACTAGGGTGTAACTTGATGTAACATAAGTGTATTTTATTCTATCGGGATTCCCAATTTTTTTATTTCATACTCGAAAATTAAAACTCAAAATGTTTTTGGATTGGGATTATGTTTTCAGTTTTATTTGGACGGATTTACTGAACCTTAATTTGAGTCTTTCAGACTCTTTTTTTTTTTTTTTCTTCCAGCAATAAGATTTTCTTCGCCTTTTGCTAATAGGAAAATAGTTTTGGAAATAACCCGTGTCAACTATTTTTAGATATGGATAGGAAGTATTGAGAAGGATTAATTACAATTCCTCATTTTATATGTTTGCAATTAAAAATAATTTTGAAAAATACAAACGAGGCAAGTAATAATTTTTCGAATGTTGAATACAAAAACCATAAATATGACATCAAAAATAGAGAAGTTCACCACACACACACACGCACAAATAATTTGTTTGGACTGCAATCTAATTTTATCTTCTTATATATTATGATAAAGTACAAAATCCAAGGTATGGATGGGCATGCATTAGAGGACAATTCAAAATTGAGCTGTTATGTGCTTTGTGAAATGAATAGATTCAAAAAGATAGACCGTAGACGTATGAAAGTAACAAGCATACCACAAGGTTTAGTTAAATGATCTAATTGCATTCGTCATTTTCCCTCCTTCGGGTCCCATTTGATAGATAGACAAAACTACGTGTACACCTAGACGGCTAGACCAAATTCTGACTTGTGACTTAACCACATGTGGTTGGATGGAGTTATTTTCACCTTGATTATGCTTTCGAACATTATTTGTTTTTATTTATTTATTTATTTTATAAACAGTCATAGGATTGAATTTTTTTATTATCCCAAAATATTCAAAACAATCAAAGGAAAACTTCTAGGATGGACGTCTTCAATCTGAAAAACAGGAACATAAAAATCAAACGCTTAAACAAACTCAACAAGATCATAAGCTACCTATTAGCTGTCCAATAAACATGAGAAAAAATTACAAACTCAAAATCACCAACCAACATACTACAATCATGGACAATGGAGGACAAATACGGCTATTTTACACTATCATGGGTAAACTGTCTAATAACATTAACACTTACTTTTCTCCAAAATCTTTCAAAAGCCACACAAAATACAAAACACTACGAATTGCAATAGCTTCTGCACACGTCACATCGAAATTTTCTTGAAATTTACCAATGTCCACTCCTAAGATAGAACCCATATCATCCCGAACAGCGAAACCAACACCAGTGAATCCATTATCTCTAACAGAAGCGTTTTAATTGACGTTACAAACTCCTACAGGAGGTTTCTGCCATTTAATAACCTTTTGGACGTAACAACAGATTGGGAAATCTCCCGCAATAAACTAGCAGTTTTAAACTCATGGAAGTAGGATAAGCTGCTAGATACACCATCACAAGGATTTTGAGAATATTTCCAAATGAACCAAATTATTCCTATTATTCCAAATACTCCATGAAATCATAGCAACAATACCTACCTATTCAACCTCAATTTCTTGTACATGGAACATCACCAATTTGAAAAGAAACTAGTCGTCAGTAGATCACATCTCAAACCCAGCGGACTACGAACCAAGTCAAGTAGCAACAGCAACCGGGAAAACTACTAAAGCATGGAAAACAGATTCTCTCTCAAAACCACATTGGGGGCAGTCTGCTACCGGCACCAATCGTCATTTAATTTATCAAGTCAGCCACTAGAAGATTCTGAGCAAGCTTGCAATTAAATTGTAATAGCTGAAAAGAAAAAGGCCGAGGAATCCACGCCCCAGTAGCTGCTAGGATGGACTTCCCATCTCCAACTTTCCAACGTAAACCGAACTTGAGAAGAGCTCTAGCATGCCATAAAAATGAGGGGCTACTACCCAAATCCGCTTCCAAAAAACAAGTAGAAGGGAAATACTTACTTTTATAATCTGACTAACCATCGAGTTAGGATCCTTAACAATTCGCCAACCCTACTTACTTAATAGTGCTTCATTAAAACACTCAACATCTTTAACTCCCAAGCCCCCTTGCAATTTTGGAGTACAAAAATCAAGCCATTTAATCCAATGAATACCTGTACCTCCACCTGTTTCCCCCCACCAAAACCTACTAATCATAGCATTCAAATCAGCAATCAATCCATCGGGTATTTTAAAAGAGGACATAAAATACGTTGGCATACCTTGTGCAACAGCCTTGATAAATATTTCCTTCCCAGCTTTAGACAACAATTGCGAAGACCACACCCATTTAGTCGTGCCACATTCTATCCTTCAATACATTAAATATAATACTTTTATTTCGGCCTATATGAGAAGGTAACCCCTAATAACTTCCTCGTTCAACAACTTCAAAAACCTCAAATAATTATTTCGGCAACTTCAACAATCCCCCAGATGATGACAAAACGTAGCTCGAGCTTCCTCATTAGTATTAGAGCTAAAACGTAAATTAGATTCATCAAAATTAATACGTTGTCCAGACGAACAACTATAATTCTCAATAACTGTAACTAACCCCAAGCATTCTACTGTCGTTGTTTCCCCAAAAAGTAGACTATCATCTGGGAAGAAAAGACGTGAAACAGAAGGAGCCTGTCTAGCAATAGAAATTCCGGAAAGCACTCCAAGATTGTGAGCCTTCCTTAACAATGAGGAAAAGACTTCATAACATAGAACAAATAAATAAAGAGACAACGGGTCACCCTCTCTTAAACCTTTTAATTAACGAGTTTTAATAATTTTTGGGTTTAATTTTGATCTATTAATTGATTCAATTTAGATTAAATTAGAGATGTATTTAATAGTCTATCATAAGGAGATTAAGAGAGAGTATTATATAATTTAAGTAGGAATTATATATTGTATTTTAATTATACTCAAAGAGGGGTATATGAAAGTGTATATTGTTGTTTGAAAAACAATTTTTCTTATGCTCCACGTTGATAAGAAGTAAAATTATTTACTACTTTATAAGCATAAGTATAATAGTTTAATTTACTTGTGTTACTAAAGAGAATGCTTGAAAATGATCACCATAACGACGTGGTGCAAAACACCACCAGACTGGTGGGTGTGCGTTGCATTGACACTTTAGGCGCACTTTGCACATACGCATCGTCACTAGGAGCCTTATCCGAGGCTACAAAAAAAATTAATATGCACATAATAACTGAAAGAAAAAGAAAACTGTTATGTTATGTTTTTAATTCAAAAATGTTATTACAGAATTAATTTTTGTAATTGATATTTTTGAATACATTGTGAAATTCAGTTTTGTTTATTTGCATAAAAAATTATTCTCTTTATGTGTAGTCTATTTATTTTCTGAAATTTCTTTCAACCTTTACAAAACAAGCTTTCGTAGAGTTTTCACTTATGAATTGTTATCACAGTGAAATACTATAGGGTTGACATATATTCTAGAGGTATATTGTCAGTAGCCTTTAACAAACCTTAGGGGTAAGAGCAATAAACATTTTAAGAACAGAGACTACCAGTGTCAACCCTTTATTTCATATTTTCCTTTGTGTGAGACTAACAATCTTAAGATCTTTATGAGTTAGTGATGGATATAGAGACGTTCAAAATCATGAACCATGACTTTGTTAAGTTCGATAGCTTTGACAGAAATAACTTTAGCCGTTAGCAAGGCAAGTTGAAGTTTTTGCTGACAGTGCTCCAAATTACATATGTGCTAGACCCTAATCTTCAACCCATTCTAGAAGATCTCAAACCTGCAGAAGGCTAGTAGCCAGAAACTATTGCAATTAAGGCACTAAAGGAGCAAAGAAAAAAAAAGGAATAAAGATGAGGAGCTTGCACGTGGACATATCCTCAACACGCTGATAGATCGTCTCTATGATTTTTATAATAATAATGTACAAGTTACCAGCAAAGTTTTAGGAGGTTTTGGAATTTAAATACAAAACATATGAATAAGGTATAAACAAGTTTTTAGTTTCAAAATATTTTGATTTTAAAATAGTTAACAATAAACCTATTTTGGAGCATGCAAGTGCATGAGCTCCAGGTTATTGTTAACAAGTTGAGGATTCTTAAAATTGTCTCATCTGAAATCTTTTAAGTTGGAATAATATTTGCAAAGTTACCTCCATCTTGGAGGGATTTTGCTAAAAAGTTGATGCATAAATTTGAGGATTTTTCCTTGGATCAAATTTATAAGCATCTACGTATTGAGGAGGAGGCCCGAAAATGTGATGCTAATAATTTGACTCAAGGATAGTCAAGTGTCGACTATGTAGAGGCAGGTTCGTCTAAAGGGAAAGGACCTTGCGTTAAAAAGGATAATAATAAGTTCAAGAAACTTGGACAGAAAAATAATAAGCTTAATCCTAATAAAAGAAATGGCAAATGTCATGTTTGTTAAGAAACTGGACACTATACTAGAGAATATAAGTATTGCAAGAGTAGCTCTGCTAATATGGTTGAGGAGAACCGTGTTGCCACGATCTCTAATCTTAGTCTTAACGTGACTAGGATTTTTGAGGTTAACATGGCGAGTGAGCCTAATGGTTGGACTCTAGAGCTACTGTCCATATTTGTAATAACCGAAAGATATTTAAAGAAGCTGTTGGACAGGAAGTTCAGAAGGGAAACAACTCCCCAGTTAAGGAACTGTAGCAATTAACTTCACCTTCAAGAAGAAGCTGACCTTGCATAATGTGCTGTTTGTGCGAGAAACTAGGAAAAGTTTAATTTCTATTGATTTTCTGGATAAGAAAGACTTTAAATTTTTTGTTGAGTCCGACAATGTCATTCTTACAAAGAATGATATCTTTGTCGAAAAGGGTTATACTTGTAGTGAGATGTACAAATTATCTGTTAATAAAATTAATTATGTTTCTGCCTATATTACTTATGTAATTTCTTTGTGGCATAGTCGTTTAGAATATGTTCAAAGAATTTGAAAAATATGCATGCAATGAGATTAATAGGTATTGGTAATAGTGAACTTGAAAAGTATGAAATATGTGTTAAATAAAAAATTGCGAGAAAACCATTTTCAATGTGCATAGAGAGTCACAATTGTTAGATTTAATACATACTAATATAGGTGAGTTAAATGGAATGTTGACGGGGGAAGATAAATAATTTTTCATTACTTTTATAGATGATGCTAGCAAATATTGTTATGTGTATTTGTTAAGAACAAAACATGAAGCACTTAACTCATTTAAAAAATACAAATTAGAAGTAGAAAATCAACTTGAGAAGAAGATTAAAATTTACGTTCTGATAAAGACATGAAATATTGTTTGAATGATTTTGATGTATTTTATGAAGAAAATAGCATTATGCATCAAATAAGTAATGCCTATACACCAAAACAAAATGGTTTAGCAGAAAGAAAAAAATCATACATTTCATAATATGATTAATTGTAAGTTAAATCATACTCGTTTGCTATGTAATTTATGGGGTGGGACACTCCTAACTGCTTGTCATATTTTAAATAGGATTCTTATTAATGTTGTGAAAATTAGTCCTTATGAAATATGGAAAGGTAGGAGATCAAACATAAATTATTTTAGAATAAGGGGTCTACAACTTATTTTTGAGTACTGGATCCTAAAAAGACTAAGTTGGGGGCTATAGCCATTAGAAGTATATTTGTTGGATATATTCTATTAATAGTAAAATCTATAGACTTCTTGATTTAAAGTCTAATGTGATAACTGAGTAAAGGGACATGAAATTTTTTAAAAATAAGTTCTCAAAAGATGTGGAGAATGTAGATATGTCTAAACTTAAATAAGCCTAGAGGTCCTATAAGGTCAAATGTTGAGGTTAGGGAATCTAGTATTCCAAGTCAACCAAGTGGAACTAGAAATGGTACTAGAGTTAGAAAAGAGAAAGATTTATATGATAATTTCATTTCTTCTCGGTCCTTATTATTTTTGAAAAAGATTATATATAAGTATGCTCCTTGCAACCAAAAAGAAAAATCTGCAAAAAGAATATTAATTCATGTTGAAGTAGGGTTATCATGGAACTCTTATTGTCCATGCATTTCACGGACTAAGTACCGTTGTTCCGAATTATAGTATGAGAAATAATTATCCTGTGCATTCTACAATAGATAGTCCCTCTTATCTGATTTTGTTTCGTATACTCAGTTAATCAGTGTTTCTATTAACCATGTGTTGAGTGTCATGTGAATATGAGTACAATGGAAGATGATGAATGATACTTCTTGCAATCTTATAAGGATTTTTGTTAGTGGATTTATTCTCAATTTTTTTTTGGTTTCAGATAACAAATCAGAAGCACCAGTACCGGAGATTCCACCACTTAAAGTAAAAGATATTCCAATGGTCTTCACACATGAGGAAGAGGCTCTACATGAGATAATTGAAACAATGATGAAAGCAACCAAGGCAGCTTCAGGGCTCATTTGGAACTCCTTCGAAGAACTTGAACAATCTTCACTTATAGATATTTGCCAAGACTTTCCCATTCCAAATTTCACAATAGGCCCATTCCACAAATATTTTCTAGCCTCTTCAAGTAGCCTATTTGCACAAGACCAGACCTCCATTTCTTGGCTAGACTTGCAAATGCCCAAGTCTGTATTATACGTGAGTTTCGGGAGCATTGCAGCAATTGATAAAAGTGAGTTCTTGGAAATGGCTTGGGGGTTAGCCAAAAGTATGCAAAAATTCTTGTGGGTGGTTCGGCCCGGGGTCATTCGTGGCTCAGAGTGGCTCGAGTCCTTGCCAGATGAGCTCATACAGGTGGTGCGTGAAAGGGGCCATATTGTCAAATGGGCTCCCCAACAAGAAGTGTTGGCCCATCCAGCAACGGCCTGCTTTTGGACTCACAATGGATGGAATTCAACATTAGAGAGTATTTGTGAAGGAGTTCCAATGATTTGTTCCCCTTCTTTTGGTGATCAGGTAGTGAATGCAAGGTATGTGGATACTGTTTGGAAAGTGGGAGTGGAATTGGAGAATGGGCTTGAAAGAAGGGAGATAGAAAGTGCTATCCGAAGATTAATGGTTGATGAAGAAGGGAAAGAGATGAAAATGAGAATGGAATGTTTGAAGGAGAAGGTGAATCTTTGTCTAAAGGAAGGTGGCTCTTCATATCAATCATTAGAAACCTTAGTTGGTTTTATTATGTCATTATAAACCGATATAGTTCTGCTCAACAAATGTAATCTTCCTCTTTGGGCACTCATTCTGTCAAACGCGCTCACTGAGAAGATTTTCACTAGAGTGATTCTATTTGCAAGAAGTAATAAAGATTAAACTGTCTCCATGTGATAAAAACACGACTAAACTAGCTAACCGTCAGTTGTCCAATTTATCCAGACATAACATTAGCTAATTGTATTGTACAACTTTTCAATACATTACGCATACACGATACATTGTACACAATCAATCATTGATTTGTTTAAATAAATTAAACAACTTGTGTCTAACTACCTATCTTTTTTTAAAAATACATGCACATGCATCCATGAGTAGATTGTTCTTTGTTTATGTATTTCCTATAGCATTATTGGCATACAATAATTACCAATTTAGAATTGTTCTATACTTGTATATCATATCCTTCCAAATAACCTGATCCATGTTGCTGGTAACTTTTAATGCAAATTATTATTATTATTATTATACCTAGAGAGAGTTAGGTAAATAAAAAGATGGTACAATAAATTATATGATATTCGCAGATAAAGACATTTCAATTACATTATTCTGTTCGATACTTTTCTTAAGACAAAGATGTCATGCACAAAGACGTTGGCCTCAAAGATAGAAGTACATTTATTTATTCATTGACTGACAAAATATTATTATGGGACAACCATCAACTTAATGTCCTCTATCAGCCTGTCCAAATTACAATATGATGTCCCACCTTCACTGAAAGATTCTCTAGCCAAATTCGCCATCTCACTTGCTTTTCCCCCAAACTCATCCTTCCTCACCTCCATTAAATCTCTAACCATTTTCTCTATAACCACTCTATCACAACTATCTTTCATGTCCAGTCCAATCTTCCATACCTCTCCCACAAACCTACTATTAATCTGTTGATCAGCAATAAAGGGCCAACATATCATTGGCACCCCTTCCACTACACTCTCTAAAGTCGAGTTCCATCCACAATGGGTCAAGAATCCACCTATGGCCCTGTGGGCCAGGACCTCTTCCTGTGCGGCCCAGCCCACAATGTATCCTCTGTCCTTCGTTGCCTCCTCAAGCTCAGCCCAAATTTCTCGGTCTACTTCCTTGCTCGCAAGCAAATCAGGCCTTATGACCCATAAGAACCGTTTTCCACTATTCACCAAACCGTGCAAAAACTCCATGTGCTGGTCCTTTGTCACTGTTGTAATACTCCCAAAGCTCACGTAAATTACGGACTTTAATGGTTGGTCATCTAGCCATTTTAGGCAGCTCTTATCTTCTTCCCATAAGCTGTTGGAAGAAGTCCTTTTTGTGGGAAGTCTAGCCTTTAGGTGGGCATGGAGTGGTCCAATTGTATAGACATTTGGACATTTAGCACGTATTTGTGATAGAATTGGTCCTTCAAGATCCTCAAATGTGTTTAGGATGAACGCTTGGGCTCGAGGGGTTTGCTGAGTTTCGTTTAAAACCATTTGAAAACTACCATCCGTCAAGGCGGCACGACAAAAACTTGGTAAGTCACGGCCTCGAAGACAACTTTCCAAGCCCGGCACACTCGATATTGGTACATCCATATCATCTCCTACTAATTGAATCAAGAACTCATTTGATTAAAAAAAATAAAAATCTGAAATAAAAATTGAAAAGAAAAATCAATTTTAGACGACAATCGTTCAAATTTATAGGAAATACACCAACATTCAAATTAATATGAAATTGTCGCGTTTGTACAGCAAAGTCTATGTTGCATTGTTGGTAGTCAAGGTCGAATTAAGACTTCATGGATATGCATCACTTTACAAATTAATGCAACAGTTTTTTATAAACTTTAATTAAAATGTGACTTTACGAATTTGAATCCTTGAGTACCTTGAGCTAAAAAAATCTAAATTAAACTCTGAAGATAGTTAAAAAGACTAAAATCTTTAAAGAATAAACTCAACCTCACTAGCTATTAATTATTGTTTTTAGACGTTGTAAAATAAACAGTACATTTGTACAGTCTATACAAATGTTGCATTAATATAGTAAAAAATTGTATTTCGAATGACTTTTGTTAATATCCAAATACAACACTGATCAGATATACAAATGTAACTTGTTTTTACACGAGAACTTCCTAATTTGAACTCCAAATTCATGAATTGCGTACCTTTAAGAGGGAGCTCGCCGGCTTCAATAAGTTGGGGAATGCAAAAGTAGGCCCAAAAAGCGCAAGCGCTGATGGTGCGGAAAGAGATAACAGGAATGGCCAATGCCTCAGCAAGATCAAACACAAAACTAAAGAGCCCATCAGCTATAACACAAGTCACGGGCTTATGGCTTTGACTAGTACTTTTTCGACCCATTAGAAAATCTTTGAGAAATGGTTCGGCAATTTCTTTCAAAGAATCAATCAAGTTCATAAGTAGGTCATTGGAGTTTACCTGTCCATCATAAATACTTTCCGGCAGAGTTTCAAAGTGGAAACCGGAATAGGGACTGAACCGGGATTGAACGTCGGTGTAGCGGAGGAGGCGAGTATGGTTTTGGGCGGAGACGAGGAAGGTGATGTGGATTCCGGCGCAGCAGAGGAGCTCGGCTAGCTTGAGCATAGAGTTCACGTGTCCCTGCGCCGGCAAGGGAAATATGAGCACGTGAGGTGGGAGTGTATGTTGATCCATTGAAGTTCTTTGTCCAAAGTTTCCAATTTGGTGGATTGAAATAGAATTTTAAGCTTTAGGGGGTTATTTATTTGGAATTGGTGAAGTTATTTTTTTAATTAGTGTATTGGTCAATGCATAGAAAAAGTTGTACTCGTGATTAAGGACGAAGCGTCAGTGTTGATACTCTCTATTTTAATTATTTTTTATAATTAATATATACAATTAATATGACATTTATTGGTATCTAATATACTAAAAGTTATATCCATATTTTAACTTAAAGAAGTTTTATTTGTAAATAATTTTTGTTTCATCAAAAGATTACTCTTTTTTGATGTGATATAAAATGACACAACTTCTCAAGTATATATTAACAACGAAATTCTAGTAATATGTCATTACTGCTATGCTAAACTTTCATTTCGTTTAACCATTAAAGAAAAATAAATCCTTAAGATTTATAAATTTTTCAAAAAGAACTATTTTCGTGGAGCGAGTATTACATTGAGAATCACATACGGGTAACCTAATGCATGACCGAGCCACAGTTTTCGTGAAGTAAATAGATGTGCAGATCATGTAACACATCTTCCAAGTGATGCATTTTTTATTTTGACTAGAACGAAAAACTGTTCTCCGAGTTTGAGAATAGTAAATATTACATATTTAGAAATAAACTTTAGCATTATTAAGCCTGTGGTGTCGACAAGCTTATCTTTCTGATGTCCTTAATTAGCCGAGCTAAACTATTATAAGATGATCCACCTTCACAGACGCTTTGTCTAGCCAATTTGGCCATCACATTGGCAGATTCCTCAAAGTCACCTTTCCTCACCTCCATGACATCTCTAATCATCTTCTCAATTATACCCCTATCACAGCTATCTTTCATATCCACTCCAATCCTCCACACTTCCCCTACAAACCTACTAGTCACTTGTTGGTCAGCAAAGTATGGCCAACAAATCATAGGCACCTCCTTAACTATACTTTCCAAAGTTGAGTTCCACCCACTATGAGTCAGAAAGGCACCAATTGAAGGGTGCCCTAATACCTCTTCTTGTTGAACCCAACTCACAATGCACCCCCTCTCCTTCGTAGCACGGTTGAGTTCTGCCGGAGTTTCGTATTTCGGATCATCTTTTCTAGCCACGGATCCTGGCCGTTGGACCCACAAGAACCGCTTTCCACTATTCACCAGACCATGCCAAAATTCCATGAGCTGCTCCCTTGTCACGACTGCAAGACTTCCAATGCTGACATAGACAACGGATTTTGGCGGCTGGGCGTCGAGCCACGTCATGCACCTTTCATCTTCTTCCCATATGCTATTTGAAGAGTTGACTTGTCGTGGGCTTTTATTTGCTGAAACTATAGACTTGTAGAGTGCATGGATTGGGCCTATAGGGTAAAGATTTGGACATATAGTTCTTATGTGAGTGAGAATGGGTTCTTCTAAGTCTCCAAATGTGTTGAGTATGACTCCTCGCGCTCTTGGGAGTTCTTGGTCTTCTTTTAGAACATGCTGCATAATAGGGTCGTTAAGGTCATTGTTCCGGCAAAAGCTCGGCAGATCACGTCGCCGGAGAAAGTTTTCCATTCCCGGTACACTTGTTACCTTTGCATCTAAATCATTTCCTAATCATACAAGTTGGAAACAAAATCAAGAATTACATTCGCATTATCACCTTACAAAGTGGACACAATAAATCTAAAACTCTAATTAATGCCTAAGCACGTAAGAAAACAAAATATTTATCCAAAGAAACTAGCACATATAAATTATGAGAAATTCTAAATATTAAAAACGGTTGATAATATCATAACAATAATTATGTAGTTAGAGCAATTAGTGTTACTCAAAGTTCTACGTGATATTGAAACAAGTGTAAAAATATTGTTAAATGCTAACATCATAAATATGGCCGGTAGTCACTTCTTCAAATAATTATATTTGCAAGTGTGTTAAATTAACTTTTGAAACTTAATATTGGAATTATATTTAAAAAGAATAACTTATATTATTAGTACATTAATTTTCACACTTCACCAAAAATGTAAATGAAAAACCGCTTCAAGCTCATGATCACTAGCTAATATATTCACTACAAAAAGACAATTCTTTGCACAAATATATATTATTGACCAAAAATATGAAAGAGACCCTTCAGTTTAATTTGTCAAGTTGTAATGATATCGTCCTTTAGTTATTATAATTATCAAATTAAATTTAGTTGTTTAAATTAGACCAAAGTGTATATAAACAGTCATTGTTCCCATCTTAAATGATGGTACATCCATGGAAATTGAGATGCCACAAATTGGGACCACCCTAGCTGTTTTGCATTTTAATTAATATTACTCGCTCTCTTACACAAAAATATCAATTCTCTCTTGTTATTGGTCTTAGTTTAGTAATACGGTACGATGATAATTTAAAGCATTGTGTCATTTTATGAAAAATTGACAAATTTTAGTGTAATGACACTTGTGAAGGCAACAGGGAAAGAGAATTTGTGACGTAACAAAAATTAAAGCATCTAACTCACCTTTGAAAGGAAGCTCACCAACCTCAAATAAGTTTCGTAATACACAAATAAGTCGAAGAGGGCACAAGGGCTAATTGTATCAAAATTAAGAAGTGGAATTCCAACGTCTTTAGCAATATCAAGATCAAAACTGAGGAACCCAACATATAATTGATGACAACACTATATTTTATATATTACTCGAGAAAGATTTTTAATCTTTGATCCTATTATAAATACAATAGTCTTTTCTTGAATATATATATATATGTATATATATACATATATATATATAAGTGCAATGCATCTTACCGACTTAAATGGCGTCTGAAATTGATAAAATGTAGAGAAGTCGTGAAAATGACTTCTCGATGGTCATTGATCAACAACCATGTTGTCACTTAGGAATTTATTGGGTTGGTAGCTAAATGATTCAGGCCATGTGTTCGCAAAAGAAAGGTTACGTGTCGCTATATCATAATATATTAGGGTGGAAAAGCCAAAAGTATGAGGTCGTTGTATCATGTCACTTCAACATCGGAAAACGACTTGGTGTTCATAAACGCGTACAATTTGAGAGGTGATGTTTGGGGAAGGCAGCCTAAGGCAGTCTGGTTGAACGGTGTACAGAATGAAAAGATGCCGGCAGACGAAATAAATACTGGTCCCGATCACTTAGATTATTAGTGCAATTATAAAAAAGGCCTAAATATAAATTAATATTTTATATTTTTAATATTTTTTATTTTAAGAATTGAACTTTTAATTTTTTTAATTAAGTTATTAAATTTTATATTTTTTTTTATTTTAAAGATTGTTTTATTAGTTTTTTCAATTAAAAGATTACACTCTTAATTTTTTTTATTTTGAGAATTATTTTCTCAATTTTTTTTGATTACGTCTAATTGATAATTATGTATTTGTTCAATTTGTTTCTTTTTATTTAATGAAATTATGTAATTCTTCCGTCCCAAATTAAAAGCTTGTTATTGGCTTTTTAAAATTAATTTAAAATATTTTTTATCTCAAAATTAATAAAATATATTAAAAATTATGAAATAACAAAAATTTAGTTAGTAGTACATTTATATATTTTAAATATTCATTATTATATTGATTATTGATACTTTTAAAATCTTGTAATGATGATTTTATATAATCTTGTAATTAGGTATTTATTAAATTTTTAAAATAAATTTAAGACATTACAAACACAATTTGAAAAAAAATCATTAATAATTAACATAATGATGAATATTTAAAATGTATAAATGTACTACTAATTAAAATTTTGTTATTTCATAAATTTTAATATATATTTTAATTTTGAAATTAAAAATATTTTAAATTAACTTTCAAAAGTCAATAACAATCTTTTAATTTGGGACGAAGGAAGTACATAATTTCATTCAATAAAAAAAAAATAAAAAAAAATACATAACTATCAATTAGACTTAATCAGAAAAGATTGAGAAGAAAAGTGAAAAAAATTAAAATTTCAATCCCCTAATTGAAAAAACTGATAAGACAATTCTCAAAGTGAAAAAAATTAAAAGTTTAATCATTTAATTGAAAAAAATAAGAGCTCAATCCCCGAAATGAAAAAAACGTTAAAAGTTCAGGGTATTAATCTATATTTAGACATTATAAAAATAAAATTATACTTCTTAAAGTATAATTAACAATGTAAAATTAATTTAAAATATATAATTTTGTATTATTAATTATATTACAAAATATTTCCTCATTTCTTAAAAGAATAAATAAAGTATAATTTGAAAACATATTAAAAAAAAAATTAAATTTGTTTTTAAAAATAAGTATAAATACACAACATTCAAACATTATATTCATCTTAATTATTAAAAAGTGGGACATATTATTAGAATATGTGTTATATCACATTTTTTAATAATTAAGATAAATATAACGTTTAATTTTGTAATGTTATGTATATAAATTTGCCCTATCTTTAATGATCCTATAAAATTATATAAAATAACGTGTACTTTTATTTTTTTTATATTAATAAATTTCACCAAATAACATATTTATTATTTAATTCATATATTTTATCTCATCTATTTGAAGATAAAATATATACATATATATGTTTAATCATCCTTTGAAGATCGTGGAAATAAGAATATATTATATTTTAAAGTTAAGTATTATATCTTTATAAATTAATAAGCTCAAGTAATATTTTATATTTTAGTCTTGGTTATTCTTGCATCTTATTCTCTGTCTAATGCAGTTAGAGTAAAATTAATTTTATCATAAATTAATTTAAAGACTAATAAAGTGTTGACACGTAAACAAAAAAATATACTCCAATTTATATATTAATATTTTATTAATCTCTGAACTAATTTACAATAAAATTAACGTCCCCCTAACAGTCCGGCTAACTTAACTTACCAACAGACTGATCAACAATGACATTACCAGTACCAAAGGCATAGAAATATTTATTGACAAAACTTAAATTATCCAACTCACCTTTGAAAGGAATCTCACCCACCTCAGAGAGTTTAGGCAGACAGAAATGAACCCAGACTGCGCAAGGGCTGAGCGTTTCAAAATAAAAAAGTGGAATCCCAACCTCTTTAGCAATATCAACAGCAAAATCGAAGAACCCATCTGCTATGATGGACGTTATAGGCCTGCCCGACTTAGAACTCAGCCGGCCAGAAGTTAACATCTCCTTGAAATGCGGCTTCATTACGCCTTCTATTCCTTCGATAATATCAATCATCAGATCAGCCGAACGTTTGTGGTCTTCAGGAAGACCGTCTGAAATGGTTTCAAAGCGAAATTCGGGATAACGAGCGAACCGGGATTGAACATCTGTGTGTTTGAGCAGGCGGTGGTGGATGTGGTGGGCGTTGAGGAAGGTGACACGGATTCCGGCGAGAGAGAGGAGCTCGGCTAGTTGGAGCATGCTATTTACAGGGCTTTGTATTGGCAAAGGGAAAATGAGTAAGTGAAGAGGGACAGCTTGTTCGTGATGATCCATCTTGATCAAAGGGATTTGTGGTAGGTCAAAGGGGGTCTTAATTTTGGTTGGATTGAATTTTATTTGTATACTACTACTACTAGACGGCCCTTTTATATACGATAAATTGATGAACAGTAGTTTTATTAATGGCTATAAGAAGAGATAAGGTTGAATCTTCTCCGACGAGGGTTGAGGTCATTGAATAAGGTGAACTGATATTTGGGCTTTCATTTTAATTTTTTAAAAAAGAAATTATGATTTGCGCCTAATTTTACATTTAACTTTTTTAAATATGGCAAATGGCATTCCAAAAAGTGGTTGTTCACATTGGATCTTGTCTTTACAATCCATCAGGCATAAGGCATAGTGCGAGCGCAAGAAAACTTTTTGGTCCAATATTCTTGATCCGTTGCCTCTTAACTTTGGCTTATAAATGATATGACAATTATCATATCATTTACAACATTTACTCTTGACGTTATGACAAATAGTCCAATCCATAATGGAGACGTTAGTTCTCTTCTTCGAAGTGGACATTATGACAAATAGTCCAATTAATAATGGAGACGTCAGTTACCTTCCTCGAGGTAGCCTTTGCACTGTCAACGAAAAGAGGGGAATGAATGACTAATATAAAAGACAACTGGCTAATATAGGTAAAAATAATGTCTAAAGCCTACTGAATGCTAAACACCTCAATTGTTATTATATTTTGAAGCATGTACTTACTCTAGCACTAGAGGTATATCCCGACGATTCAAGTCGTTAAGTATTTTCGGTTGTTCAATTGTGCAGGTTAGATGTCTTATACGACGATTGAACGTTCCAACATATTCAAGCATTAATCCTGGCACTAGAAGGATGATCCAATCTAGTATTCAGTAGAGATTTCCAACCATCTTTCAATAAGAAAAAAAAAACTAATATGGTTGCACTATCGCCAACTCAAAGCCACAATGACACTTCCCGCAGAAATCACGCTCGTAATCACATTGACCTTTCAATGTTGACAAGTAGCGTCATTTGTATAAAGTACAAGATAAGAAGAAAACCCTTCAACTCAAACATGAGGAGCTTGAAAAATCGTTTGTGGATCAGAAAAAGCCAAAGAAAACTTGTTGAATGAACGGGGGGCACCATCCCGATCAGCTCGTTATGCCCCTCACCACGACCGAAGAACAATCAGTGCTCGGTCATTAAACTCTAAAAACTGAAAGAAGACGTCAAGGTCTCCTTTGTAGCATGAAGGTGGCGAACAAGTTAAAAAACAGCGATGAAAAAAATCATATAGAAAAAACATCTGCCTTGAGGACCTTTAAGAGGCGTATTAAAGCCACCGACCTCATCTCCTTTCACTAAAGAGCTTGACTAGACCAAAACTGATAAATCTCTAAAGGTTATGACCACAAGACAACCAGCGCCCGATCATCCACTTTTAAAGACCGAAAGAAAAGGTCGAGATCTCCCCCATAGCGTATGATGAATAAGACATATGATGAAACAGGTGACTCACACGACATATGATGAAACAGGTGACTCACACGATCATACTTTTCTTATGAATGGGCTATGCATTTTTACAGTTATGATGCAGTGGCGATGTGCCATCTATTCATCTCTACCCTAAAGAAAACCACAAAAGAATGGATAATCTCCCTTTCCTCCACGTTCCATTAATTCATAGGAAAAGTTGTAGGAGCAGTACTATACATGCTTCGATGGGAACAAAAGGCGTTTGAGGATGATAACTTCGCTTCTTCAGGTGAAACAGAGACCAGATGAAACTCTTCGGTAATGCATGAAGAGGTTCAGAGAAACAGTGTCTGAGATCCCTATTATAGATTCAGCTCAGGTAATTCAATTTCTAACTATGAACTTGACAATCGCTTGATTGAAGAAATCATCTCTAAAGCTCTTCAAACTCTAGCTGAGGCCTATTAATATGCCGATAAGTTTATAGAGTTGGAAGTGGCCCTCGCCAACCTTTAGGGTTCTTTAAGATTCGATGATGATTATCATCAGATAAGAGACCCCAGATGCGATAGAGCCGACAAAAGAGATAATGACAGAAGAAACTCCAGGGATTGGCGATAAGAGGATGATAACTCCATTGAAAGTGATGCTGAACCAATAGATATGCTAGTCGAAGAGACCAAAGAGCAGTCCTCGAATTCTAGAAGTATATTGTACCTACTGTAACGCCCCGAGAATCACCTCGCTGGCCACGGGCGACCCCCAGTCGTTAACGAACAATCTTCTCCTTAAAACCACAATATTATACAATACAATGCTGCTAAAAACTCAATAAATTTAAACTTTTATAACATTTCTATTAACTTTATCTCAGAATCGCAATCTTTACATAAATCTTACAACTCAAATCATTTATATTTCATGACCTAATGTATTACAACCATTGTGAGCAAACAAAAGCTCGCAATCTAACAATAAGTTGATATGACTATATACTAACTACCCGAGTTCATAAAACATTAGCACTCGTCTTGATATACAATTGCCTTTTACTATATTATAAGGCTTTAAATCAGGGGTGATATCGAACGGTAATTATTCCCAACAGGATACGACGTTAGCTTTAAGCAGTTCTAACAACAACGCCCTAAAATAATTTAGATTGGACTTAATCACTTTCATAATAATATCAACGATTGAACACATCACATCAATAATGTCTAGCCAAAACAAGTGTCATAGACCTATAACAAATCATGAATCATATGATAACTCAGAAACAATTATAATTCATTAAAAACGATTCACAAATACACATTAGTGCTGAAATATATAATTTAGTGATCTCAAATAACAAGTAATTTGTGCAATTGAAAAAACTAGCGTAAGCTAGAGATTTTACAAAAGAATACAAACTTGCATAAAATGAGAGATGTGACGACCCCAAATCCGGGTTCTTTAACCTCGGGTTTGGTTCTCACTATACAATACTTAACAACAATGAAATACATAAATTGTATTCAAACTTCGCGGAATAATACAAAAGGTTCCTTAACAAAAGCTACACTTCCCAAGGTCTATTAACCGTAATCTTAATCATTACATATCTTAAGGAAAATACAAAAGATTTACAAAATAATTACATAACAGTAATTTAAACTAGCATGCATCTACTAAACTACGCATTCGCTTTCCCCTTGCCTTTGTCTGACTTAGAGCAGTCGGGCTTAGCTGAAATATAGTCATGATATAGCAAGAATGAGCAACTAAATGGCTTAGCAAGTTTATAAATAACAACATAAGATATATCATGATGAAGGGAAATAACTTCAAGGTTTTCAACAATAACAATTATGAAAGATATCAAGAATCAATGTTCAATAAGAGAATGGATTGACTCTTTACTGCTGAGTGGTCTTTAATGACCTTGAACTGCTACTAAGGTAGAACAGACATACAATGTCTGATACCTTGTTAAAAATAACGGGACACTTGAGGGGATCAGTCCTTTCATGTCCTGTGTATATGCATAACATTTAGATTTCTTGTGCGTATTCGGTTTTCCGACAAATAAAAATCCCCTTTTAACTAGGGTTGTTCTTTCTCAGTCTTACTGTAAGAATCTGTACCAACCAATAGTTTGGATAAGCTTTTATAATATTCAATTAAATGAATTTAAACATGCATTTGTCTAGCCGAAACAATTAGCTTAGACATTCTTAAACAGTTGCAAAAGCACTATGTGCGAATACAATAATCAATAACGATGTGAAGTAATTTTTGGATAATTAATTCACTCAAAGGTCTGTTAAATACCTACAAGTGTAGATACTTACTCAACAATAATTGAATTACTCAATGTAAATACGGTTGAAGAATAACTGCAACAATAAATACAAGTTAAGGTGTAGAAAACTTGTCTCGTACGTCGTCTACGGCTAACCAACTTAATTTAACAATCCTTGAACGGACCTAACAATTAAATCAGTTTGATCTTAAATTAGTATCATATACTTGTAAGTATAATGACCTTTATAAACCTTACGAACCATATAATTTATTAATTATGGGTAATTAAATACTTAGAAAATATTATCACTACTTGATAATATTTCAAACACAAAGAACCTATATTAACTATTTAATATAGTTCATGCAATTGTCTAATATTATTAACAATTTAATAATATTTTATTAACATTGTAGTATTATTCATCATTTAATAATACCTTATAAATCTTTTAAGATTAACTAATATTATTAATCGTTTAATAATATTTTATTAACTATCCAATATTATTAATTATTTAATAATATTTTATTAGACTTCTAATATTATTAATCATTTAATAATATTTTATTAAGTATCTAATATTATTAATCAATTAATAAAATTTTATTAACTTTATAATATTATTATACACTTAAAAATATTTTAATAATTTTCCAATATTATTATTTATTTAATAATATTTTATTACCTTTATTATATTATTAATTCAATAATAATATTTATAACCCTTTAAATTATTAAATCAATTATATATATATATTTAAAAATATATTTATTAAGTCCAAAAATACTAAAATGATTTTTGAAACATTTTTCATTTTCTGACCCGAACCTGAACCAACCCGACCCGGCTGGACCCGACCCAGTTCGGAGTTATTATTTTTAAAACAGAACGTTTCACCGCTGCGGCGGTGAGATCTACCGCTGCGGCGGTAGTGCAAAATTTTCCGTTACAGTGTGTTTCACCGCTGCGGCGGTGACACTGATTTTAAAACCCCAATTTTCTTATTTTGATCTCTTTGGTTCTAGCATTGATAAAATGATATCTACACATCCAAATGACACCAAATCAGTGTTGATGTGTTCATAACTTCTTGTTTTACAATATTTCATAGTTCGATCGTCTTTTTGAAAACGTTATACACGAAATTTACGGATCGAACCAGTTAGAGTTTAAAAACAACATCATTTGCGATAAAAGCCATAACTTCTTTGTTATTCAATATTTTTGAAAGCTTCAAGTTGGGTTTTTCTTTAAAACTCATGTATCTAACTTTCTAGCCATAAAAATCCAATTTCCAACTTGTACATTTCAAAATACAACATTAAACACAACATGTTTAGTTAGGTTTTGTAATGTCCTAGAATTTCCACGTCATTATTAATTAAATTATTAATTTAATTTCCGACGAGTTAGTTTTACGAGATTATTTAATTCTTTTTACGTGATTAATTAATTATGTGATTAAATGATTATGTAATTAATTACTAAATTAATTAAAGGGGGTCACTAATATGTTATTTAAATTAGTGAACAAACCCTAAAGTTTTAATATCAAAATAATTGATAAGTTTCCTATTAATTAAATATTCAATAAAATTGCATATAATGAGTTAATTAAATATAATAAATTAATTAATATGATTATTAATTAATGTAAATAATGTGAAATATTAATAATAATATTTATTAGTCCATTATGTAATTTAATACTAATGGGTTAGAATATTTAATTATTTATTCAATCTAATTATTTATTTAATCATGGATTGAATAATTAATGTGTAAATTATTAAATTAGCCCAACATGGGTCAATTAGTAGCCCAAGTGTAGAATAATAAAATTTGACAATTTAGTAGCCCAAACAATTTAATAGAAGCCCAATTGATATTTTAAATTAAAGCCCAATGATTGGCCCACTTGGAAAAACAATTATATAACTATTAATTAATTAAAAAGTAGAAAGTGACTCTCAAATTGGGACAATTCTAAGAGCCATCAGCCGTGTATGTGAGTGAGGAGAGAGAAAATGATTTTTTTTATTTTTTTTTATTTTTCATTTATTTAATATTAGGTTGCTTGTTTTGGTTTTTGGGAAAGTCTTTTCCCACAAAATTCTCACCAACTAAGTATGGACTAACTTTCTTGTGTAAGTATCTTTGCTATCTCATGATGGTAATTTTTATAGATATAGATTTTATATTTATCCAAATTGTAAGTATACTTACAATTTAGGAACTAGTGTTAGTCATTCTTCTTCTTCCATTTTTCAAGCTAGAGAACATTTGAGAGTGTAGAAAAAATATAGTTGAGAGCAAAAATACCAAGAGAAGGAGTTCTTGGTTCATGCCTTCAAACCTCATTACCTACATTGGAAGAAAAAGGAAGATAGTCATTAAAACAAGGTAATGGTTATTCTAAATCTAATTTTGTTTTAAATTAAATAAACTAACATATGTATATAAATATGTTAATATAGTTAATAATGTGTGGTAGTAATATTTATGACATGCTTGAGTTTAATATGCTTGGTTTGTATTTTGGTATATTTTGTATGCTAAAATATGTGTTTAATAGTGTATAATCAAGTCTTGAAATATATGACCAAAAAAATATTTGTATAAAACTTAGGTTTGATGTTCTAATATTATAGAACATTAAATCATGAGAAAAACAAAGTTTGAATCACTCAAAATGGAGTTATACACAAAAAATTATGATTTGTTGTAGTTTATGTGATGTAAAAATTTTTATAAAAAAATAATGATATTAAATCATGAAAAATTAATTTTTCATGTTATAAATTAATATAAGGTGATTGGTAATTTTTTTGGATTTTTATTAAGGATTTAAAGCTTACTTGATGGTATATTTTTATTTAAAATGGGTATTACCGGACACTGTTCACATTCTGTCGGAAGAAAAAAAAAAAAAAAAAAAGATTTTTCCGCGCAATGCGCGGAAGGTTGTACGGTTAAAGGACGCGGAGCCAAACGACGTCGTTTGGCACCGTTAGAAATTTACTCCGCGTGTACGCGCGGAAGCCGTATCCGGCTTTCCAAAAACGGCGTCGTTTTGGCCCGTAAATTCGGTAACGCGCGCCATGCGCGGTAGATAAGTTTCGGCGGAATTACGATTCTGCCCCTCCGTGTTTTCTTGGCAGAATTACCATTTTGCCCTCGGTTCAGTTTTCGAATTATTTACGAAAATGCCATTCGGGTTAAATTTAAATAATTTAAATATTTAAAAACTAATTTAAAATTATAACAAAAATAATAATAATACAAAAATAATATTGGGGAGGATATTTTTCATTAAGTTTAATATTTAAATATTTTAAATATTAATCTAGTTAGCTAAACCATGGTTAAGTTAAATAAATTTATTATTTATTTATTATTTTAAATGTTAATAATAAATAAAGATAATAAATTAGCAACTATTATTTAATGCCTATTAAATAATACTTAAAGAGAGATAAAATTTATAAATGAATTATTTATTATTTAAATATTATTAAATAATAAATAAGGATAATTAAGTAATTAATTATTATTTAATTAGCATTAAATAAAGATTAATGGAAATTAAGTTATTAGAGTAATAATTTATTATTTAATTTAAATAATAAATAAGAATGATTTGATTATTATTTAACCTTAAATAATAATTAAAATTAATTAAATAATTAATTATTATTTAATTGACATTAAATAATAATTAAAGAGGATTAAGATTAGTAAACTATTATTTAATTTCCTTAATTACATAATAAGTAAGTACAATTAGTTATTATTTATTTTAAATAATAACTAGAGTTAATTAATTAATTTCTATTTAATCAAGATTAAATAGTAATTAAATAGAGATTGAGTTGATAAAATAAATTGAATTTAATTATGATTTAATTAAACAAATGTAATAAGTTGTTTAAGGGTTTAATAAGTGTCCAACACTTAAGAAAAATATTTTCTAACTTATTAAATTATTAACCTAAAAGGATTAAGGGTCTATAAGGTTAATAATATTGTTTCGACTAACTTAAATTATGTGTTAGTACTTATATGATAAATAAGTACCTTATTGAGCGTATAGTTGTGCAAATACGCCGTACTAATTATTAGACCAACTTTATTAATGTTAGGTCTTTTCAAAGCCAGTTAGTTAAAGCTAGACATATATTGTAGCTGAGCAGACAGGCAAGTTCCTTATCTCTAAACTCATTTCATTGAGCAAATTATTTATTTAAGCTTGAACTGTTATTTCCAAGCATGCTTTGAGTGGTTTAATTACTTTACAATTATTCCACCTCGATATTATTGTTAATCGCACTTGTTGCACTTGAGATTGTACAGTCATTGGCTTGTACTTAATTATTGTTCTATTGTTTAAAGAACTGTTCAAAGTAGGTCTAAGCCATTGTTCGGCTAGACATTTATGTTAAAGATTTTAAAAACTATCCAAATCATTGAAGATGCGGATTCTTAGACTATTATGAACACCCCTTTATTATAGGGGAGTACCCTGTATCTAATGTTAGGTACAAAAATACAGAAATTAAATGTTATGCATACACATATTGTACTGAGGCTGATCCCCTCGGGTACATATTTCTGGTAGTAACCATTGGGTCAACCTGCTATTGACTCCAGTGGATATTTATAGTTCATAGTCTATTTGACTATCCTAATTTTAAAAGCAACTTATTATTCCTGCTTATGTTATTCACATTATTGAATTGTTCAGCTATTCCCTTTCATTCATGATATATTGTTCCTTGTTGTTATTTAAACTTGTTGAGCAAACTAGTTGCTCACTCTTGCTATATCATGAAACCTTATTGCAGTGCAACCCGAGACTTCGGGAAAGAACAAGGGTAAAGGAAAGATGAAGTAATAGACTTCGAGATGCAGCCCTGTAGTTAATTAAATTAACTGTTATGTAATATAAACCCTAAGTACTTTATTAAGGGTATTTGTGTACTTTTGTGTAAGGTTATCGTATCTTGGGACTAGTAACACCTTTTGAATGAACAACATATGTTTATTATTCCGCATTTAGTTATTGTATGTTGTTTAGAGGTGAATGTTTGTATTGGATCGTGATGACCGGATCCGGGTATTTGGAACCCGAATTTAGGGGCGTCACAGGTTGGTATCAGAGCTGTAGGTTAGAAACGTTAGGATTGCGAAACCTAAGTTATAACCTTAGTATTAAACTCGTATTGAGTGTTAGGAGATAAATCGAGGAGATTTATCCTATGTGGTTTTGATGAATTGGGGAATTCATCGAGTCGAGTCGTACCCAATGAAATATAATTTCATTTCTTCAATGAATATATTTTATTGCTGTACTGATGTTAGTTTTCTGTTGTGTTGTAGGATGGCTATAGGCGAGACGAGCGGAGCTCGAGAGGACGTGGTATTCATTGATATACCAGTGGATACGCAGCAGTTGTAGGGTATGCACCCGTTGCACCTGTAGCACCAGTAGGAGAGTCCGATCCGGAGGAGGATGATAGTATGGATGCCGCGGAGCCCGTCAGGGGTGGGGTGATGAGGCCCTATAGTGAGGAGGAAGCCGAATATGAGGATGAGGCCGATGCTGAGGATGACGAGCAGGAGGAGCCAGCAGGGTATGCTGATGGCATTGACATCATCGATACTTTGACTACGGCTAATGATGAGCTATAGGAGAGGGTTCAGCACCTAGAGGAGCAGAACCAGATTCACCAGCAGACTGAGGAGCAGTATAGGGACGCAGCTTACATGTTCTCTGGTGAGAACATGGAACTTAAGGAGAAGATGACCGATTTGCAGGCCAAAATTCAGCAGTTGGAGAGCGCTGCACCTCCGTTGGGTCCTACTGTGCAGCAGCTGATGATCCAGAATAGTCAGCTGAGGCAGACGGTGGAGAGATTAGATGCTAGGGAGATGGCTAGTCAGACAGTTCTCCAGACAGTCAGGGCTGAGCTTGATAGGGAGAGAGCTGCTAGGGTCGACACCTTAGAATATGCTCTTGGCACTTCGTTTGATCGACTGAGGCGTCAGGTTAGGAGGCACCCTAGGGAGGCGGGTAACAGCAGACGCTGGATTCGTCGCCGTACAGTGGAGGAGTTGGCCCAGCAGGCTTTACGCAGGGCTATTCGTAGGACTGTTCACCGCAGCAGGCGGTGATTTATTATTATCTTATTTGTATCTAGAAGTAGCGAGTCCCACATTTTGTTTCTATTAGGGATGTTTCAGCTGTTGTAAGCCTTTATATTTTGATGTATGCATAGGATGTCAGTTAGACCCCAACTTTTGTTCTGTTAGGGGGGGTTGATGGTTGTGAATCCTCACTTTTGTTCGTCAGAGGATAGTCGTTATTAGGCAACTTGTGCCTTGAGCGTTTATAGAAGTATGCCACTTGTTGAGTCTGTACTAAAACATTGGTATATGAATATAAATGCAGTTATTTCCTTGTTTAAATCAAATATGCTTGATATATAGTTTAAATTTAAATGTTAATTTGGCTAACATAATGTGTAGAACTATAAACATAAGTCTAAGATTTGCTTTTTAGCAGATCATGTCGAGAGGTAGACCACGCAATCAACGTATCCCAGAGTCAGTGAGTGAGTTTAGGGATCAACCCAATCCTATGAGGATATTTGCAGAAATGTTGGCGGAAGCCATGCAAACTAGACCCCCACCAGTGGTAGTACAACCAGCACCGCAGCCAGCGCCGCACTTGGCAAACTTTAAGGACTTCAAACTGGTTGGACCACCGGAGTTTCAGGGAACTCTAAACCCGATCGAAGCACAGACTTGGATCGAGGAAATGGAGAAGGTGTTCGAGGTCGCTAGGGTGGCCGAAGCACAGAAGACTAGTTTCGCTACCTTCATGATGAAGGGGGAGGCAAACTACTGGTGGAAGGCCAACAAGGGTCGTGCGGGAGAAGGCGTCATCACCTGGGCACGCTTTAAGTAAATGTTTCTGGAAAACTACTTTCCAGAAAGCATACAGCAAGAAATGGAGGTGAAATTCCTCGAGCTAAAACAGGGGAGTATGTCTGTGGCCGAGTATGCGGCCAAGTTTAATGAGTTGGCAAGGTTTGCAACTCATCAAGTGGATACGGAGGCTAGGAAGGCTCGGAGGTTTGAGCTGGGACTGAAGCCGTGGGTGTACCGTTCTGTAGCGGTATTAAAAATCAAGAGCTTTGCAGAACTATTGGAAAGGGCAATCATTGCAGAGGGTGGCAGTGAGGCCCTGGCTAAATTCAACCAGGAGAGGAAGAAAGGTCATGAAGGACAGAAGACGGGGAGCAGTGGAGACAGCAACCCCAATAAACGAAAGTGGAATGAGAGTCAATCGTCCGGAGGTAACAAATCTGGAGGAGAGGCTAAGAAAGTGGGCAAATGCAACAATTGTGGTAAGAACCACACGGGCGAATGCTTGAAAGGGAAGAGTGTTTCCTATAGCTGCGGACAGCAAGGGCACATGGCTCCACAATGCCCGAAGAAGATGAAGGGAGTATGTTTCTCCTGTGGAGCAACCGATCATCATGCCAAGGACTGCTCAAAGAGGAAGGGAGACGCTGGGAGTGGCAACAGAGACAACAACAGCAACAACAACAATAACAACAACAACAACAACAGGCTGAGCATTGGAGGGCCAGCCAGTCAGGCCAACCGACCCACAACGCGCACCTTCAACATGACTGTGCAGGATGCAGTCGAACCCAAGGGCGTGGTGTCAGGTATCATCCCGATCAATGATATTAATTCATATGTATTGTTTGATTCGGGTGCTACCTGCTCATTTGTTTCTGAAGATTTTGCTAAGAGATTAGATTTACCTCAAGAAAAGCTAGAACACCCTATGAACGTAGAAGTAGCAAACAAAGAAATCATTCCCGTAGACTACATTCATAGGAACTGTTGTGCTGAATTACGAGGGTTTAGACTTAACGTAGATTTGATACCGATTCGTCTGGGGGAGTTTGATGTAATCCTAGGGATGGATTGGCTATCGAGTCACGGGGCGGTTATTGACTGTAAGAAGAAGTCTGTGCACTTAAAGACTCCGAATAAGTCCAAAGTTATATTTTACGGTAGTAAATCGCCGAGACAATCAAGTTGTCTGACGATGATGCAAGCACGAAAGTTGCTCAGGAAAGGGTGCATAGGTTATTTGGCTCATGTGGTCGATACTCAACGTGTCGAGGGCGAACTGAGTCAGATACCTGTTGTACGGGAATTCGCTGATGTTTTCCCAGAAGAGATTCCGGGGTTACTGCCGGACAGAGAAGTGGAGTTTGTTATTGATTTGGTACCGAGGACCGCACCGATATCAAAGGCGCCGTATCGTATGGCACCAGTAGAAATGAAAGAATTGATGGTTCAGCTGCAGGAACTGTTAGATAAAGGTTACATCAGACCAAGTGTGTCACCATGGGGAGCGCCGGTTCTGTTTGTAAAGAAGAAGGATGGTTCGATGAGGCTTTGTATTGATTACCGGGAGTTGAACAAGGTCACCATTAAGAACAGATATCCGCTGCCCAGAATTGATGATCTGTTTGATCAACTTAAGGGAGCGAAATACTTTTCGAAAATAGATTTGAGGACGGGTTATCATCAACTGAAGGTGAGGGAGGAGGATATCCCGAAAACGGCATTCAGAACTCGTTATGGTCATTTCGAGTTTCTAGTGATGTCATTTGGACTGACGAATGCACCAGCGGCATTCATGGATATGATGAACAGAGTGTTCAAGCAGTACTTGGACAAGTTCGTGGTCGTATTCATTGATGACATATTGGTGTATTCGAAGACGGAGGAAGAACATGCAGAACACTTACGAATCGCATTGGAGGCTTTGAGAAGGGAGAAGCTGTACGCTAAGTTTTCGAAGTGTGAATTTTGGTTGCAAAGGGTGCAGTTTCTAGGTCATGTTATCGACAAAGACGGTGTTTCGGTGGATCCAGCAAAGGTGGAGGCAGTTATCAATTGGGAACAACCGAAGACGCCGACTGAGATCAGGAGTTTCTTAGGGTTAGCGGGGTATTATCGGAGATTCATTCAGGATTTTTCGAAGATAGCATCACCGTTGACCAATCTTACCCGAAAGACTGTGAAGTTTGTTTGGTCGGAGAAGTGTGAGGAAAGTTTTATGGAGTTGAAGAAGAGGTTGAGCCAGGCACCAGTGTTGGCTTTACCGGACGACACGGGAGGTTTCGTAGTGTACAGTGATGCGTCACACAAGGGTCTTGGTTGTGTGCTAATGCAACACGGCAAGGTCATTGCGTATGCGTCACGTCAGTTAAAGGATTATGAGAAGGGTTACCCGACTCATGACCTGGAGTTAGCATCGGTAGTTTTTGCCCTGAAGATTTGGAGGCACTACCTATATGGCGAGAAGTGTGAGATATATACAAACCACAAAAGTCTGAAATATATCTTCACTCAAAAGGAGTTGAATATGAGGCAGCGCCGATGGTTAGAATTGATCAAAGACTACGACTGTGAGATTCTGTACCATCCGGGCAAGGCCAATGTAGTAGCAGATGCCTTGAGCAGAAAAGGCAGGGAGAAGTTGTTGAAGCTAACAAATCAGGAAGAGTTGGTGAGAGATTTTGAACGTTTGGAGTTGGAGATCAAATATCCGATGGAGCCAGACGAGAAGTTATTTACAGTATCAGCAAGCCCGACCTTATTAGACAAGATCAAAGAGGCTCAGGAAAAGGATGAAGATTGTGATAGTATTAAGAAGCGACTTGCTGAAGGCGAGGAGCTTAAGTACAAGATTGATAGCACAAGGTTGCTAAGGTTTGAAGGGAGAGTCTGGGTACCGTTAGATCTGGAGCTTCGGGAAGAAATTCTTCAGGAAGCTCACAGTACAAGGTACTCAGTACATCCCGGGAGTACGAAGATGTATCAGGATTTAAGGAAATATTTTTGGTGGCCGAATATGAAGAAGGAAGTGGCAGAATGTGTCAGTTGATGTCTGACATGCCAGCGGGTTAAAGCAGAGCATCAGCGGCCGAGCGGACTGCTTCAACCACTAGAGATTCCCGAGTGGAAGTGGGAGCACATCACGATGGATTTTGTGGTGGGTTTTCCACCGACACATAAAGGTTTGGACGCCATCTGGGTAATAGTGGATCGTCTGACCAAGTCAGCTCATTTTCTACCTATCAGAATACGATACAATCTGGAGCAGTTAGCGAAGCTCTATGTGAAGGAGATAGTGTCACGACATGGAGTACCGGTATCGATTGTGTCCGACAGAGATCCGCGCTTCACGTCAAATTTTTGGAAAAGTCTGCAAGCAAGGATGGGTACACAGTTGAGGTTGAGCACAGCGTACCATCCTCAAACTGACGGCCAGAGCGAGCGAACGATTCAGACCTTGGAGGATATGCTCCGAGCGGTCGTGATGGACCTAAAGGGCAGTTGGGATGACCATTTGCCACTGGTGGAGTTCGCTTACAACAACAGCTACCACGCTAGTATCGGTATGCCACCATACGAAGCGCTTTATGGAAGAAAATGTCGAACACCGTTGTGTTGGGACGAGGTCGGTGAACGAAGACTGCTTGGACCTGAAATGGTGCAGCAGACTGCAGACACAGTACAACTTATCAGGAATCGACTGGTAGCAGCTCAAGATCGTCAAAAGAAGTACGCGGATTTGCATCGCCAAAAGCGGGACTTCGACGTGGCCAGTTTCGTATTTCTGAAGGTATCTCCATGGAAGGGGAAGATCCATTTTGGTAAGAAGGGCAAGCTGAGCCCTAGGTTCATAGGACCGTTCGAAATCTTGAGGCGAGTCAGTGAAGTGGCGTACGAGGTAGCATTACCTCCTGAACTGGAGCACATTCATAATGTGTTTCATGTGTCAGTGCTACGACCATATAAACCGGACTACAAGCACGTTATCTCCTATGAACCAATTCAAGTCGAGAAAGACTTATCATATGAAGAAGTTCCTGTTCAGATACTCGATAGGAAGGAACAGAAACTGAGGAAGAAGATAATTCATTATGTCAAAGTACTTTGGAGAAATCACGCAATTGAAGAAGCTACGTGGGAACTAGAGGAAGAAAAGAGAACGAATTACCCGTTTTTATTTGAGTAACCTTATTTTACAATTCCGAGGACGGAATTTTTATAAGGGGGGGAGAATGTAATGTCCTAGAATTTTCACGTCATTATTAATTAAATTATTAATTTAATTTCCGACGAGTTAGTTTTACGAGATTATTTAATTCTTTTTACGTGATTAATTAATTATGTGATTAAATGATTATGTAATTAATTACTAAATTAATTAAAGGGGGTCACTAATATGTTATTTAAATTAGTGAACAAACCCTAAAGTTTTAATATCAAAATAATTGATAAGTTTCCTATTAATTAAATATTCAATTAAATTGCATATAATGAGTTAATTAAATATAATAAATTAATTAATATGATTATTAATTAATGTAAATAATGTGAAATATTAATAATAATATTTATTAGTCCATTATGTAATTTAATACTAATGGGTTAGAATATTTAATTATTTATTCAATCTAATTATTTATTTAATCATGGATTGAATAATTAATGTGTAAATTATTAAATTAGCCCAACATGGGTCAATTAGTAGCCCAAGTGTAGAATAATAAAATTTGACAATTTAGTAGCCCAAACAATTTAATAGAAGCCCAATTGGTATTTTAAATTAAAGCCCAATGATTGGCCCACTTGGAAAAATAATTATATAACTATTAATTAATTAAAAAGTAGAAAGTGACTCTCAAATTGGGACAATTCTAAGAGCCATCAGCCGTGTATGTGAGTGAGGAGAGAGAAAATGATTTTTTTTTATTTTCTTTTATTTTTCATTTATTTAATATTAGGTTGCTTGTTTTGATTTTTGAGAAAGTCTTTTCCCACAAAATTCTCACCAACTAAGTATGGACTAACTTTCTTGTGTAAGTATCTTTGCTATCTCATGATGGTAATTTTTATAGATATAGATTTTATATTTATCCAAATTGTAAGTATACTTACAATTTAGGAACTAGTGTTAGTCATTCTTCTTCTTCCATTTTTCAAGTTAGAGAGCATTTGAGAGTGTAGAAAAAATATAGTTGAGAGCAAAAATACCAAGAGAAGGAGTTCTTGGTTCATGCCTTCAAACCTCATCACCTACTTTGGAAGAAAAAGGAAGATAGCCATTAAAACAAGGTAATGGTTATTCTAAATCTAATTTTGTTTTAAATTAAATAAACTAACATATGTATATAAATATGTTAATATAGTTAATAATGTGTGGTAGTAATATTTATGCCATGCTTGAGTTTAATATGCTTGGTTTGTATTTTGGTATATTTTGTATGCTAAAATATGTGTTTAATAGTGTATAATCAAGTCTTGAAATATATGACCAAAAAAATATTTATATAAAACTTAGGTTTGATGTTCTAATATTATAGAACATTAAATCATGAGAAAAACAAAGTTTGAATCACTCAAAATGGAGTTATACACAAAAAGTTATGATTTGTTGTAGTTTATGTGATGTAAAAATTTTTATAAAAAAATAATGATATTAAATCATGAAAAATTAATTTTTCATGTTATAAATTAATATAAGATGATTGGTAATTTTTTTAGATTTTTATTAAGGATTTAAAGCTTACTTGATGGTATATTTTTATTTAAAATGGGTATTACCGGACACTGTTCACATTCTGTCGGAAGAAAAAGAAAAAAAAAAAAAAAAAAAAGATTTTTCCGCGCAATGCGCGGAAGGTTGTACGGTTAAAGGACGCGAAGCCAAACGACGTCGTTTGGCACCATTAGAAATTTACTCCGCGCGTACGTGCGGAAGCCGTATCCGGCTTTCCAAAAACGGCGTCGTTTTGGCCCGTAAATTCGGTAACGCGCGCCATGCGCGGTAGATAAATTTCGGCGGAATTAAGATTCTGCCCCTCCGTGTTTTCTTGGCAGAATTACCATTTTGCCCTCGGTTCAGTTTTCGAATTATTTACGAAAATGCCATTCGGGTTAAATTTAAATAATTTAAATATTTAAAAACTAATTTAAAATTATAACAAAAATAATAATAATACAAAAATAATATTGGGGAGGATATTTTTCATTAAGTTTAATATTTAAATATTTTAAATATTAATCTAGTTAGCTAAACCATGGTTAAGTTAAATAAATTTATTATTTATTTATTATTTTAAATGTTAATAATAAATAAAGATAATAAATTAGCAACTATTATTTAATGCCTATTAAATAATACTTAAAGAGAGATAAAATTTATAAATGAATTATTTATTATTTAAATATTATTAAATAATAAATAAGGATAATTAAGTAATTAATTATTATTTAATTAGCATTAAATAAAGATTAATGGAAATTAAGTTATTAGAGTAATAATTTATTATTTAATTTAAATAATAAATAAGAATGATTTGATTATTATTTAACCTTAAATAATAATTAAAATTAATTAAATAATTAATTATTATTTAATTGACATTAAATAATAATTAAAGAGGATTAAGATTAGTAAACTATTATTTAATTTCCTTAATTACATAATAAGTAAGTACAATTAGTTATTATTTATTTTAAATAATAACTAGAGTTAATTAATTAATTTCTATTTAATCAAGATTAAATAGTAATTAAATAGAGATTGAGTTGATAAAATAAATTGAATTTAATTATGATTTAATTAAACAAATGTAATAAGTTGTTTAAGGGTTTAATAAGTGTCCAACACTTAAGAAAAATATTTTCTAACTTATTAAATTATTAACCTAAAAGGATTAAGGGTCTATAAGGTTAATAATATTGTTTTGACTAACTTAAATTATGTGTTAGTACTTATATGATAAATAAGTACCTTATTGAGCGTATAGTTGTGCAAATACGCCGTACTAATTATTAGACCAACTTTATTAATGTTAGGTCTTTTCAAAGCCAGTTAGTTAAAGCTAGACATATATTGTAGCTGAGCAGACAGGCAAGTTCCTTATCTCTAAACTCATTTCATTGAGCAAATTATTTATTTAAGCTTGAACTGTTATTTCCAAGCATGCTTTGAGTGGTTTAATTACTTTACAATTATTCCACCTCGATATTATTGTTAATCGCACTTGTTGCACTTGAGATTGTACAGTCATTGGCTTGTACTTAATTATTGTTCTATTGTTTAAAGAACTGTTCAAAGTAGGTCTAAGCCATTGTTCGGCTAGACATTTATGTTAAAGATTTTAAAAACTTTCCAAATCATTGAAGATGCGGATTCTTAGACTATTATGAACACCCCTTTATTATAGGGGAGTACCCTGTATCTAATGTTAGGTACAAAAATACAGAAATTAAATGTTATGCATACACATATTGTACTGAGGCTGATCCCCTCGGGTACATATTTCTGGTAGTAACCATTGGGTCAACCTGCTATTGACTCCAGTGGATATTTATAGTTCATAGTCTATTTGACTATCCTAATTTTAAAAGCAACTTATTATTCCTGCTTATGTTATTCACATTATTGAATTGTTCAGCTATTCCCTTTCATTCATGATATATTGTTCCTTGTTGTTATTTAAACTTGTTGAGCAAACTAGTTGTTCACTCTTGCTATATCATGAAACATTATTGCAGTTCAACCCGAGACTTCGGGAAAGAACAAGGGTAAAGGAAAGATGAAGTAATAGACTTCGAGATGCAGCCCTGTAGTTAATTAAATTAATTGTTATGTAATATAAACCCTAAGTACTTTATTAAGGGTATTTGCGTACTTTTGTGTAAGGTTATCGTATCTTGGGACTAGTAACACATTTTGAATGAACAACATATGTTTATTATTCCGCATTTAGTTATTGTATGTTGTTTAGAGGTGAATGTTTGTATTGGATCGTGATGACCGGATCCGGGTATTTGGAACCCGAATTTGGGGGCGTCACAGGTTTTACCGGTAAAAATCAATATGAGCATTTCTTGCAATTTTATGCACTCCACACATACCAAAACGTGATATAACCACATCAAGCTATGAATATACATACATTACATCGTTAAATACTTCTAGACCATCAAAACAAGTTTTGATCAGTTAAAAATAGATTTTAATCGTTTAAAATCATTCTAGACTACAAAAATAAAATAAAGAGAAGTTAGAGTACTTTTAAACCTTTGTGACTTGTGTGCTCTTCTTCTTCTCCTACCAAAGTATGTGATGATGCTACTTGACATCCACCAAGACCTTCCTCTTGCTATTTCTCACACTTACAAGTGTTTTCTCTCAAATGCTCTCTATTTTCTCTCTTGTATTCTCTAGGAAATGAGCTAGCAAACTTGGCTCAAGTGTGGAGTGTCTTATTTATAGCACTCTACTAACACTTCTTTAAGTTTTCTAATTCACCAATGTTGGTGAAATTAAGGCTTAAGTGAGCTTACTATAGATGGAATGACTACATGATGGACATATAGAATGACTAGGGTTGTTGAACCACTTTGGACTTGTGTGAAAATGAAGCAACAAGGAAATCAAGCAACCTATGTGGGTCCCCCTTCAAATCTCAGCAAAATGGCATTTTTCAAGCCATTGTTTCCTTTAATTTTTCTACTTAAATTATACATATATACATCTATATATGTAGGGGAATGATCCATAGCAAGCGTTTGTTATGGACACTATTCCAGCAAACGCATCTTAAACCGTTGAAATAATGATATTAATGGATGAGATGAATACCACCCGCTATCTAAGTTAGCGGGTGAAAAAAAAAAAAAAACTCAGTCAACCCGCTATCTTAGCTAACGGGTGGAGTGAATTTTTTTTTTCTTTTTAAAACTACGTTTTTACAAAAAGAAAAAAAAAATAAAATAAAAATTTCCCTCCACCCGCTACCTACGTTGACGGGTGGAGAAATGTATTTATTAAAATTCTTTTGTTGTTTAAATCCACCCGCTACTTATATTGACGGGTGGAGAATTTGTTTTTTTTTTTTCACATTAACTAAGTAAAAAATAAATAAATAAATTTTTCCTCCACCCGTTAGCTTTGTTGCCGAGTGGAGTGAAAATATTTATTTATTATTATTTTTTATTTTACATTAAGTAAGTAAATAAAAAAAAAAAAAAAATTTCTTTCTCCACCCGTTAGCTTTGATGCCGGTGGAGTTTCAAATATTGTTTTTTTTTTTTTTTTTTACATTAACTAAGGTATAAAAAAATAAAAAAAAATAAAAAATTTCCTTCCTCCACCCGTTAGCTTTGGTGGCGGGTGGAGTTTTTAAAATATTTTTTTTTTTTATTTTACATTAACTAAGGTATAAAAAAATAAATAAAAATTTTTCCTGCCTCCACCCGTTAGCTTTGGTGGCGGGTGGAGTTTTTAAATTTTTTTTTTTTTTAAATTAACTAAGGTATAAAAAAAATAAAAATAAATAAAAAATTCCTTCCGGCGGGTGGAGTGAAAAAAATGTTTTTTTTTTTTTTTTTTTTACAATAACTAAGGTATAAAAAAAAACATTCCTCCACCCGTTAGCTTTGTTGCCTGGTGGAGTGAATTTTTTTTTTTTTTTTTCTTTCACATAAGCTAAGTAAAAAAAAAAAAAAAAAAAAATTCCTCCACCCGTTAGCTTTGTTGCCGGGTTGAGTGAATTTTTTTTTTTTTTTTTTTTTTTTTTTTTTTACATTAACTAAGTAATTTAAGAAAAAAAAAAAACGGACCTCCGCCCGTTAGCTTTGTTGCCGGGTGGAGATTCAATTTTTTTTTAACATTAACTTAGTAAAAAAAAAAAAACATTCCTCCACCCGTTAGCTTTGTTGCCGGGTGTAGTGATTTTTTTTTTTTTTTTTTTCACATTAACTAAGTTTATAAATAAAGAAAAAAATTTAATAATTCTTCCTCCACTCGTTAGCTATGTTGCCGGGTGGAGAGAACTTTTTTTTTTTTTTTCACATTAAATAAGATGAAAAAAATAAAAAAAATTATTCCTCCACCCGTTAGCTATGTTGCCGGGTGGAGAGAATTTTTTTTTTTTTTTTTCACATTAACTAAAATCAAAAAACACATGCCTGCATATGCATAGATAACAGGAAACATACAAAAAACAAAAATAGTCCTCCCACCCGCTAACTAAGATGACGGGTGGGATAAAAAAAAATGTAACATCACTCACCCGGTAACTGAGATACCGGGTGGAGGATATATGAATAAAAAAAACACCTATCTAGCTCTTTTAAACCCTAAACATAAGCATTCTGATAGTACGAGCCGCCACTGCATTTTCATTTCAACCCAAGTGCTACTACATTTTCTCATCAACTGCTGATTTTGAGCATTTCTGGAATCTCCATTGTGCAAAACCCAGCAGTTCATTTTGGTAAGTTTTTGTCAATGACTTCCATGCCTGCTGCAAATATGTTTTTATCTAGTTCATATGAATCGCATGCTAGTTTTCAGTGTACAAATGAATTTGAGTTTGGCAATGAAGATGGAAGTAGTAAAAGTGAAATGGTTCCATATGTTGGTCAATTATTTTCTAATGTAGAAGATGCAGAAAATTTTTATAGATCTTATGCACACAAGAATGGATTTGAGATTAGAATTGCTACTAGTCATAAACATGTCGGTACTGATAATTTGTCTTCTCGGTTATATGTTTGTAAAAAAGCTGGTAGACCAACATCTTTGAAAAATATTCCAGATGATGAATGTACTACTGGAAAAATAACAAGGCAAAGAGATTATATAGGACGCACATTATGCAAAGCTAGAATGTTTGTTGTGCATAATAAAAAAGATGAGCACTGAGTCATAATCATCAATTAGTGACACCCACTAAAGTAGATTTGATTCAAACACACCGAAATATTACTCCAGTAGCAAGACAATTAATTGACACTTTAAATCAGTCTGGTATTGGGCCTAGTAGGATGATGAACATTTTGAGCACAATGGGTGGTGGAATACAAAACGTAGGTTTTAGTGATAAAGATATAAGGAATGTTGTCAGGGATTTAAGGCGTGATTCGGAAGATGAAAATGATGCTCAAGCTGCAATAAATTATTTGAAGAAACTTCAATCCGGAAGTGCGACTAAATTTTTTTTCAATGTCAGAGTTGATAATAACAACCGCATTACGTGTATTTTGTAGGTAGACGCTCGATCAAGATTAATGAATGAACGTTTTGGAGACGTTGTGACATTTGACACTACGTATAGGACAAATCGGTATGACATGCCATTTATTCCATTCACTGGAGTTAACCACCATTATCAGTCGATTTTGTTTGGCTTTGCATTATTAAGAGATGAGACTGAGGAAACTTTCGTTTGGGTCTTACAAACATGGCTCCAAGCAATGGACTACAAGACACTTGTAAGTATCATCACTGACCAAGAGAAAGCCATGAGTAATGCTGTTGCAAGAGTACTTCCAAACACTCATCATGTATTGTGTTCTTGGCATATCAGTAACAAGTTTCCTGAAAAGTTGCACCATATATATGCTGAACACCCATCATTTAAATTGGCTTTTAACAACTGTGTCTATAATTCTTTGTCCATCGGCGAATTTGAGGAGCGTTGGGATATACTAATGAGGGACTATGAATTGCATAACAATGAGTGGCTCAAAAGTTTGTACGATGTAAAGCAAAAATGGATACATGTATATACAAAGAGATATTTTGCTGCTGGAATGACAACTACCGGAAGAAGCGAAGGTATGAACAGTTTTTTTGATGGATATGTGAATGTTTCAACAGGCATGAAGGAATTTGTCGTGAAAAGTCAAAAGGCAATTGAGAAACAATTCTTGAACGAGAGAAAAGCCGACTACATATCCGCCCATCGAAAACGGAGCTTAATTTGCGGGTCATCTTTGGAAGTCCATGCTGCGAAAGTGTATACTAAAGAGATGTTCAGACGGTTTCAAGTTCAACTTCTCGATTCAATGAAGTACAACATTCACAAAGTAAGTGAACTTTGTGTTATTGACACGAAGGTTAGACTCACATTAAATATGACATAAAATAAAACACATTTTAAACTTACCGCTACATCGATGTACTCTTTGTACATAGTACTCAACTTCATGTAAGGAGTGTCATTATACAACGGATCAAGGAGATTAATCTTCCATGCTTGCACCGCGAAAACTAACAAAATAAAATGATGATTACGTGGAACACACAAAGGCATGAAAATATAATCACACTCATGCAATGGGGGTCCCACGGGGGCCTCAATGTAGTTGCTGCAGATCCTCAGTTGGAGAGGGTATGCCTTGTAAATATCCAAACTGTCTCATAACCCTATCCGGCATTTGGTATTCAACAATATCGAAGTGAATTAATGGGATACGGGATGATCCCGCTAATCTCCAATCAAAATTATAGTTGTCTTCTATATTATCATCCCACCTTTCGTAAGGCCGCCACACTACCTCCCACATAGGCTGCCTATCTAGCTCCCCCCGATAGAACTGTAAATGATGATGGGGATTAAGTCTTCTACCCGGATGATAATATGCCCATGCCCTTGCCTTAGGTAGCCAAAAATCAGAATTTTCCCTAGGGTTTGGCCTTCCAATAACTAGTCGCTCGTACGCCCAAATTTGTAATAATGAAACACAACCATTTAGGAACTTACTAGATCTCCTACTAGCTGTATACAGTCCCCTGTACAAGTATCCCAACAAAGCCGCACCCCAAGCATATGTTACACAATCTTTTATATTAGCTATAAAATACATATACCGAGGGTGCACACAATTCTTTGACCTTGTTGGAAATAATATAGCCCACACAACCAAAGGATGTATGCCTTTGTGTGACGTCCAACCTCC